>JAWNOU010000122.1:0-600000 GCA_035045725.1 Drosophila ezoana
ATTGCGCTGGCCAGCCCGGAACTCAGCCTAGCTACTTCAGAACATGTTTTATTAGAAAAAAAAACCAATAATCAAAACAAACGACTCGACAATAGAAACAAGTAAGAGGTTCTAAGTAGAGGGCTCCCGACTAGGGGATACCCCTGAACCCTCATACTCCAACACCAAATGCAGTGCGCGCTTATAGATATAGAGTAGCGGGGAGGTGGCATTAGGTATAAAATGAAAGATAATCGAAATATATATACTTTTCAAGAAACAACATGTCAAGTTTGGTAACTCTAGCTCTAATTATTTACCAAAATTGCTTAAAAAATAGGATATCGATATACATTTTTATCGATTACTTGGAAACCTTGAGGCAAGTTATCGATTATCGGAAACAAACTCGATCTGCGTAGAAGACTTGGTGCATCTACATCTAAAATTTCGAAGTTCTCTAGCTCTTATAGGTTCTGAGATCCTTGCGTTCATACATACGGACGGACGGACGGACGGACGAACAGACGGACATGGCTAGATCGACTCGGCTATTGATGCTGATCAATTTTATTTCTGCTTTATGGGGTCGGAGATGCTTCCTTCTGCCTGTTACATACATTTTGGATTTTGCACAAAAACATAATACCCCTTTTACCCATTTTTAATGGGTTCAGGGTATAAAAATAGACATAAACAAATTCAGTCATTGCTATTCCTTTTTGTTTCGGGGTACAGCCTATAATGTTAGACTCTGCACTCTTCTAACTCATTGTGGTTGTTTCTAAACACTGCATTCGCAAAGTCACAAAGTCATGCCTTCTTCTTCTCCACTTGCTTTCAACTTGCAAGCAGCCCGGCAGATTTTTATAATTTTTCATTTTTCGACCAGCAAGGCACCCTTTCTCAAAATAGGGTATTTTAACTATTCATAAGCAATGTAACCAAATAGCACTAACCTTCTTATATAAACATTTTTATCCAATGTCTGAGAAATATATAATTTCGTATTTAGTGTGCAACTATTGGTACAATTATTATTAATTGTTTTCTTGAAACATTATATACCATTTCTATAAATAAGGGTATCAATGCCTCGACGCGCCAAATAGTTGTTGGCATGGTGTCTCATCTCACACACATTGGCAAAAAAATATGCAAGTGTGTGTTTTCGAAGCCAAGGGAAGTATCTATGAATTTAAGAAGATTGCAATATTCTGTTGCGCATGTGACGTCACAGCCTAAGGTTTTCGGGGGAAAAGATATGAAAATATTCTAAGCATCACAAGAAATGAAATTCCTTAAAACGTGACGTAATAGTATACGATGTTGACGCGCCGTATGCGTAACCCTTTGAGTTGAATGGCATGGCATTCAAATTTTCTACCTACTTGCGCCGAGACTCGGCTATGCAACAACAACATTAGAACCCAAATAGTGTTGTTGTTGTTTCTACGCGCCGCCTTGTTAGAACGACAGAGAAACCCGCAACAAACACAGTGGCATTATTTGTCCCTTTTCTTTGCACTGAGTTTCCTATGTCCTCATCATCGCGCAGAAACTTTTGATCAAGACGGACGACGAAAAAAACAAATGGGTTTTCATGCGCACTGTTGTTGTTTTGCGAGTGATTTGTTGTTGCTTCCTATAGTAAATGAGCTTTATTTTTGGGTTTGATTTTGCGTTTGCGGACCAACCCGATCTACCTCTCGGGATTTTCAAAACGGTAAAAAAAGCTCGGAGCAAGCCTTCAGCTCTGTCTCTTTATTACTCAATGCTGCCAGGTCGTTAAGGTTGGTCCGGCGGCAAACGCAAAATCAAACTCAAGAAATTGAGATTGAGTAATAAAGAGAAGAGGAGGAAAGCTCATTTACCATAGGAAGCAACAAGAAATCACTAGCAAAACAAGGCAACATTGCAAGCACGAACACTCCATTTTTTCTTCGTCCCCCGTTGTGATCTATGAAGTTCTGAAGCAAGATTTAGAGGACATAGGAAACTCAGTGCAAAGCATAAGGACAAATAATGCCACTGTGTTCTTTGTCGGGTTTCTCTGTCGTTCCTACAAGGCAGCGCGTTTTAAGAAACAACAACAGCACAATTTCATGGGTATTTAAAAAAAATTGTTGTTGCAGAGCCGAGTCTCAGCGCAAGTGGAGGGTAGAAAGGGGATTTGAATCCTGACAGCATGGAGCGATGGCGATTCTAAAATCAAAGGGTTACGCGAACGGCTAGAGTGTGCGACGAGGACTTCGAAAAAGATTGCCTCTTATTAAAAAAGATTAAAGACGGTGCAATGCCCACGCTAAATTTGGGTGAGTGCATACTGATACATATAAAACAATTTGTTTACGTACATATGTATGTATATAAAGTTTCCGTGTCGTTGTGACACTGAAGATGTGTGAATGACTGTGCCTCGGCATTTAGCGCACGATCGGTCGTCGACCAATTTGATTCTTCGTATGCGGCAACGAAGTTATTTTATGACCTACCCCAAGAAATTTCGTGGTACCTAGTCCTCGCCAATGAATATGTTGTATTTATATTTAAAGCTAAATATGTATGTATGTATATATGTATGCATGCAGTGCTGATACTTTAAGAGATGCTTAAGTGTGTAAAAAATATCTATGTCTTTATCTGTTGTATTGCCGTAGTAAATTTTGTGTATGTGTTTATAAATTAAGCAACAACTAAAACAAGTGTGACAAATTTTGTTTAGTTGGATGTTTACTGTTTTCAATGTATATGTTTATGTGATGTTTTGTTAATTGTGTTGTCAAAATCTGTTCCGTATTGAAATGTGCCTTATGTGTGTTTATTAACAGCATATGCATAATGCATACCTATTTCAGGACATGATGAGAAGCCGAAATATAGTTCTTGTTTTAGCCGTCCTTGGCAACCTAAAAGGCATTGCTGTAAACAAAATTGTAATTGCTCCTCTCCCCCTTCGATTATGCATGCTTTTCCCATTAATTCAATAGAAAGAGCTGAGTGGAAATCGATTTGTAATATTAAACCATCGTTTAAAGATAACATGCATTTATATATATGCAACAAACATTTCCATCGTCAGGATATTTTATATAAAAAACTAAGAAAAAATTCTCGACCGATAATGTACATGAAAGCCCTTTAAAAAAAAATAATAATAAAGAAAATATAGAAATTACTGAGTGTGAGTTGTTCAGAAAGTTCCAAAATAAACAAGTAAGAGATTCTAGTCGGGAGCTCCCGACTAGGGGATACCCTGAACCCTCATATTCCAACACCAAATGCAGCTCGCGCTTATAGATAGAGGGTAGCGGGGAGGTGGCGATAGGTATAAAATGAAAGATAATCGATATATATATAGTATTCTAGAAGCTACATGTCAAGTTTGGTAACTCTAGCTCTTATTATTTACCAAAATTGCTTAAAAAACGGGATTTCGATATACATTTTTATCGATTACTTGGAAACGGGGCAAGTTATCGATTATCGGAAACAAACTCGATCTGCGTAGGAACTAGGAGCACCTACATCTAAAATTTCAAGTCTCTAGCTCTTATAGGTTCTGAGATCCTTGCGTTCATACATACGGACGGACGGACGGACGGACGGACGGACAGACAGACAGACAGACGGACATGGCTACATCGACTCGGCTATTGATGCTGATTAAGAATATACATACTTTATGGGGTCGGAGATGCTTCCTTCTGCCTGTTACATACATTTGGATTTTGCACAAAAACATATTACCCCTTTTACCCATTTTTAATGGGTTCAGGGTATAAAAAGATGGTGGCATTCAAAAGTGGCTCTCTGAACCAGTGCCAGTTTTTGACATTGAATTGCCCAAAAATAATGAACATAATACATTAGTAATATCCAACAAACGCCAAAGGTTTAATAATGACACTGGAAAATATAATAAGCCTTTGCGACGAATTATTAAATTAAAAAAAATATTGATTATGTGCTTCTGACTCGATTCAATCAAGATAGCATTGAAAACTTTTTTGGAGCTAGTCGCTCTAAACTCGGCAACAATTTAAATCCATCTGTGCGAGAAATGCAGTATTTAACTGCACGTCTTTTATCAATGAAATTGATAACAAGATCGCATTTGCAAGACGAAAACTGTGAAGATGATGAAGATCTGCAGTTAGATTGGGTTTGCTACCCAGATGAGCATGAAGATTGGAAATGATTCCACAATTGAAAACTGTGCTCAACTGCCTACGAACAACACACAACAAGCAGATCAATCTGATTTATGTACGCTTGGCAGTGTTGGAGAAGTAGTATCTCGAAGATACTTTGACGGCTACTTGATCATGAAGCACAAATTCGACTGCGGGCTTTGCGATGATGCTCTATCCAAAATAGAAATGCTCCAAAAGCAGCAGACGGAAGACCTTATTTACGCCAAAAATTTCAGTGAAAACGTGCTCCATTTAAAAAACCCAACAGATATGTTTTTTAATATATCAAATGTTCATTACAGGGTATTTGCAGAACGTTTTGAAAAAAAATGCTCACCATACAGATATTTGTAAGAGCATAATGAACGACTGCATAATGGAGACAAATAAACATTTTCCTGGATGGTTCGCTGCTACCCACAATTGTCACAGTCATCGAATTTCAATTTTAAATAAACTAGTTGTGATATTGTTAAGGAAAAAAGCTAGATGGCTTCTAAACGATACCTTGGCAACAGCAAAATATACATTTAAAGAAAAACAAGGGCCGGCTGCAAGAAAAATGCGAATATTAGAAAAATAGGGTTAATAATTGAATAATTTTATAATGAAGGTGGGAGAGGTAGGCATGTCTCAATTGTATGTATACACATTGAATGGATTTCGTTATGCGGACAAAAAGGGAAGTGTGCATATTAAACCAAAAAAATTAAAATATTTTGCTTTACATTTTTCTTTTCTTTTGATAGATCGCCGATGACTTAAAGAAGCAACGCAATATGCCTTCCTAGTTTTTCATTATAGCAACACACTGGGAAAGATGTTTGCTATAAATAAGGAAATCAAACTTTCTTTATTCAATTTGTTAAAGCCTGTATAATTTATTATTTATAATTTAATTGTATTATTTATAATTTAAATATATTATATAATTTATATTATATTTTTTATTGGCTACTAATATAAGTTAATAATAGGGTAAACTAATAAAATAACTCGATTTACAAACATAGAACCCCAATATTTTGAAATAAAAAATGTGTATAATTATGCAATGTTAAAATTTTAAAAATTTGTTTATTTGTTTAATTAAGTCAAAAAAGTCAATCAGCCAAACTTACTTTCGATTTAGAGTTCATATGCATATATGTACATATGTATGTATATGTATATTCATGTGCACAAACATAATTGAAGTGAATTGCGCTGGCCAGCCCGGAACTCAGCCTAGCTACTTCAGAACATGTTTTATTAGAAAAAAAAACCAATAATCAAAACAAACGACTCGACAATAGAAAAAATAGACATAAACAAATTCAGTCATTGCTATTCCTTTTTGTTTCGGGGTACAGCCTATAATGTAAGACTCTGCACTCTTCTAACTCATTGTGGTTGTTTCTAAACACTGCATTCGCAAAGTCACAAAGTCATGCCTTCTTCTTCTCCACTTGCTTTCAACTTGCAAGCAGCCCGGCAGATTTTATAATTTTTCATTTTTCGATCAGCAAGGCACCCTTGCTCAAAATAGGGTATTTTAACTATTCATAAGTTCTGTAACCAAGTACCACTAACCTTCTCATATAAACATTTTTATCTAATCTCTGAGAAATATATAATATCGTATTTAGTGTGCAACTATTAGTACAATCAATAATAATTGTTTTCTTGAAACATTCTATACCATTTCTATAAATAAGGGTATCAATGCCTCGACGCGCCAAATAGTTGTTGGCATGGTGCCTCATCTCACACACATTGGCAAAAAATATGCATGTGTGTGTTTTCGAAGCCAAGGAAAGTACATATATGAATTTAAGAAGATTGAAAAATTCTGTTGCGCATGTGACGTCACATATTCTAAGCATCACAAGAAATGAAATTCCTTAAAACGTGACGTAATAGTATACGATGTTGACGCGCCGTATGCGTAACCCTTTGAGTTGAATGGCATGGCATTCAAATTTTCTACCTACTTGCGCCGAGACTCGGCTATGCAACAACAACATTAGAACCCAAATAGTGTTGTTGTTGTTTCTACGCGCCGCCTTGTTAGAACGACAGAGAAACCAGCAACAAACACAGTGGCATTATTTGTCCCTTTTCTTTGCACTGAGTTTCCTATGTCCTCATCATCGCGCAGAAACTTTTGATCAAGACGGACGACGAAAAAAACAAATGGGTTTTCATGCGCACTGTTGTTGTTTTGCGAGTGATTTGTTGTTGCTTCCTATAGTAAATGAGCTTTATTTTTGGGTTTGATTTTGCGTTTGCGGACCAACCCGATCTACCTCTCGGGATTTTCAAAACGGTAAAAAAAGCTCGGAGCAAGCCTTCAGCTCTGTCTCTTTATTACTCAATGGCTGCCAGTCGTTAAGGTTGGTCCGCAAGCGCAAAATCAAACTCAAGAAATAAAGCTCATTTACCATAGGAAGCAACAAGAAATCACTAGCAAAACAACAACATTGCGCACGAAAACTCCATTTTTTCTTCGTCCCCCGTTGTGATCTATGAAGTTCTGAAGCAAGATTTAGAGGACATAGGAAACTCAGTGCAAAGAATAAGGACAAATAATGCCACTGTGTTCTTTGCGGGTTTCTCTGTCGTTCCTACAAGGCAGCGCGTAGAAACAACAACAGCACAATTTGGGTATTAAATTGTTGTTGCAGAGCCGAGTCTCGGCGCAAGTAGGTAGAAAATTTGAATCCCAACAAGCCATGGCATTCAAATCAAAGGGTTACGCGCACGGCTAGAGTGTGCGACGAGGACTTCGAAAAAGATTGCCTCTTATTAAAAAAGATTAAAAACGGTGCAATGCCCACGCTAAATTTGGGTGAGTGCATACTGATACATATAAAACAATTTGTTTACGTACATATGTATGTATATAAAGTTTCCGTGTCGTTGTGACACTGAAGATGTCGCTCGTTGGCGAGGGAGGGGAGTCATAAAGTGACTGTGCCTTGGCATTTAGCGCACGATCGGTCGTCGACCAATTTGATTCTTCGTATGCGGCAACGAAGTTATTTTATGACCTACCCCAAGAAATTTCGTGGTACCTAGTCCTCGCCAATGAATATGTTGTATTTATATTTTAAGCTAAATATGTATGTATGTATATATGTATGCATGCAGTGCTGATACTTTAAGAGATGCTTAAGTGTGTAAAAAATATCTATGTCTTTATCTGTTGTATTGCCGTAGTAAATTTTGTGTATGTGTTTATAAATTAAGCAACAACTAAAACAAGTGTGACAAATTTTGTTTAGTTGGATGTTTACTGTTTTCAATGTATATGTTTATGTGATGTTTTGTTAATTGTGTTGTCAAAATCTGTTCCGTATTGAAATGTGCCTTATGTGTGTTTATTAACAGCATATGCATAATGCATACCTATTTCAGGACATGATGAGAAGCCGAAATATAGTTCTTGTTTTAGCCGTCCTTGGCAACCTAAAAGGCATTGCTGTAAACAAAATTGTAATTGCTCCTCTCCGCCTTCGATTATTCATGCTTTTCCCATTAATTCAATAGAAAGAGCTGAGTGGAAATCGATTTGTAATATTAAACCATCGTTTAAAGATAACATGCATTTATATATATGCAACAAACATTTCCATCGTCAGGATATTTTATATAAAAAACTAAGAAAAAATTCTCGACCGATAATGTACATGAAAGCCCTTTAAAAAAAAATAATAATAAAGAAAATATAGAAATTACTGAGTGTGAGTTGTTCAGAAAGTTCCAAAATAAACAAGTAAGAGATTCTAGTCGGGAGCTCCCGACTAGGGGATACCCTGAACCCTCATATTCCAACACCAAATGCAGCTCGCGCTTATAGATAGAGGGTAGCGGGGAGGTGGCGATAGGTATAAAATGAAAGATAATCGATATATATATAGTATTCTAGAAGCTACATGTCAAGTTTGGTAACTCTAGCTCTTATTATTTACCAAAATTGCTTAAAAAACGGGATTTCGATATACATTTTTATCGATTACTTGGAAACGGGGCAAGTTATCGATTATCGGAAACAAACTCGATCTGCGTAGGAACTAGGAGCACCTACATCTAAAATTTCAAGTCTCTAGCTCTTATAGGTTCTGAGATCCTTGCGTTCATACATACGGACGGACGGACGGACGGACGGACGGACAGACAGACAGACAGACGGACATGGCTACATCGACTCGGCTATTGATGCTGATTAAGAATATACATACTTTATGGGGTCGGAGATGCTTCCTTCTGCCTGTTACATACATTTGGATTTTGCACAAAAACATATTACCCCTTTTACCCATTTTTAATGGGTTCAGGGTATAAAAAGATGGTGGCATTCAAAAGTGGCTCTCTGAACCAGTGCCAGTTTTTGACATTGAATTGCCCAAAAATAATGAACATAATACATTAGTAATATCCAACAAACGCCAAAGGTTTAATAATGACACTGGAAAATATAATAAGCCTTTGCGACGAATTATTAAATTAAAAAAAATATTGATTATGTGCTTCTGACTCGATTCAATCAAGATAGCATTGAAAACTTTTTTGGAGCTAGTCGCTCTAAACTCGGCAACAATTTAAATCCATCTGTGCGAGAAATGCAGTATTTAACTGCACGTCTTTTATCAATGAAATTGATAACAAGATCGCATTTGCAAGACGAAAACTGTGAAGATGATGAAGATCTGCAGTTAGATTGGGTTTGCTACCCAGATGAGCATGAAGATTGGAAATGATTCCACAATTGAAAACTGTGCTCAACTGCCTACGAACAACACACAACAAGCAGATCAATCTGATTTATGTACGCTTGGCAGTGTTGGAGAAGTAGTATCTCGAAGATACTTTGACGGCTACTTGATCATGAAGCACAAATTCGACTGCGGGCTTTGCGATGATGCTCTATCCAAAATAGAAATGCTCCAAAAGCAGCAGACGGAAGACCTTATTTACGCCAAAAATTTCAGTGAAAACGTGCTCCATTTAAAAAACCCAACAGATATGTTTTTTAATATATCAAATGTTCATTACAGGGTATTTGCAGAACGTTTTGAAAAAAATGCTCACCATACAGATATTTGTAAGAGCATAATGAACGACTGCATAATGGAGACAAATAAACATTTTCCTGGATGGTTCGCTGCTACCCACAATTGTCACAGTCATCGAATTTCAATTTTAAATAAACTAGTTGTGATATTGTTAAGGAAAAAAGCTAGATGGCTTCTAAACGATACCTTGGCAACAGCAAAATATACATTTAAAGAAAAACAAGGGCCGGCTGCAAGAAAAATGCGAATATTAGAAAAATAGGGTTAATAATTGAATAATTTTATAATGAAGGTGGGAGAGGTAGGCATGTCTCAATTGTATGTATACACATTGAATGGATTTCGTTATGCGGACAAAAAGGGAAGTGTGCATATTAAACCAAAAAAATTAAAATATTTTGCTTTACATTTTTCTTTTCTTTTGATAGATCGCCGATGACTTAAAGAAGCAACGCAATATGCCTTCCTAGTTTTTCATTATAGCAACACACTGGGAAAGATGTTTGCTATAAATAAGGAAATCAAACTTTCTTTATTCAATTTGTTAAAGCCTGTATAATTTATTATTTATAATTTAATTGTATTATTTATAATTTAAATATATTATATAATTTATATTATATTTTTTATTGGCTACTAATATAAGTTAATAATAGGGTAAACTAATAAAATAACTCGATTTACAAACATAGAACCCCAATATTTTGAAATAAAAAATGTGTATAATTATGCAATGTTAAAATTTTAAAAATTTGTTTATTTGTTTAATTAAGTCAAAAAAGTCAATCAGCCAAACTTACTTTCGATTTAGAGTTCATATGCATATATGTACATATGTATGTATATGTATATTCATGTGCACAAACATAATTGAAGTGAATTGCGCTGGCCAGCCCGGAACTCAGCCTAGCTACTTCAGAACATGTTTTATTAGAAAAAAAAACCAATAATCAAAACAAACGACTCGACAATAGAAAAAATAGACATAAACAAATTCAGTCATTGCTATTCCTTTTTGTTTCGGGGTACAGCCTATAATGTAAGACTCTGCACTCTTCTAACTCATTGTGGTTGTTTCTAAACACTGCATTCGCAAAGTCACAAAGTCATGCCTTCTTCTTCTCCACTTGCTTTCAACTTGCAAGCAGCCCGGCAGATTTTATAATTTTTCATTTTTCGATCAGCAAGGCACCCTTGCTCAAAATAGGGTATTTTAACTATTCATAAGTTCTGTAACCAAGTACCACTAACCTTCTCATATAAACATTTTTATCTAATCTCTGAGAAATATATAATATCGTATTTAGTGTGCAACTATTAGTACAATCAATAATAATTGTTTTCTTGAAACATTCTATACCATTTCTATAAATAAGGGTATCAATGCCTCGACGCGCCAAATAGTTGTTGGCATGGTGCCTCATCTCACACACATTGGCAAAAAATATGCATGTGTGTGTTTTCGAAGCCAAGGAAAGTAATATATGAATTTAAGAAGATTGAAAAATTCTGTTGCGCATGTGACGTCACATATTCTAAGCATCACAAGAAATGAAATTCCTTAAAACGTGACGTAATAGTATACGATGTTGACGCGCCGTATGCGTAACCCTTTGAGTTGAATGGCATGGCATTCAAATTTTCTACCTACTTGCGCCGAGACTCGGCTATGCAACAACAACATTAGAACCCAAATAGTGTTGTTGTTGTTTCTACGCGCCGCCTTGTTAGAACGACAGAGAAACCAGCAACAAACACAGTGGCATTATTTGTCCCTTTTCTTTGCACTGAGTTTCCTATGTCCTCATCATCGCGCAGAAACTTTTGATCAAGACGGACGACGAAAAAAACAAATGGGTTTTCATGCGCACTGTTGTTGTTTTGCGAGTGATTTGTTGTTGCTTCCTATAGTAAATGAGCTTTATTTTTGGGTTTGATTTTGCGTTTGCGGACCAACCCGATCTACCTCTCGGGATTTTCAAAACGGTAAAAAAAGCTCGGAGCAAGCCTTCAGCTCTGTCTCTTTATTACTCAATGTGCCAGGTCGTTAAGGTTGGTCCGCAAACGCAAAATCAAACTCAAGAAATAAAGCTCATTTACCATAGGAAGCAACAAGAAATCACTAGCAAAACAACAACATTGCGCACGAAAACCCATTTTTTCTTCGTCCCCCGTTGTGATCTATGAAGTTCTGAAGCAAGATTTAGAGGACATAGGAAACTCAGTGCAAAGAATAAGGACAAATAATGCCACTGTGTTCTTTGCGGGTTTCTCTGTCGTTCCTACAAGGCAGCGCGTAGAAACAACAACAGCACAATTTGGGTATTAAATTGTTGTTGCAGAGCCGAGTCTCGGCGCAAGTAGGTAGAAAATTTGAATCCCAGCAAGCCATGGCATTCAAATCAAAGGGTTACGCGCACGGCTAGAGTGTGCGACGAGGACTTCGAAAAAGATTGCCTCTTATTAAAAAAGATTAAAAACGGTGCAATGCCCACGCTAAATTTGGGTGAGTGCATACTGATACATATAAAACAATTTGTTTACGTACATATGTATGTATATAAAGTTTCCGTGTCGTTGTGACACTGAAGATGTCGCTCGTTGGCGAGGGAGGGGAGTCATAAAGTGACTGTGCCTTGGCATTTAGCGCACGATCGGTCGTCGACCAATTTGATTCTTCGTATGCGGCAACGAAGTTATTTTATGACCTACCCCAAGAAATTTCGTGGTACCTAGTCCTCGCCAATGAATATGTTGTATTTATATTTTAAGCTAAATATGTATGTATGTATATATGTATGCATGCAGTGCTGATACTTTAAGAGATGCTTAAGTGTGTAAAAAATATCTATGTCTTTATCTGTTGTATTGCCGTAGTAAATTTTGTGTATGTGTTTATAAATTAAGCAACAACTAAAACAAGTGTGACAAATTTTGTTTAGTTGGATGTTTACTGTTTTCAATGTATATGTTTATGTGATGTTTTGTTAATTGTGTTGTCAAAATCTGTTCCGTATTGAAATGTGCCTTATGTGTGTTTATTAACAGCATATGCATAATGCATACCTATTTCAGGACATGATGAGAAGCCGAAATATAGTTCTTGTTTTAGCCGTCCTTGGCAACCTAAAAGGCATTGCTGTAAACAAAATTGTAATTGCTCCTCTCCGCCTTCGATTATGCATGCTTTTCCCATTAATTCAATAGAAAGAGCTGAGTGGAAATCGATTTGTAATATTAAACCATCGTTTAAAGATAACATGCATTTATATATATGCAACAAACATTTCCATCGTCAGGATATTTTATATAAAAAACTAAGAAAAAATTCTCGACCGATAATGTACATGAAAGCCCTTTAAAAAAAAATAATAATAAAGAAAATATAGAAATTACTGAGTGTGAGTTGTTCAGAAAGTTCCAAAATAAACAAGTAAGAGATTCTAGTCGGGAGCTCCCGACTAGGGGATACCCTGAACCCTCATATTCCAACACCAAATGCAGCTCGCGCTTATAGATAGAGGGTAGCGGGGAGGTGGCGATAGGTATAAAATGAAAGATAATCGATATATATATAGTATTCTAGAAGCTACATGTCAAGTTTGGTAACTCTAGCTCTTATTATTTACCAAAATTGCTTAAAAAACGGGATTTCGATATACATTTTTATCGATTACTTGGAAACGGGGCAAGTTATCGATTATCGGAAACAAACTCGATCTGCGTAGGAACTAGGAGCACCTACATCTAAAATTTCAAGTCTCTAGCTCTTATAGGTTCTGAGATCCTTGCGTTCATACATACGGACGGACGGACGGACGGACGGACGGACAGACAGACAGACAGACGGACATGGCTACATCGACTCGGCTATTGATGCTGATTAAGAATATACATACTTTATGGGGTCGGAGATGCTTCCTTCTGCCTGTTACATACATTTGGATTTTGCACAAAAACATATTACCCCTTTTACCCATTTTTAATGGGTTCAGGGTATAAAAAGATGGTGGCATTCAAAAGTGGCTCTCTGAACCAGTGCCAGTTTTTGACATTGAATTGCCCAAAAATAATGAACATAATACATTAGTAATATCCAACAAACGCCAAAGGTTTAATAATGACACTGGAAAATATAATAAGCCTTTGCGACGAATTATTAAATTAAAAAAAATATTGATTATGTGCTTCTGACTCGATTCAATCAAGATAGCATTGAAAACTTTTTTGGAGCTAGTCGCTCTAAACTCGGCAACAATTTAAATCCATCTGTGCGAGAAATGCAGTATTTAACTGCACGTCTTTTATCAATGAAATTGATAACAAGATCGCATTTGCAAGACGAAAACTGTGAAGATGATGAAGATCTGCAGTTAGATTGGGTTTGCTACCCAGATGAGCATGAAGATTGGAAATGATTCCACAATTGAAAACTGTGCTCAACTGCCTACGAACAACACACAACAAGCAGATCAATCTGATTTATGTACGCTTGGCAGTGTTGGAGAAGTAGTATCTCGAAGATACTTTGACGGCTACTTGATCATGAAGCACAAATTCGACTGCGGGCTTTGCGATGATGCTCTATCCAAAATAGAAATGCTCCAAAAGCAGCAGACGGAAGACCTTATTTACGCCAAAAATTTCAGTGAAAACGTGCTCCATTTAAAAAACCCAACAGATATGTTTTTTAATATATCAAATGTTCATTACAGGGTATTTGCAGAACGTTTTGAAAAAAATGCTCACCATACAGATATTTGTAAGAGCATAATGAACGACTGCATAATGGAGACAAATAAACATTTTCCTGGATGGTTCGCTGCTACCCACAATTGTCACAGTCATCGAATTTCAATTTTAAATAAACTAGTTGTGATATTGTTAAGGAAAAAAGCTAGATGGCTTCTAAACGATACCTTGGCAACAGCAAAATATACATTTAAAGAAAAACAAGGGCCGGCTGCAAGAAAAATGCGAATATTAGAAAAATAGGGTTAATAATTGAATAATTTTATAATGAAGGTGGGAGAGGTAGGCATGTCTCAATTGTATGTATACACATTGAATGGATTTCGTTATGCGGACAAAAAGGGAAGTGTGCATATTAAACCAAAAAAATTAAAATATTTTGCTTTACATTTTTCTTTTCTTTTGA
Organism: Drosophila ezoana; assembly: GCA_035045725.1. Classification (NCBI taxonomy): domain Eukaryota; kingdom Metazoa; phylum Arthropoda; class Insecta; order Diptera; family Drosophilidae; genus Drosophila; species Drosophila ezoana. Next base: position 14,391 of record JAWNOU010000122.1, read on the forward strand.
TAGATCGCCGATGACTTAAAGAAGCAACGCAATATGCCTTCCTAGTTTTTCATTATAGCAACACACTGGGAAAGATGTTTGCTATAAATAAGGAAATCAAACTTTCTTTATTCAATTTGTTAAAGCCTGTATAATTTATTATTTATAATTTAATTGTATTATTTATAATTTAAATATATTATATAATTTATATTATATTTTTTATTGGCTACTAATATAAGTTAATAATAGGGTAAACTAATAAAATAACTCGATTTACAAACATAGAACCCCAATATTTTGAAATAAAAAATGTGTATAATTATGCAATGTTAAAATTTTAAAAATTTGTTTATTTGTTTAATTAAGTCAAAAAAGTCAATCAGCCAAACTTACTTTCGATTTAGAGTTCATATGCATATATGTACATATGTATGTATATGTATATTCATGTGCACAAACATAATTGAAGTGAATTGCGCTGGCCAGCCCGGAACTCAGCCTAGCTACTTCAGAACATGTTTTATTAGAAAAAAAAACCAATAATCAAAACAAACGACTCGACAATAGAAAAAATAGACATAAACAAATTCAGTCATTGCTATTCCTTTTTGTTTCGGGGTACAGCCTATAATGTAAGACTCTGCACTCTTCTAACTCATTGTGGTTGTTTCTAAACACTGCATTCGCAAAGTCACAAAGTCATGCCTTCTTCTTCTCCACTTGCTTTCAACTTGCAAGCAGCCCGGCAGATTTTATAATTTTTCATTTTTCGATCAGCAAGGCACCCTTGCTCAAAATAGGGTATTTTAACTATTCATAAGTTCTGTAACCAAGTACCACTAACCTTCTCATATAAACATTTTTATCTAATCTCTGAGAAATATATAATATCGTATTTAGTGTGCAACTATTAGTACAATCAATAATAATTGTTTTCTTGAAACATTCTATACCATTTCTATAAATAAGGGTATCAATGCCTCGACGCGCCAAATAGTTGTTGGCATGGTGCCTCATCTCACACACATTGGCAAAAAATATGCATGTGTGTGTTTTCGAAGCCAAGGAAAGTATATGAATTTAAGAAGATTGAAAAATTCTGTTGCGCATGTGACGTCACATATTCTAAGCATCACAAGAAATGAAATTCCTTAAAACGTGACGTAATGGTATACGATGTTGACGCGCCGTATGCGTAACCCTTTGAGTTGAATGGCATGGCATTCAAATTTTCTACCTACTTGCGCCGAGACTCGGCTATGCAACAACAACATTAGAACCCAAATAGTGTTGTTGTTGTTTCTACGCGCCGCCTTGTTAGAACGACAGAGAAACCCGCAACAAACACAGTGGCATTATTTGTCCCTTTTCTTTGCACTGAGTTTCCTATGTCCTCATCATCGCGCAGAAACTTTTGATCAAGACGGACGACGAAAAAAACAAATGGGTTTTCATGCGCACTGTTGTTGTTTTGCGAGTGATTTGTTGTTGCTTCCTATAGTAAATGAGCTTTATTTTTGGGTTTGATTTTGCGTTTGCGGACCAACCCGATCTACCTCTCGGGATTTTCAAAACGGTAAAAAAAGCTCGGAGCAAGCCTTCAGCTCTGTCTCTTTATTACTCAATGTGCCAGGTCGTTAAGGTTGGTCCGCAAACGCAAAATCAAACTCAAGAAATAAAGCTCATTTACCATAGGAAGCAACAAGAAATCACTAGCAAAACAACAACATTGCGCACGAAAACCCATTTTTTCTTCGTCCCCCGTTGTGATCTATGAAGTTCTGAAGCAAGATTTAGAGGACATAGGAAACTCAGTGCAAAGAATAAGGACAAATAATGCCACTGTGTTCTTTGCGGGTTTCTCTGTCGTTCCTACAAGGCAGCGCGTAGAAACAACAACAGCACAATTTGGGTATTAAATTGTTGTTGCAGAGCCGAGTCTCGGCGCAAGTAGGTAGAAAATTTGAATCCCAGCAAGCCATGGCATTCAAATCAAAGGGTTACGCGCACGGCTAGAGTGTGCGACGAGGACTTCAAAAAAGATTGCCTCTTATTAAAAAAGATTAAAAACGGTGCAATGCCCACGCTAAATTTGGGTGAGTGCATACTGATACATATAAAACAATTTGTTTACGTACATATGTATGTATATAAAGTTTCCGTGTCGTTGTGACACTGAAGATGTCGCTCGTTGGCGAGGGAGGGGAGTCATAAAGTGACTGTGCCTTGGCATTTAGCGCACGATCGGTCGTCGACCAATTTGATTCTTCGTATGCGGCAACGAAGTTATTTTATGACCTACCCCAAGAAATTTCGTGGTACCTAGTCCTCGCCAATGAATATGTTGTATTTATATTTTAAGCTAAATATGTATGTATGTATATATGTATGCATGCAGTGCTGATACTTTAAGAGATGCTTAAGTGTGTAAAAAATATCTATGTCTTTATCTGTTGTATTGCCGTAGTAAATTTTGTGTTTGTGTTTATAAATTAAGAAACAACTAAAACAAGTGTGACAAATTTTGTTTAGTTGGATGTTTACTGTTTTCAATGTATATGTTTATGTGATGTTTTGTTAATTGTGTTGTCAAAATCTGTTCCGTATTGAAATGTGCCTTATGTGTGTTTATTAACAGCATATGCATAATGCATACCTATTTCAGGACATGATGAGAAGCCGAAATATAGTTCTTGTTTTAGCCGTCCTTGGCAACCTAAAAGGCATTGCTGTAAACAAAATTGTAATTGCTCCTCTCCGCCTTCGATTATTCATGCTTTTCCCATTAATTCAATAGAAAGAGCTGAGTGGAAATCGATTTGTAATATTAAACCATCGTTTAAAGATAACATGCATTTATATATATGCAACAAACATTTCCATCGTCAGGATATTTTATATAAAAAACTAAGAAAAAATTCTCGACCGATAATGTACATGAAAGCCCTTTAAAAAAAAATAATAATAAAGAAAATATAGAAATTACTGAGTGTGAGTTGTTCAGAAAGTTCCAAAATAAACAAGTAAGAGATTCTAGTCGGGAGCTCCCGACTAGGGGATACCCTGAACCCTCATATTCCAACACCAAATGCAGCTCGCGCTTATAGATAGAGGGTAGCGGGGAGGTGGCGATAGGTATAAAATGAAAGATAATCGATATATATATAGTATTCTAGAAGCTACATGTCAAGTTTGGTAACTCTAGCTCTTATTATTTACCAAAATTGCTTAAAAAACGGGATTTCGATATACATTTTTATCGATTACTTGGAAACGGGGCAAGTTATCGATTATCGGAAACAAACTCGATCTGCGTAGGAACTAGGAGCACCTACATCTAAAATTTCAAGTCTCTAGCTCTTATAGGTTCTGAGATCCTTGCGTTCATACATACGGACGGACGGACGGACGGACGGACGGACAGACAGACAGACAGACGGACATGGCTACATCGACTCGGCTATTGATGCTGATTAAGAATATACATACTTTATGGGGTCGGAGATGCTTCCTTCTGCCTGTTACATACATTTGGATTTTGCACAAAAACATATTACCCCTTTTACCCATTTTTAATGGGTTCAGGGTATAAAAAGATGGTGGCATTCAAAAGTGGCTCTCTGAACCAGTGCCAGTTTTTGACATTGAATTGCCCAAAAATAATGAACATAATACATTAGTAATATCCAACAAACGCCAAAGGTTTAATAATGACACTGGAAAATATAATAAGCCTTTGCGACGAATTATTAAATTAAAAAAAATATTGATTATGTGCTTCTGACTCGATTCAATCAAGATAGCATTGAAAACTTTTTTGGAGCTAGTCGCTCTAAACTCGGCAACAATTTAAATCCATCTGTGCGAGAAATGCAGTATTTAACTGCACGTCTTTTATCAATGAAATTGATAACAAGATCGCATTTGCAAGACGAAAACTGTGAAGATGATGAAGATCTGCAGTTAGATTGGGTTTGCTACCCAGATGAGCATGAAGATTGGAAATGATTCCACAATTGAAAACTGTGCTCAACTGCCTACGAACAACACACAACAAGCAGATCAATCTGATTTATGTACGCTTGGCAGTGTTGGAGAAGTAGTATCTCGAAGATACTTTGACGGCTACTTGATCATGAAGCACAAATTCGACTGCGGGCTTTGCGATGATGCTCTATCCAAAATAGAAATGCTCCAAAAGCAGCAGACGGAAGACGGAAACCCAACAGATATGTTTTTTAATATATCAAATGTTCATTACAGGGTATTTGCAGAACGTTTTGAAAAAAATGCTCACCATACAGATATTTGTAAGAGCATAATGAACGACTGCATAATGGAGACAAATAAACATTTTCCTGGATGGTTCGCTGCTACCCACAATTGTCACAGTCATCGAATTTCAATTTTAAATAAACTAGTTGTGATATTGTTAAGGAAAAAAGCTAGATGGCTTCTAAACGATACCTTGGCAACAGCAAAATATACATTTAAAGAAAAACAAGGGCCGGCTGCAAGAAAAATGCGAATATTAGAAAAATAGGGTTAATAATTGAATAATTTTATAATGAAGGTGGGAGAGGTAGGCATGTCTCAATTGTATGTATACACATTGAATGGATTTCGTTATGCGGACAAAAAGGGAAGTGTGCATATTAAACCAAAAAAATTAAAATATTTTGCTTTACATTTTTCTTTTCTTTTGATAGATCGCCGATGACTTAAAGAAGCAACGCAATATGCCTTCCTAGTTTTTCATTATAGCAACACACTGGGAAAGATGTTTGCTATAAATAAGGAAATCAAACTTTCTTTATTCAATTTGTTAAAGCCTGTATAATTTATTATTTATAATTTAATTGTATTATTTATAATTTAAATATATTATATAATTTATATTATATTTTTTATTGGCTACTAATATAAGTTAATAATAGGGTAAACTAATAAAATAACTCGATTTACAAACATAGAACCCCAATATTTTGAAATAAAAAATGTGTATAATTATGCAATGTTAAAATTTTAAAAATTTGTTTATTTGTTTAATTAAGTCAAAAAAGTCAATCAGCCAAACTTACTTTCGATTTAGAGTTCATATGCATATATGTACATATGTATGTATATGTATATTCATGTGCACAAACATAATTGAAGTGAATTGCGCTGGCCAGCCCGGAACTCAGCCTAGCTACTTCAGAACATGTTTTATTAGAAAAAAAAACCAATAATCAAAACAAACGACTCGACAATAGAAAAAATAGACATAAACAAATTCAGTCATTGCTATTCCTTTTTGTTTCGGGGTACAGCCTATAATGTAAGACTCTGCACTCTTCTAACTCATTGTGGTTGTTTCTAAACACTGCATTCGCAAAGTCACAAAGTCATGCCTTCTTCTTCTCCACTTGCTTTCAACTTGCAAGCAGCCCGGCAGATTTTATAATTTTTCATTTTTCGATCAGCAAGGCACCCTTGCTCAAAATAGGGTATTTTAACTATTCATAAGTTCTGTAACCAAGTACCACTAACCTTCTCATATAAACATTTTTATCTAATCTCTGAGAAATATATAATATCGTATTTAGTGTGCAACTATTAGTACAATCAATAATAATTGTTTTCTTGAAACATTCTATACCATTTCTATAAATAAGGGTATCAATGCCTCGACGCGCCAAATAGTTGTTGGCATGGTGCCTCATCTCACACACATTGGCAAAAAATATGCATGTGTGTGTTTTCGAAGCCAAGGAAAGTATATGAATTTAAGAAGATTGAAAAATTCTGTTGCGCATGTGACGTCACATATTCTAAGCATCACAAGAAATGAAATTCCTTAAAACGTGACGTAATGGTATACGATGTTGACGCGCCGTATGCGTAACCCTTTGAGTTGAATGGCATGGCATTCAAATTTTCTACCTACTTGCGCCGAGACTCGGCTATGCAACAACAACATTAGAACCCAAATAGTGTTGTTGTTGTTTCTACGCGCCGCCTTGTTAGAACGACAGAGAAACCCGCAACAAACACAGTGGCATTATTTGTCCCTTTTCTTTGCACTGAGTTTCCTATGTCCTCATCATCGCGCAGAAACTTTTGATCAAGACGGACGACGAAAAAAACAAATGGGTTTTCATGCGCACTGTTGTTGTTTTGCGAGTGATTTGTTGTTGCTTCCTATAGTAAATGAGCTTTATTTTTGGGTTTGATTTTGCGTTTGCGGACCAACCCGATCTACCTCTCGGGATTTTCAAAACGGTAAAAAAAGCTCGGAGCAAGCCTTCAGCTCTGTCTCTTTATTACTCAATGTGCCAGGTCGTTAAGGTTGGTCCGCAAACGCAAAATCAAACTCAAGAAATAAAGCTCATTTACCATAGGAAGCAACAAGAAATCACTAGCAAAACAACAACATTGCGCACGAAAACCCATTTTTTCTTCGTCCCCCGTTGTGATCTATGAAGTTCTGAAGCAAGATTTAGAGGACATAGGAAACTCAGTGCAAAGAATAAGGACAAATAATGCCACTGTGTTCTTTGCGGGTTTCTCTGTCGTTCCTACAAGGCAGCGCGTAGAAACAACAACAGCACAATTTGGGTATTAAATTGTTGTTGCAGAGCCGAGTCTCGGCGCAAGTAGGTAGAAAATTTGAATCCCAGCAAGCCATGGCATTCAAATCAAAGGGTTACGCGCACGGCTAGAGTGTGCGACGAGGACTTCGAAAAAGATTGCCTCTTATTAAAAAAGATTAAAAACGGTGCAATGCCCACGCTAAATTTGGGTGAGTGCATACTGATACATATAAAACAATTTGTTTACGTACATATGTATGTATATAAAGTTTCCGTGTCGTTGTGACACTGAAGATGTCGCTCGTTGGCGAGGGAGGGGAGTCATAAAGTGACTGTGCCTTGGCATTTAGCGCACGATCGGTCGTCGACCAATTTGATTCTTCGTATGCGGCAACGAAGTTATTTTATGACCTACCCCAAGAAATTTCGTGGTACCTAGTCCTCGCCAATGAATATGTTGTATTTATATTTTAAGCTAAATATGTATGTATGTATATATGTATGCATGCAGTGCTGATACTTTAAGAGATGCTTAAGTGTGTAAAAAATATCTATGTCTTTATCTGTTGTATTGCCGTAGTAAATTTTGTGTATGTGTTTATAAATTAAGCAACAACTAAAACAAGTGTGACAAATTTTGTTTAGTTGGATGTTTACTGTTTTCAATGTATATGTTTATGTGATGTTTTGTTAATTGTGTTGTCAAAATCTGTTCCGTATTGAAATGTGCCTTATGTGTGTTTATTAACAGCATATGCATAATGCATACCTATTTCAGGACATGATGAGAAGCCGAAATATAGTTCTTGTTTTAGCCGTCCTTGGCAACCTAAAAGGCATTGCTGTAAACAAAATTGTAATTGCTCCTCTCCCCCTTCGATTATGCATGCTTTTCCCATTAATTCAATAGAAAGAGCTGAGTGGAAATCGATTTGTAATATTAAACCATCGTTTAAAGATAACATGCATTTATATATATGCAACAAACATTTCCATCGTCAGGATATTTTATATAAAAAACTAAGAAAAAATTCTCGACCGATAATGTACATGAAAGCCCTTTAAAAAAAAATAATAATAAAGAAAATATAGAAATTACTGAGTGTGAGTTGTTCAGAAAGTTCCAAAATAAACAAGTAAGAGATTCTAGTCGGGAGCTCCCGACTAGGGGATACCCTGAACCCTCATATTCCAACACCAAATGCAGCTCGCGCTTATAGATAGAGGGTAGCGGGGAGGTGGCGATAGGTATAAAATGAAAGATAATCGATATATATATAGTATTCTAGAAGCTACATGTCAAGTTTGGTAACTCTAGCTCTTATTATTTACCAAAATTGCTTAAAAAACGGGATTTCGATATACATTTTTATCGATTACTTGGAAACGGGGCAAGTTATCGATTATCGGAAACAAACTCGATCTGCGTAGGAACTAGGAGCACCTACATCTAAAATTTCAAGTCTCTAGCTCTTATAGGTTCTGAGATCCTTGCGTTCATACATACGGACGGACGGACGGACGGACGGACGGACAGACAGACAGACAGACGGACATGGCTACATCGACTCGGCTATTGATGCTGATTAAGAATATACATACTTTATGGGGTCGGAGATGCTTCCTTCTGCCTGTTACATACATTTGGATTTTGCACAAAAACATATTACCCCTTTTACCCATTTTTAATGGGTTCAGGGTATAAAAAGATGGTGGCATTCAAAAGTGGCTCTCTGAACCAGTGCCAGTTTTTGACATTGAATTGCCCAAAAATAATGAACATAATACATTAGTAATATCCAACAAACGCCAAAGGTTTAATAATGACACTGGAAAATATAATAAGCCTTTGCGACGAATTATTAAATTAAAAAAAATATTGATTATGTGCTTCTGACTCGATTCAATCAAGATAGCATTGAAAACTTTTTTGGAGCTAGTCGCTCTAAACTCGGCAACAATTTAAATCCATCTGTGCGAGAAATGCAGTATTTAACTGCACGTCTTTTATCAATGAAATTGATAACAAGATCGCATTTGCAAGACGAAAACTGTGAAGATGATGAAGATCTGCAGTTAGATTGGGTTTGCTACCCAGATGAGCATGAAGATTGGAAATGATTCCACAATTGAAAACTGTGCTCAACTGCCTACGAACAACACACAACAAGCAGATCAATCTGATTTATGTACGCTTGGCAGTGTTGGAGAAGTAGTATCTCGAAGATACTTTGACGGCTACTTGATCATGAAGCACAAATTCGACTGCGGGCTTTGCGATGATGCTCTATCCAAAATAGAAATGCTCCAAAAGCAGCAGACGGAAGACCTTATTTACGCCAAAAATTTCAGTGAAAACGTGCTCCATTTAAAAAACCCAACAGATATGTTTTTTAATATATCAAATGTTCATTACAGGGTATTTGCAGAACGTTTTGAAAAAAATGCTCACCATACAGATATTTGTAAGAGCATAATGAACGACTGCATAATGGAGACAAATAAACATTTTCCTGGATGGTTCGCTGCTACCCACAATTGTCACAGTCATCGAATTTCAATTTTAAATAAACTAGTTGTGATATTGTTAAGGAAAAAAGCTAGATGGCTTCTAAACGATACCTTGGCAACAGCAAAATATACATTTAAAGAAAAACAAGGGCCGGCTGCAAGAAAAATGCGAATATTAGAAAAATAGGGTTAATAATTGAATAATTTTATAATGAAGGTGGGAGAGGTAGGCATGTCTCAATTGTATGTATACACATTGAATGGATTTCGTTATGCGGACAAAAAGGGAAGTGTGCATATTAAACCAAAAAAATTAAAATATTTTGCTTTACATTTTTCTTTTCTTTTGATAGATCGCCGATGACTTAAAGAAGCAACGCAATATGCCTTCCTAGTTTTTCATTATAGCAACACACTGGGAAAGATGTTTGCTATAAATAAGGAAATCAAACTTTCTTTATTCAATTTGTTAAAGCCTGTATAATTTATTATTTATAATTTAATTGTATTATTTATAATTTAAATATATTATATAATTTATATTATATTTTTTATTGGCTACTAATATAAGTTAATAATAGGGTAAACTAATAAAATAACTCGATTTACAAACATAGAACCCCAATATTTTGAAATAAAAAATGTGTATAATTATGCAATGTTAAAATTTTAAAAATTTGTTTATTTGTTTAATTAAGTCAAAAAAGTCAATCAGCCAAACTTACTTTCGATTTAGAGTTCATATGCATATATGTACATATGTATGTATATGTATATTCATGTGCACAAACATAATTGAAGTGAATTGCGCTGGCCAGCCCGGAACTCAGCCTAGCTACTTCAGAACATGTTTTATTAGAAAAAAAACCAATAATCAAAACAAACGACTCGACAATAGAAAAAATAGACATAAACAAATTCAGTCATTGCTATTCCTTTTTGTTTCGGGGTACAGCCTATAATGTAAGACTCTGCACTCTTCTAACTCATTGTGGTTGTTTCTAAACACTGCATTCGCAAAGTCACAAAGTCATGCCTTCTTCTTCTCCACTTGCTTTCAACTTGCAAGCAGCCCGGCAGATTTTATAATTTTTCATTTTTCGATCAGCAAGGCACCCTTGCTCAAAATAGGGTATTTTAACTATTCATAAGTTCTGTAACCAAGTACCACTAACCTTCTCATATAAACATTTTTATCTAATCTCTGAGAAATATATAATATCGTATTTAGTGTGCAACTATTAGTACAATCAATAATAATTGTTTTCTTGAAACATTCTATACCATTTCTATAAATAAGGGTATCAATGCCTCGACGCGCCAAATAGTTGTTGGCATGGTGCCTCATCTCACACACATTGGCAAAAAATATGCATGTGTGTGTTTTCGAAGCCAAGGAAAGTATATGAATTTAAGAAGATTGAAACATTCTGTTGCGCATGTGACGTCACATATTCTAAGCATCACAAGAAATGAAATTCCTTAAAACGTGACGTAATGGTATACGATGTTGACGCGCCGTATGCGTAACCCTTTGAGTTGAATGGCATGGCATTCAAATTTTCTACCTACTTGCGCCGAGACTCGGCTATGCAACAACAACATTAGAACCCAAATAGTGTTGTTGTTGTTTCTACGCGCCGCCTTGTTAGAACGACAGAGAAACCAGCAACAAACACAGTGGCATTATTTGTCCCTTTTCTTTGCACTGAGTTTCCTATGTCCTCATCATCGCGCAGAAACTTTTGATCAAGACGGACGACGAATAAAACAAATGGGTTTTCATGCGCACTGTTGTTGTTTTGCGAGTGATTTATTGTTGCTTCCTATAGTAAATGAGCTTTATTTTTGGGTTTGATTTTGCGTTTGCGGACCAACCCGATCTACCTCTCGGGATTTTCAAAACGGTAAAAAAAGCTCGGAGCAAGCCTTCAGCTCTGTCTCTTTATTACTCAATGTGCCAGGTCGTTAAGGTTGGTCCGCAAACGCAAAATCAAACTCAAGAAATAAAGCTCATTTACCATAGGAAGCAACAAGAAATCACTAGCAAAACAACAACATTGCGCACGAAAACCCATTTTTTCTTCGTCCCCCGTTGTGATCTATGAAGTTCTGAAGCAAGATTTAGAGGACATAGGAAACTCAGTGCAAAGAATAAGGACAAATAATGCCACTGTGTTCTTTGCGGGTTTCTCTGTCGTTCCTACAAGGCAGCGCGTAGAAACAACAACAGCACAATTTGGGTATTAAATTGTTGTTGCAGAGCCGAGTCTCGGCGCAAGTAGGTAGAAAATTTGAATCCCAGCAAGCCATGGCATTCAAATCAAAGGGTTACGCGCACGGCTAGAGTGTGCGACGAGGACTTCAAAAAAGATTGCCTCTTATTAAAAAAGATTAAAAACGGTGCAATGCCCACGCTAAATTTGGGTGAGTGCATACTGATACATATAAAACAATTTGTTTACGTACATATGTATGTATATAAAGTTTCCGTGTCGTTGTGACACTGAAGATGTCGCTCGTTGGCGAGGGAGGGGAGTCATAAACTGACTGTGCCTTGGCATTTAGCGCACGATCGGTCGTCGACCAATTTGATTCTTCGTATGCGGCAACGAAGTTATTTTATGACCTACCCCAAGAAATTTCGTGGTACCTAGTCCTCGCCAATGAATATGTTGTATTTATATTTTAAGCTAAATATGTATGTATGTATATATGTATGCATGCAGTGCTGATACTTTAAGAGATGCTTAAGTGTGTAAAAAATATCTATGTCTTTATCTGTTGTATTGCCGTAGTAAATTTTGTGTATGTGTTTATAAATTAAGCAACAACTAAAACAAGTGTGACAAATTTTGTTTAGTTGGATGTTTACTGTTTTCAATGTATATGTTTATGTGATGTTTTGTTAATTGTGTTGTCAAAATCTGTTCCGTATTAAAATGTGCCTTATGTGTGTTTATTAACAGCATATGCATAATGCATACCTATTTCAGGACATGATGAGAAGCCGAAATATAGTTCTTGTTTAAGCCGTCCTTGGCAACCTAAAAGGCATTGCTGTAAACAAAATTGTAATTGCTCCTCTCCCCCTTCGATTATGCATGCTTTTCCCATTAATTCAATAGAAAGAGCTGAGTGGAAATCGATTTGTAATATTAAACCATCGTTTAAAGATAACATGCATTTATATATATGCAACAAACATTTCCATCGTCAGGATATTTTATATAAAAAACTAAGAAAAAATTCTCGACCGATAATGTACATGAAAGCCCTTTAAAAAAAAATAATAATAAAGAAAATATAGAAATTACTGAGTGTGAGTTGTTCAGAAAGTTCCAAAATAAACAAGTAAGAGATTCTAGTCGGGAGCTCCCGACTAGGGGATACCCTGAACCCTCATATTCCAACACCAAATGCAGCTCGCGCTTATAGATAGAGGGTAGCGGGGAGGTGGCGATAGGTATAAAATGAAAGATAATCGATATATATATAGTATTCTAGAAGCTACATGTCAAGTTTGGTAACTCTAGCTCTTATTATTTACCAAAATTGCTTAAAAAACGGGATTTCGATATACATTTTTATCGATTACTTGGAAACGGGGCAAGTTATCGATTATCGGAAACAAACTCGATCTGCGTAGGAACTAGGAGCACCTATATCTAAAATTTCAAGTCTCTAGCTCTTATAGGTTCTGAGATCCTTGCGTTCATACATACGGACGGACGGACGGACGGACGGACGGACAGACAGACAGACAGACGGACATGGCTACATCGACTCGGCTATTGATGCTGATTAAGAATATACATACTTTATGGGGTCGGAGATGCTTCCTTCTGCCTGTTACATACATTTGGATTTTGCACAAAAACATATTACCCCTTTTACCCATTTTTAATGGGTTCAGGGTATAAAAAGATGGTGGCATTCAAAAGTGGCTCTCTGAACCAGTGCCAGTTTTTGACATTGAATTGCCCAAAAATAATGAGCATAATACATTAGTAATATCCAACAAACGCCAAAGGTTTAATAATGACACTGGAAAATATAATAAGCCTTTGCGACGAATTATTAAATTAAAAAAAATATTGATTATGTGCTTCTGACTCGATTCAATCAAGATAGCATTGAAAACTTTTTTGGAGCTAGTCGCTCTAAACTCGGCAACAATTTAAATCCATCTGTGCGAGAAATGCAGTATTTAACTGCACGTCTTTTATCAATGAAATTGATAACAAGATCGCATTTGCAAGACGAAAACTGTGAAGATGATGAAGATCTGCAGTTAGATTGGGTTTGCTACCCAGATGAGCATGAAGATTGGAAATGATTCCACAATTGAAAACTGTGCTCAACTGCCTACGAACAACACACAACAAGCAGATCAATCTGATTTATGTACGCTTGGCAGTGTTGGAGAAGTAGTATCTCGAAGATACTTTGACGGCTACTTGATCATGAAGCACAAATTCGACTGCGGGCTTTGCGATGATGCTCTATCCAAAATAGAAATGCTCCAAAAGCAGCAGACGGAAGACCTTATTTACGCCAAAAATTTCAGTGAAAACGTGCTCCATTTAAAAAACCCAACAGATATGTTTTTTAATATATCAAATGTTCATTACAGGGTATTTGCAGAACGTTTTGAAAAAAATGCTCACCATACAGATATTTGTAAGAGCATAATGAACGACTGCATAATGGAGACAAATAAACATTTTCCTGGATGGTTCGCTGCTACCCACAATTGTCACAGTCATCGAATTTCAATTTTAAATAAACTAGTTGTGATATTGTTAAGGAAAAAAGCTAGATGGCTTCTAAACGATACCTTGGCAACAGCAAAATATACATTTAAAGAAAAACAAGGGCCGGCTGCAAGAAAAATGCGAATATTAGAAAAATAGGGTTAATAATTGAATAATTTTATAATGAAGGTGGGAGAGGTAGGCATGTCTCAATTGTATGTATACACATTGAATGGATTTCGTTATGCGGACAAAAAGGGAAGTGTGCATATTAAACCAAAAAAATTAAAATATTTTGCTTTACATTTTTCTTTTCTTTTGATAGATCGCCGATGACTTAAAGAAGCAACGCAATATGCCTTCCTAGTTTTTCATTATAGCAACACACTGGGAAAGATGTTTGCTATAAATAAGGAAATCAAACTTTCTTTATTCAATTTGTTAAAGCCTGTATAATTTATTATTTATAATTTAATTGTATTATTTATAATTTAAATATATTATATAATTTATATTATATTTTTTATTGGCTACTAATATAAGTTAATAATAGGGTAAACTAATAAAATAACTCGATTTACAAACATAGAACCCCAATATTTTGAAATAAAAAATGTGTATAATTATGCAATGTTAAAATTTTATAAATTTGTTTATTTGTTTAATTAAGTCAAAAAAGTCAATCAGCCAAACTTACTTTCGATTTAGAGTTCATATGCATATATGTACATATGTATGTATATGTATATTCATGTGCACAAACATAATTGAAGTGAATTGCGCTGGCCAGCCCGGAACTCAGCCTAGCTACTTCAGAACATGTTTTATTAGAAAAAAAAAACCAATAATCAAAACAAACGACTCGACAATAGAAAAAATAGACATAAACAAATTCAGTCATTGCTATTCCTTTTTGTTTCGGGGTACAGCCTATAATGTAAGACTCTGCACTCTTCTAACTCATTGTGGTTGTTTCTAAACACTGCATTCGCAAAGTCACAAAGTCATGCCTTCTTCTTCTCCACTTGCTTTCAACTTGCAAGCAGCCCGGCAGATTTTATAATTTTTCATTTTTCGATCAGCAAGGCACCCTTGCTCAAAATAGGGTATTTTAACTATTCATAAGTTCTGTAACCAAGTACCACTAACCTTCTCATATAAACATTTTTATCTAATCTCTGAGAAATATATAATATCGTATTTAGTGTGCAACTATTAGTACAATCAATAATAATTGTTTTCTTGAAACATTCTATACCATTTCTATAAATAAGGGTATCAATGCCTCGACGCGCCAAATAGTTGTTGGCATGGTGCCTCATCTCACACACATTGGCAAAAAATATGCATGTGTGTGTTTTCGAAGCCAAGGAAAGTATATGAATTTAAGAAGATTGAAAAATTCTGTTGCGCATGTGACGTCACATATTCTAAGCATCACAAGAAATGAAATTCCTTAAAACGTGACGTAATGGTATACGATGTTGACGCGCCGTATGCGTAACCCTTTGAGTTGAATGGCATGGCATTCAAATTTTCTACCTACTTGCGCCGAGACTCGGCTATGCAACAACAACATTAGAACCCAAATAGTGTTGTTGTTGTTTCTACGCGCCGCCTTGTTAGAACGACAGAGAAACCAGCAACAAACACAGTGGCATTATTTGTCCCTTTTCTTTGCACTGAGTTTCCTATGTCCTCATCATCGCGCAGAAACTTTTGATCAAGACGGACGACGAAAAAAACAAATGGGTTTTCATGCGCACTGTTGTTGTTTTGCGAGTGATTTGTTGTTGCTTCCTATAGTAAATGAGCTTTATTTTTGGGTTTGATTTTGCGTTTGCGGACCAACCCGATCTACCTCTCGGGATTTTCAAAACGGTAAAAAAAGCTCGGAGCAAGCCTTCAGCTCTGTCTCTTTATTACTCAATGTGCCAGGTCGTTAAGGTTGGTCCGCAAACGCAAAATCAAACTCAAGAAATAAAGCTCATTTACCATAGGAAGCAACAAGAAATCACTAGCAAAACAACAACATTGCGCACGAAAACCCATTTTTTCTTCGTCCCCCGTTGTGATCTATGAAGTTCTGAAGCAAGATTTAGAGGACATAGGAAACTCAGTGCAAAGAATAAGGACAAATAATGCCACTGTGTTCTTTGCGGGTTTCTCTGTCGTTCCTACAAGGCAGCGCGTAGAAACAACAACAGCACAATTTGGGTATTAAATTGTTGTTGCAGAGCCGAGTCTCGGCGCAAGTAGGTAGAAAATTTGAATCCCAGCAAGCCATGGCATTCAAATCAAAGGGTTACGCGCACGGCTAGAGTGTGCGACGAGGACTTCAAAAAAGATTGCCTCTTATTAAAAAAGATTAAAAACGGTGCAATGCCCACGCTAAATTTGGGTGAGTGCATACTGATACATATAAAACAATTTGTTTACGTACATATGTATGTATATAAAGTTTCCGTGTCGTTGTGACACTGAAGATGTCGCTCGTTGGCGAGGGAGGGGAGTCATAAACTGACTGTGCCTTGGCATTTAGCGCACGATCGGTCGTCGACCAATTTGATTCTTCGTATGCGGCAACGAAGTTATTTTATGACCTACCCCAAGAAATTTCGTGGTACCTAGTCCTCGCCAATGAATATGTTGTATTTATATTTTAAGCTAAATATGTATGTATGTATATATGTATGCATGCAGTGCTGATACTTTAAGAGATGCTTAAGTGTGTAAAAAATATCTATGTCTTTATCTGTTGTATTGCCGTAGTAAATTTTGTGTATGTGTTTATAAATTAAGCAACAACTAAAACAAGTGTGACAAATTTTGTTTAGTTGGATGTTTACTGTTTTCAATGTATATGTTTATGTGATGTTTTGTTAATTGTGTTGTCAAAATCTGTTCCGTATTGAAATGTGCCTTATGTGTGTTTATTAATACCTATTTCAGGACATGATGAGAAGCCGAAATATAGTTCTTGTTTAAGCCGTCCTAAAGCCCTTTAAAAAAAAATAATAATAAAGAAAATATAGAAATTACTGAGTGTGAGTTGTTCAGAAAGTTCCAAAATAAACAAGTAAGAGATTCTAGTCGGGAGCTCCCGACTAGGCGATACCCTGAACCCTCATATTCCAACACCAAATGCAGCTCGCGCTTATAGATAGAGGGTAGCGGGGAGGTGGCGATAGGTATAAAATGAAAGATAATCGATATATATATAGTATTCTAGAAGCTACATGTCAAGTTTGGTAACTCTAGCTCTTATTATTTACCAAAATTGCTTAAAAAACGGGATTTCGATATACATTTTTATCGATTACTTGGAAACGGGGCAAGTTATCGATTATCGGAAACAAACTCGATCTGCGTAGGAACTAGGAGCACCTACATCTAAAATTTCAAGTCTCTAGCTCTTATAGGTTCTGAGATCCTTGCGTTCATACATACGGACGGACGGACGGACGGACGGACGGACAGACAGACAGACAGACGGACATGGCTACATCGACTCGGCTATTGATGCTGATTAAGAATATACATACTTTATGGGGTCGGAGATGCTTCCTTCTGCCTGTTACATACATTTGGATTTTGCACAAAAACATATTACCCCTTTTACCCATTTTTAATGGGTTCAGGGTATAAAAAGATGGTGGCATTCAAAAGTGGCTCTCTGAACCAGTGCCAGTTTTTGACATTGAATTGCCCAAAAATAATGAACATAATACATTAGTAATATCCAACAAACGCCAAAGGTTTAATAATGACACTGGAAAATATAATAAGCCTTTGCGACGAATTATTAAATTAAAAAAAATATTGATTATGTGCTTCTGACTCGATTCAATCAAGATAGCATTGAAAACTTTTTTTGGAGCTAGTCGCTCTAAACTTGGCAACAATTTAAATCCATCTGTGCGAGAAATGCAGTATTTAACTGCACGTCTTTTATCAATGAAATTGATAACAAGATCGCATTTGCAAGACGAAAACTGTGAAGATGATGAAGATCTGCAACACACAACAAGCAGATCAATCTGATTTATGTACGCTTGGCAGTGTTGGAGAAGTAGTATCTCGAAGATACTTTGACGGCTACTTGATCATGAAGCACAAATTCGACTGCGGGCTTTGCGATGATGCTCTATCCAAAATAGAAATGCTCCAAAAGCAGCAGACGGAAGACCTTATTTACGCCAAAAATTTCAGTGTAAACGTGCTCCATTTAAAAAACCCAACAGATATGTTTTTTAATATATCAAATGTTCATTACAGGGTATTTGCAGAACGTTTTGAAAAAAATGCTCACCATACAGATATTTGTAAGAGCATAATGAACGACTGCATAATGGAGACAAATAAACATTTTCCTGGATGGTTCGCTGCTACCCACAATTGTCACAGTCATCGAATTTCAATTTTAAATAAACTAATTGTGATATTGTTAAGGAAAAAAGCTAGATGGCTTCTAAACGATACCTTGGCAACAGCAAAATATACATTTAAAGAAAAACAAGGGCCGGCTGCAAGAAAAATGCGAATATTAGAAAAATAGGGTTAATAGGTAGGCATGTCTCAATTGTATGTATACACATTGAATGGATTTCGTTTTGCGGACAAAAAGGGAAGTGTGCATATTAAACCAAAAAAATTAAAATATTTTGCTTTACATTTTTCTTTTCTTTTGATAGATCGCCGATGACTTAAAGAAGCAACGCAATATGCCTTCCTAGTTTTTCATTATAGCAACACACTGGGAAAGATGTTTGCTATAAATAAGGAAATCAAACTTTCTTTATTCAATTTGTTAAAGCCTGTATAATTTATTATTTATAATTTAATTGTATTATTTATAATTTAAATATATTATATAATTTATATTATATTTTTTATTGGCTACTAATATAAGTTAATAATAGGGTAAACTAATAAAATAACTCGATTTACAAACATAGAACCCCAATATTTTGAAATAAAAAATGTGTATAATTATGCAATGTTAAAATTTTAAAAATTTGTTTATTTGTTTAATTAAGTCAAAAAAGTCAATCAGCCAAACTTACTTTCGATTTAGAGTTCATATGCATATATGTACATATGTATGTATATGTATATTCATGTGCACAAACATAATTGAAGTGAATTGCGCTGGCCAGCCCGGAACTCAGCCTAGCTACTTCAGAACATGTTTTATTAGAAAAAAAAAACCAATAATCAAAACAAACGACTCGACAATAGAAACAAGTAAGAGGTTCTAGTCGGGAGCTCCCGACTAGGGGATACCCTGAACCCTCATACTCCAACACCAAATGCAGCGCGCGCTTATAGATATAGAGTAGCGGGGAGGTGGCGATAGGTATAAAATGAAAGATAATCGATATATATATACTTTTCTAGAAGCAACATGTCAAGTTTGGTAACTCTAGCTCTTATTATTTACCAAAATTGCTTAAAAAACAGGATATCGATATACATTTTTATCGATTACTTGGAAACGGGGCAAGTTATTGATTATCGGAAACAAACTCGATCTGCGTAGGAACTAGGAGCATCTACATCTAAAATTTCAAGTCTCTAGCTTTTATAGGTTCTGAGATCCTTGCGTTCATACATACGGACGGACGGACGGACGGACGGACAGACAGACGGACATGGCTAGATGGACTCGGCTATTAATGCTGATCAAGAATATATATACTTTATGGGGTCGGAGATGCTTCCTTCTGCCTGTTACATACATTTGGATTTTGCACAAAAACATAATACCCCTTTTACCCATTTTTAATGGGTTCAGGGTATAAAAATAGACATAAACAAATTCAGTCATTGCTATTCCTTTTTGTTTCGGGGTACAGCCTATAATGTAAGACTCTGCACTCTTCTAACTCATTGTGGTTGTTTCTAAACACTGCATTCGCAAAGTCACAAAGTCATGCCTTCTTCTTCTCCACTTGCTTTCAACTTGCAAGCAGCCCGGCAGATTTTATAATTTTTCATTTTTCGATCAGCAAGGCACCCTTGCTCAAAATAGGGTATTTTAACTATTCATAAGTTCTGTAACCAAGTACCACTAACCTTCTCATATAAACATTTTTCTCTAATCTCTGAGAAATATATAATATCGTATTTAGTGTGCAACTATTAGTACAATCAATAATAATTGTTTTCTTGAAACATTCTATACCATTTCTATAAATAAGGGTATCAATGCCTCGACGCGCCAAATAGTTATTGGCATGGTGCCTCATCTCACACACATTGGCAAAAAATATGCATGTGTGTGTTTTCGAAGCCAAGGGAAGTATATGAATTTAAGAAGATTGAAAAATTCTGTTGCGCATGTGACGTCACATATTCTAAGCATCACAAGAAATGAAATTCTTTAAAACGTGACGTAATAGTATACGATGTTGACGCGCCGTATGCGTAACCCTTTGAGTTGAATGGCATGGCATTCAAATTTTCTACCTACTTGCGCCGAGACTCGGCTATGCAACAACAACATTAGAACCCAAATAGTGTTGTTGTTGTTTCTACGCGCCGCCTTGTTAGAACGACAGAGAAACCAGCAACAAACACAGTGGCATTATTTGTCCCTTTTCTTTGCACTGAGTTTCCTATGTCCTCATCATCGCGCAGAAACTTTTGATCAAGACGGACGACGAAAAAAACAAATGGGTTTTCATGCGCACTGTTGTTGTTTTGCGAGTGATTTGTTGTTGCTTCCTATAGTAAATGAGCTTTATTTTTGGGTTTGATTTTGCGTTTGCGGACCAACCCGATCTACCTCTCGGGATTTTCAAAACGGTAAAAAAAGCTCGGAGCAAGCCTTCAGCTCTGTCTCTTTATTACTCAATGCCAGGTCGTTAAGGTTGGTCCGCAAACGCAAAATCAAACTCAAGAAATAAAGCTCATTTACCATAGGAAGCAACAAGAAATCACTAGCAAAACAACAACATTGCGCACGAAAACCCATTTTTTCTTCGTCCCCCGTTGTGATCTATCAAATTCTGAAGCAAGATTTAGAGGACATAGGAAACTCAGTGCAAAGAATAGGGACAAATAATGCCACTGTGTTCTTTGCGGGTTTCTCTGTCGTTCCTACAAGGCAACGCGTAGAAACAACAACAGCACAATTTGGGTATTAAATTGTTGTTGCAGAGCCGAGTCTCGGCGGAAGTAGGTAGAAAATTTGAATCCCAGCAAGCCATGGCATTCAAATCAAAGGGTTACGCGCACGGCGCATTAACATAAGAAATTATGACGTCACATTTCATAGAATTTTATTTCTTAGTAAAAAATTGATTGACATATGTAATCATTTTAATTACGAAATGATCGCACGGAAAAAGCCTTAGGCTATGACGTCACATGCGCAACAGAATATTGCAATCTTCTTAAGTTCATAGACTTCGCTTGGCTTGGCAGACACATACATACATATGTGCAGATTTGCACCAAAACGTGTGCAATGAGACACAACTATTAGGCGCGTCGCGGCATTGATACCCTTATTTATAGAAATGCTATAGAATGTTTCAAGAAAAAAACTAATAATAATTGTACCAATAGTTGCACACTAAATACGGAATTATATATTTCATAGACATTAGATAAAAATGTATTTATAAGAAGTTTTGTGCTATTTGGTTACATTGCTTATGAATAATGAAAATACCCTATTTTGAGAAAGGGTGCCTTGCTGGTCGAAAAATGAAAAATTATAAAAATCTGCCGAGCTGCTTGCAAGTTGAAAGTGAGTGGAGAAGAAGAAGACATGACTTCGCAAATTATAGGCATAGCAGTGCTTAGAAACCACAACAATGAGTAAGACGGGTGCAGCAGCTAAGATCATAGGCTGTAGCCTCAAACAAAAAAGGGATAGAATTTGTGGTGTGCTTTTTTCATTGTCGAGTCGTCTGTTTTGCTTATGGTTGTTGTTGGTTCTTATGGAAAATGTTTTGAAGTTGTCTTTGAATTTTGGGCATCGGCAGAAGTAGCTGCAGACAGCCGGGCGTTGTGTTTGCAACCTCTGTATCTGGCTTCAGAATTTTTGAAATAGAGCTTTTGATCCAAATGCCTCCTCTTTGTCTGATTATTACTCTATGCCCTTACCCTTACAACAAGAATGGAAAAGAGCAATTTTGCACATGAATAGGCCAAACTTAAATAAAATCACACAACTGCTTACTCGAAAGAGTGTGCGTGTGCAAAAGCAGCAAGTCGCAAAAATTGAACATTGTCAATTTTTGGTCTTCTCTTAGAATTCTTTGACCAGCCGACGATAATAGCCCTTGCAGAAATATACCCACAGTAAACAAAGAAAAAATATAAAAATATTTAATTTAGGTCAATTAATTGTTTGTTAAATAAAAATAGATCAAATTCTTTTCATTTTGCCTAACTGGACAAAGAAATACATGATAGAGCATTTGAATATGTGTGCTTTTTGCTACCACAGGCACAAACGGCACACAATTGAAGAAAAAGTCATAGCGACTCACAGCTTATTTTATGCAGTGCATACTCACGACTTAAGAGGTATGTAGTAACAAAACTATTAGGAGTTGAATAAACATTTTTAATTTGTCTAGTGTTATAAGGAACATCATTTTAATGCTACTAAGTAAGTTAGTAACAAGTAAGAGGTTCTAGTCGCGAGCTCCCGACTAGGGAATACCCTGAACCCTCTTTGAGGTGGTAGCGGGGAGATGGCGATTGGTATAAAATGAAAAATATTTGATATATATGTATATACTTTTCTAGAAGCTACATGTCAAGTTTGGTGACTCTATCTCTTATTATTAACAAAAAACAGGATTTCGATATACATTTTTATCGATTACATTGAAACGGAGTAAGTTATCGATCATCGGAAACAAACTCGACCTGCGCAGGCACTAGGAGTACCTACATCTAAAATTTCAGTCTCTAGCTCTTATAGGTTCTGAGATCCTTGCGTTCATACATACGGACGGACGGACGGACGGACGGACGGAGAGACAGACGGACAAGGCTAGATCGACTCGGCTATTGATGCTGATCAAGAATATATATACTTTATGGGGTCGGAGATGCTTCCTTCTGCCTGTTACATACATTTGCACTTTGCACAAATACAATATACCCTTTTTACCCATTTTCAATGCGTTCAGGGTATAAAAAATGAAGCTCCTTATTAAACTAGGCATTTTGCACTTTCAAATGGTACCAATACGTTTTTGTTAATTCCTGATAGTTTCGTTGCTACATACCTTTTAATTCGGGAGTATGTACTGCATAAAATAAGCTGTGAGCCACTGTAGCTCCGCCGATATATCTCCGCCCAGTACATTTTGCCGGCGGAATTATATCGCTTTTTTTTCTGGCGAAATTATGACGTTTGAAAACGACATAACCCCGCCGTTGATCATGGCGAGATTATCGTCATTTTGAAGCGACATAGCTCCGCCGCTCTAAAAACGACATATCTCCGCCCGGAGATCTGACGTTTCAAAACTCCGCGCGACATATCTCCGCGTCTCTACAAACGACATATCTCCGCGCGGAGGTATGTCGTTTAGTTCAGACGAAGTTCGATTAAACGGGTCATTAAAGTGACCTACTGAACTTATTCAGTGATCAGTGAACTAAATCGGTCATTTAGTTGACTCGTTCAGCTATTCAGTCGGTCATGGACGATATTCCGTACTCGTCGGTCACGAACGATGTATTCTAATCAGCAGTTCAGCCGTTCACGAACGATACATTTTATAATTCAATAACACTTTTGTTCATTTCACTTTTGAGTTGTTGACTTGTAAGTAATTTATGTGGGAAAATAAGTGCATATTATTTAAAAATTAATTGATAGGTTATTGTTATGGCTACAAAAAGGAAGAGGAGCGATGTCTGGAACCATTTCATATCTGTTGACGATGGGAAAAAGGGCAAATGCGTCTATTGCCAATCTCTTTTAAGAATTGCAGGTGGATCCCAAAGAAATTTAGGACGGCACCTTCTTGAAACATCCCACCGTCACTATGAATTTAATTTCTGTTTCTGGTCAGCAGATGATCACCAATTTCGTGCGGTGGCCACAATACACGCAAAGTTGCTCAGCTTGACCGACAGTTGCTGAAAATGATTGCAAAAAAAAATCATTCCTTACGAATAGTTCTGAGTTCTGAGATCCTTGCGTTCATACATACGGACGGACGGACGGACGGACAGACAGACAGACAGACGGACATGGCTACATCGACTCGGCTATTGATGCTGATTAAGAATATACATACTTTATGGGGTCGGAGATGCTTCCTTCTGCCTGTTACATACATTTGGATTTTGCACAAAAACATATTACCCCTTTTACCCATTTTTAATGGGTTCAGGGTATAAAAAGATGGTGGCATTCAAAAGTGGCTCTCTGAACCAGTGCCAGTTTTTGACATTGAATTGCCCAAAAATAATGAACATAATACATTAGTAATATCCAACAAACGCCAAAGGTTTAATAATGACACTGGAAAATATAATAAGCCTTTGCGACGAATTATTAAATTAAAAAAAATATTGATTATGTGCTTCTGACTCGATTCAATCAAGATAGCATTGAAAACTTTTTTTGGAGCTAGTCGCTCTAAACTTGGCAACAATTTAAATCCATCTGTGCGAGAAATGCAGTATTTAACTGCACGTCTTTTATCAATGAAATTGATAACAAGATCGCATTTGCAAGACGAAAACTGTGAAGATGATGAAGATCTGCAACACACAACAAGCAGATCAATCTGATTTATGTACGCTTGGCAGTGTTGGAGAAGTAGTATCTCGAAGATACTTTGACGGCTACTTGATCATGAAGCACAAATTCGACTGCGGGCTTTGCGATGATGCTCTATCCAAAATAGAAATGCTCCAAAAGCAGCAGACGGAAGACCTTATTTACGCCAAAAATTTCAGTGTAAACGTGCTCCATTTAAAAAACCCAACAGATATGTTTTTTTTTTTTTTTTTTTTTTTTTTTTTTTAATATATCAAATGTTCATTACAGGGTATTTGCAGAACGTTTTGAAAAAAATGCTCACCATACAGATATTTGTAAGAGCATAATGAACGACTGCATAATGGAGACAAATAAACATTTTCCTGGATGGTTCGCTGCTACCCACAATTGTCACAGTCATCGAATTTCAATTTTAAATAAACTAATTGTGATATTGTTAAGGAAAAAAGCTAGATGGCTTCTAAACGATACCTTGGCAACAGCAAAATATACATTTAAAGAAAAACAAGGGCCGGCTGCAAGAAAAATGCGAATATTAGAAAAATAGGGTTAATAGGTAGGCATGTCTCAATTGTATGTATACACATTGAATGGATTTCGTTTTGCGGACAAAAAGGGAAGTGTGCATATTAAACCAAAAAAATTAAAATATTTTGCTTTACATTTTTCTTTTCTTTTGATAGATCGCCGATGACTTAAAGAAGCAACGCAATATGCCTTCCTAGTTTTTCATTATAGCAACACACTGGGAAAGATGTTTGCTATAAATAAGGAAATCAAACTTTCTTTATTCAATTTGTTAAAGCCTGTATAATTTATTATTTATAATTTAATTGTATTATTTATAATTTAAATATATTATATAATTTATATTATATTTTTTATTGGCTACTAATATAAGTTAATAATAGGGTAAACTAATAAAATAACTCGATTTACAAACATAGAACCCCAATATTTTGAAATAAAAAATGTGTATAATTATGCAATGTTAAAATTTTAAAAATTTGTTTATTTGTTTAATTAAGTCAAAAAAGTCAATTAGCCAAACTTACTTTCGATTTAGAGTTCATATGCATATATGTACATATGTATGTATATGTATATTCATGTGCACAAACATAATTGAAGTGAATTGCGCTGGCCAGCCCGGAACTCAGCCTAGCTACTTCAGAACATGTTTTATTAGAAAAAAAAAACCAATAATCAAAACAAACGACTCGACAATAGAAACAAGTAAGAGGTTCTAGTCGGGAGCTCCCGACTAGGGGATACCCTGAACCCTCATACTCCAACACCAAATGCAGCGCGCGCTTATAGATATAGAGTAGCGGGGAGGTGGCGATAGGTATAAAATGAAAGATAATCGATATATATATACTTTTCTAGAAGCAACATGTCAAGTTTGGTAACTCTAGCTCTTATTATTTACCAAAATTGCTTAAAAAACAGGATATCGATATACATTTTTATCGATTACTTGGAAACGGGGCAAGTTATTGATTATCGGAAACAAACTCGATCTGCGTAGGAACTAGGAGCATCTACATCTAAAATTTCAAGTCTCTAGCTTTTATAGGTTATGAGATCCTTGCGTTCATACATACGGACGGACGGACGGACGGACGGACGGACGGACGGACGGACAGACAGACGGACATGGCTAGATGGACTCGGCTATTAATGCTGATCAAGAATATATATACTTTATGGGGTCGGAGATGCTTCCTTCTGCCTGTTACATACATTTGGATTTTGCACAAAAACATAATACCCCTTTTACCCATTTTTAATGGGTTCAGGGTATAAAAATAGACATAAACAAATTCAGTCATTGCTATTCCTTTTTGTTTCGGGGTACAGCCTATAATGTAAGACTCTGCACTCTTCTAACTCATTGTGGTTGTTTCTAGACACTGCATTCGCAAAGTCACAAAGTCATGCCTTCTTCTTCTCCACTTGCTTTCAACTTGCAAGCAGCCCGGCAGATTTTATAATTTTTCATTTTTCGATCAGCAAGGCACCCTTGCTCAAAATAGGGTATTTTAACTATTCATAAGTTCTGTAACCAAGTACCACTAACCTTCTCATATAAACATTTTTATCTAATCTCTGAGAAATATATAATATCGTATTTAGTGTGCAACTATTAGTACAATCAATAATAATTGTTTTCTTGAAACATTCTATACCATTTCTATAAATAAGGGTATCAATGCCTCGACGCGCCAAATAGTTATTGGCATGGTGCCTCATCTCACACACATTGGCAAAAAATATGCATGTGTGTGTTTTCGAAGCCAAGGGAAGTACATATATGAATTTAAGAAGATTGAAAAATTCTGTTGCGCATGTGACGTCACATATTCTAAGCATCACAAGAAATGAAATTCTTTAAAACGTGACGTAATAGTATACGATGTTGACGCGCCGTATGCGTAACCCTTTGAGTTGAATGGCATGGCATTCAAATTTTCTACCTATTTGCGCCGAGACTCGGCTATGCAACAACAACATTAGAACCCAAATGGTGTTGTTGTTGTTTCTACGCGCCGCCTTGTTAGAACGACAGAGAAACCAGCAACAAACACAGTGGCATTATTTGTCCCTTTTCTTTGCACTGAGTTTCCTATGTCCTCATCATCGCGCAGAAACTTTTGATCAAGACGGACGACGAATAAAACAAATGGGTTTTCATGCGCACTGTTGTTGTTTTGCGAGTGATTTATTGTTGCTTCCTATAGTAAATGAGCTTTATTTTTGGGTTTGATTTTGCGTTTGCGGACCAACCCGATCTACCTCTCGGGATTTTCAAAACGGTAAAAAAAGCTCGGAGCAAGCCTTCAGCTCTGTCTCTTTATTACTCAATGCCAGGTCGTTAAGGTTGGTCCGCAAACGCAAAATCAAACTCAAGAAATAAAGCTCATTTACCATAGGAAGCAACAACAAATCACTTGCAAAACAACAACATTACGCACGAAAACCCATTTTTTCTGCGTCCCCCGTTTTGATCGATCAAGAGGTTCTGTGAGCCATGATTAGAGGACATACGAAGCTCAGTGCAAAGAAAAGGGACAAATAATGCCACTGTGTTCTTTGCGGGTTTCTCTGTCGTTCCTACAAGGCAACGCGTAGAAACAACAACAGCACAATTTGGGTATTAAATTGTTGTTGCAGAGCCGAGTCTCGGCGGAAGTAGGTAGAAAATTTGAATCCCAGCAAGCCATGGCATTCAAATCAAAGGGTTACGCGCACGGCGCATTAACATAAGAAATTATGACGTCACATTTCATAGAATTTTATTTCTTAGTAAAAAATTGATTGACATATGTAATCATTTTAATTACGAAATGATCGCACGGAAAAAGCCTTAGGCTGTGACGTCACATGCGCAACAGAATATTGCAATCTTCTTAAGTTCATAGACTTCGCTTGGCTTGGCAGACACATACATATGTGCAGATTTGCACCAAAACGTGTGCAATGAGACACAACTATTAGGCGCGTCGCGGCATTGATACCCTTATTTATAGAAATGCTATAGAATGTTTCAAGAAAAAAACTAATAATAATTGTACCAATAGTTGCACACTAAATACGGAATTATATATTTCATAGACATTAGATAAAAATGTATTTATAAGAAGTTTTGTGCTATTTGGTTACATTGCTTATGAATAATGAAAATACCCTATTTTGAGAAAGGGTGCCTTGCTGGTCGAAAAATGAAAAATTATAAAAATCTGCCGAGCTGCTTGCAAGTTGAAAGTGAGTGGAGAAGAAGAAGACATGACTTCGCAAATTATAGGCATAGCAGTGCTTAGAAACCACAACAATGAGTAAGACGGGTGCAGCAGCTAAGATCATAGGCTGTAGCCTCAAACAAAAAAGGGATAGAATTTGTGGTGTGCTTTTATTTTTTTTTTTCATTGTCGAGTCGTCTGTTTTGCTTATGGTTGTTGTTGGTTCTTATGGAAAATGTTTTGAAGTTGTCTTTGAATTTTGGGCATCGGCAGAAGTAGCTGCAGACAGCCGGGCGTTGTGTTTGCAACCTCTGTATCTGGCTTCAGAATTTTTGAAATAGAGCTTTTGATCCAAATGCCTCCTCTTTGTCTGATTATTACTCTATGCCCTTACCCTTACAACAAGAATGGAAAAGAGCAATTTTGCACATGAATAGGCCAAACTTAAATAAAATCACACAACTGCTTACTCGAAAGAGTGTGCGTGTGCAAAAGCAGCAAGTCGCAAAAATTGAACATTGTCAATTTTTGGTCTTCTCTTAGAATTCTTTGACCAGCCGACGATAATAGCCCTTGCAGAAATATACCCACAGTAAACAAAGAAAAAATATAAAAATATTTAATTTAGGTCAATTAATTGTTTGTTAAATAAAAATAGATCAAATTCTTTTCATTTTGCCTAACTGGACAAAGAAATACATGATAGAGCATTTGAATATGTGTGCTTTTTGCTACCACAGGCACAAACGGCACACAATTGAAGAAAAAGTCATAGCGACTCACAGCTTATTTTATGCAGTGCATACTCACGACTTAAGAGGTATGTAGTAACAAAACTATTAGGAGTTGAATAAACATTTTTAATTTGTCTAGTGTTATAAGGAACATCATTTTAATGCTACTAAGTAAGTTAGTAACAAGTAAGAGGTTCTAGTCGCGAGCTCCCGACTAGGGAATACCCTGAACCCTCTTTGAGGTGGTAGCGGGGAGATGGCGATTGGTATAAAATGAAAAATATTTGATATATATGTATATACTTTTCTAGAAGCTACATGTCAAGTTTGGTGACTCTATCTCTTATTATTAACAAAAAACAGGATTTCGATATACATTTTTATCGATTACATTGAAACGGAGTAAGTTATCGATCATCGGAAACAAACTCGACCTGCGCAGGCACTAGGAGTACCTACATCTAAAATTTCAGTCTCTAGCTCTTATAGGTTCTGAGATCCTTGCGTTCATACATACGGACGGACGGACGGACGGACGGACGGAGAGACAGACGGACAAGGCTAGATCGACTCGGCTATTGATGCTGATCAAGAATATATATACTTTATGGGGTCGGAGATGCTTCCTTCTGCCTGTTACATACATTTGCACTTTGCACAAATACAATATACCCTTTTTACCCATTTTCAATGCGTTCAGGGTATAAAAAATGAAGCTCCTTATTAAACTAGGCATTTTGCACTTTCAAATGGTACCAATACGTTTTTGTTAATTCCTGATAGTTTCGTTGCTACATACCTTTTAATTCGGGAGTATGTACTGCATAAAATAAGCTGTGAGCCACTGTAGCTCCGCCGATATATCTCCGCCCAGTACATTTTGCCGGCGGAATTATATCGCTTTTTTTTCTGGCGAAATTATGACGTTTGAAAACGACATAACCCCGCCGTTGATCATGGCGAGATTATCGTCATTTTGAAGCGACATAGCTCCGCCGCTCTAAAAACGACATATCTCCGCCCGGAGATCTGACGTTTCAAAACTCCGCGCGACATATCTCCGCGTCTCTACAAACGACATATCTCCGCGCGGAGGTATGTCGTTTAGTTCAGACGAAGTTCGATTAAACGGGTCATTAAAGTGACCTACTGA
The DNA here is from genome assembly GCA_035045725.1 of Drosophila ezoana. Classification (NCBI taxonomy): domain Eukaryota; kingdom Metazoa; phylum Arthropoda; class Insecta; order Diptera; family Drosophilidae; genus Drosophila; species Drosophila ezoana. The sequence goes on from JAWNOU010000122.1 coordinate 44,617, forward strand.
ACTTATTCAGTGATCAGTGAACTAAATCGGTCATTTAGTTGACTCGTTCAGCTATTCAGTCGGTCATGGACGATATTCCGTACTCGTCGGTCACGAACGATGTATTCTAATCAGCAGTTCAGCCGTTCACGAACGATACATTTTATAATTCATTAACACTTTTGTTCATTTCACTTTTGAGTTGTTGACTTGTAAGTAATTTATGTGGGAAAATAAGTGCATATTATTTAAAAATTAATTGATAGGTTATTGTTATGGCTACAAAAAGGAAGAGGAGCGATGTCTGGAACCATTTCATATCTGTTGACGATGGGAAAAAGGGCAAATGCGTCTATTGCCAATCTCTTTTAAGAATTGCAGGTGGATCCCAAAGAAATTTAGGACGGCACCTTCTTGAAACATCCCACCGTCACTATGAATTTAATTTCTGTTTCTGGTCAGCAGATGATCACCAATTTCGTGCGGTGGCCACAATACACGCAAAGTTGCTCAGCTTGACCGACAGTTGCTGAAAATGATTGCAAAAAAAAATCATTCCTTACGAATAGTGGAGGAGTCTTCAAAGACTTCAGACTTCAAAGACTTAATAGAAATGGCAGGCCTGTGTCCAGGATAAAAAGTGCCCAACCGAAAAGCCATTTCAAATGTCTTGCTGCCAAATATTTACCTTGAAGTAAAGGAAAAAGTGAGTGAAAGCTTATGAAAGGCACACGCAGTCTGTTTGACAACAGATTCTTGGACTTCAAGATGCAATCAAAGCTATATAGCAGTAACAGCTCACAATATTGATCCGGACGAATCAATTATAAAATCGGCTTTACTTGGCTGTCAAGAAAATGGAGAACGGCACACAATTTATAATCTCCGCATGTTTTTACAAAAAACAATGGGACATTGACAATAAATTACTGCAATTGTGACAGATAATGCTCCCAATATAGTTGGTGCCGTCAGGGAAGGGCAATGGGTTTCAATAACTTGCTTTGCACACACCTCGAATTTGGTAGTGCAAAAAACTTGATTAAAAATTAATGCCATTAAAATAAGATCCAAGGGAATAGTAGAATATTTCCATCGAAGTGATGGTGGATTGAAAAAACTTCAAGAAGCTCAAGAGCAGTTGAATCTGCCGAAGCTGAAGTTAAAAATGGACATTCAAACACGCTGGAATAGGACGTACGATATGCTAAGCTTCAGCTCTTAAAGCTTCAAGCTCTTAAAGACGCCTTAGCTATTGTACTGTCTCGAACTCAACCACACTTAATTTTACTGCAAGATGAATTGTTCGTTGTCGAGGATTTGCTTACCGTTTTGAAGCCATTTTATGAGGTCACCACAGACATATATATATATCGAAAGTTTATTAAGCATTAAAAAAGAAATTTTGTTATATTATTTTTATGTTTTATTTAAAAACTAAATAACTGATTTAGTTCACGACCCGAAAATGAACGAGTGAACTTATTAAGCAAATCGAACTAGAAATCCCCACACTACTTTTTACCCATTTTCAATGGGTTCAGGGTATAAAAATAAACGAAGTAAAAGAGTCGGCGTTGCCGCCATATTTCAGACTCTCATAATCAAATTTTGTCATAGGACATCAAATATTGACAAAATTCTTGATTAAAAAAATTCTTGAATCCAAATAAATGCAGATTAAAACAAACATTGGCTTACAGATAATTAAAGCCTGCAATAATTTTTTTTAACAAAAAAAATAAACTGAAACTTTTGATACAAATGGTATATTAATTGACTTTCATATTATAAGGTTTTCTGCTTTCGAGATTTTTGCCAGGAACTGCGTAAACAGTTAACATTGACCATTTTTGTTGACATTTTAGGAAACGTTTAATTTAATGTGTATTCATCCAATATCTTCTTCGACAGCCGAACTATTTTGATTAGCAGCTTCTGTAAAAAGATCATATACATATATTTGATAAATATAAAAATTGTAACACATTGATAATTTATTTATTAATATATGAACATTCATTTGAACAAATATTTATTTTAACCCTCGTCGTTGCAGTTTTTGGGCATATCTGTTCCAGCGTCAGAATCATTTTGACTAACAACTATTGTAAGTAAAAGAAAATATATTTAATGTAAAATAATCTTTATGTATTTTATTCAAAATGACCCTGCAAACGCTGCAATTTGTGGGCGAATCTGCTCCAGCATCGGAACATATTTGATCATATATACATATTTGTACATACATTTATTTATCATATTACATATATATGTAATTAATATGTATGTACATTTATGTATGTTAAAATCATATAGATAAAATATTTGTCCCTACCCTTGGCTTCATCTTCCGCTGCATTAGTACATTTTATACCAGCAAACACTGTAAAAAATATTTAATATAATATAAACTTTGTAGCATGTACTTGAATGTTTACTTTTGATAAATACATTTGTATGATAATTTAATTAAAATATTCTATTGCCACTGGATGGTAGCTTGGCATATCAGTTTCAACATCAGGTATACATTTTCGATCAGCGTCTATTTTGAAGGAACATAGTATGTACATATGTATGTAAATATAAATAGCTATGTTGAATTGCATGAAAATACACATACATTTATGTATGATAAATATTTTATTGAATTTAAAATATATATGTACTTATGCATGTACACATGTGCACAGTATTGTTATATTAATACATTTTGTTTGTTAATTGAATTAGTTCGGTAAAATATTGCGAGTTTAGTATTACGTGTATTTTTGTCTGTTCTGTGTAGGGGGGAGCAGTTTTAGATGTAGGTCCTCCTAGTGTCTGCGCAGATCGAGTTTGTTTCCGATAATCGATAACTTACTCGGTTTCCAAGCAAGCCATAAAAAAGTATATCGAAATCCTGTATACATTATTCAAATAAAACTCTGATTCCTACGGGACGTCCAGCAGTCCGTAGTCAAGCAAAAGAACTTCTCATTGGAAAGTTATTTCTGGACTCTTAGCTTAGACTCTTTATAAAGAGCTGGAATCATGGTGCGCGACATTTTATGGCGACTTGGCAGCTCATATTTTGGATTAAGCACAGCAATAAGTTTGCTAAATCCTTGGTCGTCCTACATATTAAATGGCAAGTCTTTGAAAAACATTTCGCATAAAATTGTGTCTATATATTGCTTTTGCTTTGGCGTAAGCTCTTAAGCACCAAATTGAGTTTTGATTGTTAGTTGACGACACATTTGCTCTTGCTCTGCACAATCTTCTTCTTCCTTGTTTTCCGTATCATTTTCATCGTTTGCATTGAGTTGATTGATATCAAACGCAGGATTTGCTGTTGGAGCTACATTTGCCTTCTAATAAATATTTTTTCGAAAATTTTTTTATAATAAGAAGTAAAATAAACATGTGTGCAAGTACGTACCTTTCTTGGCACAACACATGTTGGATGCTTGCGCATAATGTGTTTGTGCAAATAACTAGTTGATGTCTTGTAAGAGTGCTTTTCCTTGCATATGTTGCATTTTGCAAATTTGTCGTCTACTGCCTTAAAGAGGGTCCAAATTTCTCTTGTTTTTTATACCCTTGCAGAGGGTATTATAATTTTGTCATGAAATGTGTAACGCATAGAAGGAGACATCTCCGACCCCATATAATATTTTATTAATATGTATATTCTTGATCAGTATCAACAGCCGAGTCGATATAGCCATGTCCGTCTGTCTGTTTTTATGCGAACTAGTCTCTCAGTTTTAAAGCTATCTTTATGAAACTTTGCAGAAGTTTGCAGTTTCTGTTGCACGCAGCACATATGTCAAAACCAGCTGGATCGGACCACTATATCATATAGCTGCCTTTGAAACGATCGGTCGAAAATTAAGTTGTATAAAAAAAAATTTTGTTTATCGAGATATCTTGACCAAACGCGGCATTTATTAGTTTCACTATGCTCATCATATATATGCAAAATCCTATTAAGATCGGACCACTGTATCATATAGCTGTCATAGGAACGATCGGTCGAAAATTAAGTTTTTGGATGGAAACTTTTTGTCATTCAAGATATTTTAAAGATATTTAAAGATTTCACTATGCTCCCTTCATTTTTATCTGCCATAGGAACGATCGGTCGGAAACTATGTTTTTGATTAAAAACCTTTTTTGTTTATCAAGATACCTTCACCAAACTCGGCATTAACTATTTTCCCTGTGCTTCTTAGATACGTGCAAATCACTATGAGCATTATGAAAAGGTTGGGTCTGCAAGGGTATTAGATTTTCGGCGTGCCGAAGATAGCCTTTCTTTCTCGTTTTTATTCATTTTAAAATAAATTAATAAAAACACACAAATTTAAACGGTTCTTGTAAGTGAGGCCGTATAGTTGCAAGCTCAAAATAACAACCAAGTACACATCAGTTGCATAGTTCTTAGATTTGTAGCCAGTACGAAAGGAACAGCCTGATTACAGGCACAAACCTTACAATGCATAGATTCACGGGTGCTTGCGACCATTTCAGTGTGTCCAGATAGAGTAAGAATGATAAGAGTGGTAGCCGAACGCCGGCCTCGAATGCCGAACGTTCATTACCCATTAAAAATGGTTAAAAAGGGTATATTGTATTTGTGCAAAGTGCAAATGTATGTAACAGGCAGAAGGAAGCATCTCCGACCACATAAAGTATATATATTCTTGATCAGCATCAATAGCCGAGTCGATCTAGTCATGTCCGTCCGTCTGTCTGTCCTTCTGTCCGTATGTATGAACGCAAGGATCTCAGAACCTATAAGAGCTAGAGACTTGAAATTTTAGATGTAGGTGCTCCTAGTTCCTCGATAACTTGCCCCGTTTCCAAGTAATCGATAAAAATGTATATCGAAATCCTGTTTTTTAAGCAAGTTTGTGGAGGAAGGGGTAGAGTTAAACATCTTCTTTCGTATGAACATACACAATACTTTTTCCGAGAATTTCACTTTTCGTTATAATTTGACTTTGTATCTGTTCAACGGAAAGTTGAACATAGAGTTCATAGGTTTACATAGTGTATGTAGAAGAACACATACATGAATTTACATATGTTCATAAGTAAAATATGTAATTAATTTTAAGGGGTAGAGTTAAGCATCTTTATTTTTTATTTATTTATTTATTAATTGGTTTGTAAGGACTCTTTTGCCTTATGCACCAATTGATGGCTTTTGTTAATTTCGCCATGTTTTTACAATTTAAACACTTGTTTCGTTATTCTATTTTATGTATCTAATATCTATGTTGTCTGTATTATTGCCGCGTAGCCTTGCGGATGGGTGGGCGTTGTTGGTGGAGTTGGGTGGGTATTATGTGGGCAAATGTTCTCCTCCTTAACCTCCTGATGGGATGGGCACCTTGAAGGTTGCTGGCGAGCCTATTGGCGTGCGTGGCTAGCCAGTTGTTATAGAGGGCGCAGTGGGTCCTTATTTGCTCTTCAACCCAGGGGATCTTCAGGTCTCTGTGTAGAACGCTGTTGCGCACGTAGAATGGGGCTCCTGCCATCCTGCGCAGAGTTTTGTTTTGGAGAGATTGAACTCTTTTTCTGTTGGATGGAGCAGCCAAGCCCCAGATTTGTATGGCATATCGCCAGATGGGTGCCACAGTTTGTAAATACACAAGCCGTTTACTTCCAAGGGAAAGTTTGCTGCGGGGGTTGAGGAGCCAATTTAACTTGGTTAGCTTATTTCGACAGCGTTGCACAGCTCCTTTGATATGGCTGGCGAAAGTGAGGCGCTTGTCAAGGGTGACGCCCAGGTATTTTGTTTCACTTTCTTGGGTAAGCGTTAATCCGTTTAACCTCAGCGCTGGCGGTACTCCTCTTCTAATTGTGAAGCACACGGTGGTGCTTTTTGGCAGGGCTTAGTTTGACGTTCCAGCGTCGAGCCCAGCTGCTAAGGAGGTCCAGATAGTCCTATAGTATCTGCAGCAACAACTGGGGACCTGCCACTGACCATTGCGCAGACGTCGTCGGCATATGAGGCCATTAGAAGTGAGCAAGTGAGGCACACCTAGGGCATGGGCTTCTGGAGTAGGCATGTCTGCGGAGAAGAGCGAAAATAGAAGTGGCCCTAGTACACTACCTTGCGGGACGCCAGCTTGGATGTAATGTGTGGGGCACTAACTTTCACCCTGAAAGAACGACCCTCCAAGTAGGATCGGATCAGGGTGAAGTAGGGCGAGGGCAGTCTGCGTTTCAGTTTTGCCAGTAGCCCTAGGTGCCAGATACGGTCGAATGCCTGGCTGATATCGATAAAAGTCGCCACACAGTACAATTTTTTGTCAAATGCCTCCAGAACGTGGTTGATGACCCTATGTAGCTGCTCCGTGGTTCCGTGCCCAGCGCGAAAGCCAAACTGGTGGCCAGAAATTAGGTGCTGTGACTCTGCAAAGGCCGTAAGTCTTGCTGCGACAAGTCGTTCCCAGACCTTGGATAGTGCAGGCAGGAGACTAATCGGTCGATCAGGCTTGTGGATCATGGTCACGATGGAAATTTTCAACGCTTTCGGAAAATACTTCAACCTCATTATGGCGTTGAATATTAATACCAGGAATGTGCGATTGCACACCAAGTCGTGTCCCGGGGCTTTGTTTGGCTTCAAGCGTTGGAGCACTCTTTCCACCTCCTCTTTGATAAATGGAGTTGGGGGGAGTCCGGCTCTGTTTCTGAGGCTACAGCGGCTCTTGTCTCGGCAATCTCGTCTTCCGTGGCGATGCTGAATCGCCTCGCTCCTCGAGGTGGGCAGCAAAGGTTGCAGCCTGCTCTGCGTCTGAGCGGCACCAGACACCGTCACTTCTTTTGAGGGGAGCCTGCCTCAGAGGTTGGCGTTTTGTGCCGCGTGTTGCCTTCCACAGCGAGAAATCCGCGTTATGTTGGGACGACATGTTCATCAGCATGTTGTCAAAATATCTTGCCCGTTGCACTTAAAGCACCCGCTGCAGTTCGTCAGCGATTCTGCGCCAGTTCGCCTTGTCGCTGGGGTGTCGAGTGCGCGACCAGATGATGTCGTTTAGCTTGCGGCTGAAGACATTTATTTTGGTCTGCCTGTCGATGATCCTTTCCAGCGTTGGGTAGTGTCTGGCGGCGGTATTGATTGAAATTATCAGCGGCAAGTGGTCGGAGCTCAGGTCAGCACGAGATTCAATGCTGAGCGTCCAGCAAGGGAGACCCCTGTATATTGCAAAGTCGAGGCAGGAGGGTCTGCGGCCAGCCTGTGGTGGGAACCTTGTGGGGCTGCCAGTGGCTAGACATTCAAAGCGCGCGTCGTGCATAAAATCGGTGAGCTCACGTCCCCTGGCGTTGCTGCGGCTTGCCCCCCAAAGCTGATGGTGTGCGTTCCAATCACCGCCGAGTAAGCACTTTGGATCGAGGGTGCTGAAACGCTGGCAGAGCTCATTGGCTGTCCATCTGAAGCCGGGCTGGCAATATATGGCCCCAAATTCGACGTCTCCAGAATCCGTTAAGACTATTGCAGTGGCCAGTTGCAGGTCGGCTTCGCGTTTGGGGGCGGTGGGGAAGTGCGAGATACCACTGCGGATAAGAATTGCTGCGCCACCCCAGCGTCGTTGGGCGGGGTGATTCGCTGGGTAGGAGGAGTACCCAGGAATGCGGGGAGTCTCCAGATCACGCATGTGGGTTTCGCTTAAAAGTGCGATATCTACCTTGTGGAGCTGCATGTAGAGTTGCAACTCATGGATTTTGGCTGGGACGCCGCCCGCGTTCCAGCACAGGACCCTGAGGGTGCTCATTTTGAAAGAAGCGCGCTAAGGAGCTCGTGCATGCGATTCTGCATCTGCATGTTCGCCTCTTGCATCTTGAAAACGCTCTGGAGCTGTTGCCACGAGCGACTTGTGCGTATGTGTGGCCTGTTGTACGGCTGGATGCTGGGGCCAGAGGGCGTGAAGGGCTTGCCACTGCTTGATGGCGATGGCTAAGTGGTTTTCGAGCTGCTTGTGTGCTGCTGAGGATCGATGGCTTGCGTTGGCTTCGTTTGGCGAAACTCTGATAGGCCTCACAGCCCTTGTAGTTGGCTGGGTGTTCCAGGTCGCAGTTGGCACAGGTCGCTCGAACCGAGTCGGGCCGTGTGCAGTCCCCGGATTTGTGCTGTTCCCCGCATTTGACACAGATGTGCTTCTGTCGGCAGTATTTTGCTGTGTGGCCAAATTGCTGACATCGGCTGCACTGAGTTAGAGATTGCTTTTTGCGGGCTTCCTCGATAAAGCATCTCTTGCCGGCAAGATAGCGTATGTTATGAATTTGGTCCTTATTTCCACCAGGGGCTAGGTTAACAAAGAATAGGTGGATTGGCTTGTCCGTTCTCTTTGAGTTGTCCGGGCCGTGAATATGTGTAACTTCGTGCCCTAGAGCGTTGAAATCGTCGCGGATCTTGGCGTGTGAAGTTGAGTCGTGTAGTCCTTTTATGACTATTTTGTACGGCCGCTCCTCCTTGAGCTGGTACGTGTAGAATTCGATGTTAGCAGCTTCGAGTAGTTTTTGAGCTGCTCTAAATGTGTCTGCATCTTGGGCATATAACCGAGTTATACCCCCTACTGAAGTTCTTGGTTCGACTTTGTTCAAGTCGACGTTTTTTTTTTTGGAGCAGATCCAGTAGAAGGGGTAAATTGCTGATTCTCGGAAGAGAAATTGGAGGAGGCCTGGGTTTCGCAAGATGTCGCCTATTTTGGTCAGGGATTCCTGTATTAGGAGAAGGGCAACTATGCCCGGCATTTGAGTGCAAGGTGGCTTTGTCACATGCTTTAACATTACAAGCGTCCGGGCTCACGTCGGCCTCCTGCTCCGAGTCGCTGGTTGCGGCTGAGTTGTTCTGCACGCAGCCATTTTGGGTACGCTGTTTGATTTCGTCCAGGAGATTTGAGAGCGAGTCTGCGTGGTCGACGGACATATTTTCCATATCTTCGATATCCTCGTCTGCTGATTCATCGTCTGATTCGCTTCTCAGTGCATGGAATCTGTTGCTTGTTGCTTTCGAGAGCAACGGGAGAGAACTAGCTGGTGACTTTCTATTAGTAATGCTCTTACGTTTGGGCTGAACATGGGGAGAAAGTTGCTTCGCAACTTTGCGTTTGCGCGGTTGCAGTTGTCTTTGAATCATGACTGGATCAAAGTCAGCTAGCTGGAGGTTACCTTGGTTACTGTTGCTAGTGATGGCGTTATCCGTGCCGATGTCAGGAATGATGGCGCTGGGGAGGAGGTGCTGTGGAGGTTTCGAATTCAGCTCGGCTGAAAGCCCCTGCACTTGATTGCTGTTGGCTTCGGAATTAGTTGGTGGTGGGATGTTGTTGGTGTTGCAGGTGTTGCTGAGTGTGCTGTATGTATGGGCAGCAGGGACGTCGTTGTTTTTGAGGTTTTCATTTGCCATGGCAGCCTGACAATTTCTTAAGCTGAGTGCTATTTTTTTAGGCATCTCTGCATTATATTTGGCAGCACTGACTTTGACAGCTCCCAATTTTTTCTTGTGTGCAAGTTGCACATTTGCAGTTTTAATTTTTACGGTTTTCTTTATTTTAGGCACTTTTATACTGTTTTTGATTGAGTTGAGCATCTACTTTCGTATGAGCATACACAATACTTTTACCGAGAATTTTACTTTTCGTTTTAATTTGCCATATGTTCAACGGAAATTCAAATGCATGCCTCTACATTTATAAGTATATACATAAGTACATAGGTTTACATAGTGTATGTAGAAGAACACATTCATGCATGTGTGGAAGGCTTTACCGTTACTTTAACAAATAGCAAATTAGACACAGCGTAGTTCTTTTCACTTATTTATTGTTCGTCGTGCGATACAGAACTGAACTCTTTCGTACATAATAATGTTATATAGCGTAATAATGTTAATGCTTATGTTAAATTGTGTGAATGACAGTGTTATATGGGACTGAGGGATGTATGTATGAATGTATGTGTATCTATGTTGCTATGTGTTTATCCTACTACAACTCGGCCATCCTGACAGCATGATCTCCTAATCATGCTAATTATACTTCATATAATGCTACACGAATCTTAAGTTTACATACATACAGTATGTCTGTATGTACATTATTATTATTGTCTTTTTTTTTTGTTCTTTACAATTTCGCTTTTTGATCTTATCTTTTTAGCTACCTCTAATGTTATTTTATTTTATATTATTATATTTATTATTTTCTATAATCACTTTTTGCTTGTTTTCTTTTTCATCCAATGTCTTATATTTTGTATGCTCCAAACACCTTTATATGGATTGCATGAAACTTGGAATCCTTCTACATCTTTCAAAAAAAATATGTCATTTCGCATTACCTTGACTATTATATATGGTCCTTTGTGTTTCGGAATCAATTTTCAGGATGCTGCATTGCGATGCTGGTTACGTCAAAATTTTTACCTTTACAAAATCACCTTTTTTAAACGTTTAAGGTTTTGTTTTATTTTTGTTATACACTTTATCGTTAATTTCCTGGGCTTCTTTTTGATTTTTCTCTGCTTCTTTTCTGATTTTTGTTAGGCTTTCTGTTACTATGACTGTGACTTTTTGTTGTGTTCCGAAAAGCATTTTACTTGGAAACTTTTAATGCTACGATGTTGTGCGTTGTTAAGTGCGTATTCTACTTTGTCTATGATTGTGTCCCAAAATATTTTATTCGCCGGTTCTACCAATTTTGAATTCATTGGCCCCAAACTTCTATTAATCCTTTTTACCTGGTCATTTGCTTGAGGTGATCCTATCGCTATTTTAATGTGTTTAATGTTTGTTTCTGTCATGAAGTCTTCGAACTCGTTCGACGTGAAACAGCTACCGCGATCGGAAATGATGCAACGTGGCCCTAAAATAATAATTTAACGACGTGATAACATCTTTTGTGTTCGTTGTCTTGGTAGCATATAGTCTTACGAACTTCGTAAACCCATCCACTATGACGAAAATATATGTATATCTTTGTCCTTGTATTGTCCACAGGACCGTAATGGTCAGTATGTATTAATTCAAACGTTTTGCTACCTTTTGGGATGCTATGTAGGAAACCTTCGCCCCTTCCCGACTAAGGGGAAAAAGCTATACATTTTAGACAGTTCTCGATGTGAGTTGAACATTTTTCTTTGAGGTTCGGCAACCAATAACTTCTGTTATTAATGTTGATCATTTTATCTCTTCCTATGTGTCCTATGTCATTATGGTATTTGTATAAAACATGGTCTTCCATGTCTTTGGGAACATAGAACAAGAGTCTGTTGTCGTTTGATTTTCTGTACACTATGCCGTTTCTCAAAAATGTTCTAAGATTAACAATTTTTGAGTATTTTCCTTGAGAAATAAAAGATCGGATGAAGTTGTCCATCTTCTTTTTTCTAACCTGGTTCTGGATGGCTTGCGGCATGCTTGGGAATTGTGCCCGGGAGAATTGCAGTTTGCGCAACGAACTTGGCTAATTTTTTCGACGACCTAGCGAGCTTCTCCTGGTGGTTGTACGATGTTGACCCAGTTGGCAAACGTACCCTTGCGAATGCTCGTAGAATCTGCATCGGGTGTGAGAAACACTGTCTGCGGGCCTGATCTCGTAAATTTTTTTCCGGAATTCCCTCGATGATATGTTCGATCAGCTCGTCCGGTTCGACGATGATGTTATTTGCGTACACCATTTTTTCTTCGAAGTAAGAACCAAACTTCTTGCCTGGTTGCCACTGGAGATCCTCGAACTTGCGTCGTAACTCAGCCTTTGATTGTTTTTCTCCAAAAGCTAGCTGTAGCTGGTCTAGCAGTGTCTGTATTGGCTCCACTATGCGCATTGTGTTGGCATGCAACGAACGCTGAGCGTTCCCCTTTAATTTCGATATTACCATATTACTTGAGTCGTCCAGATTGTACATGTTGGCAATGTTTTGTACCTGTATGGGCCAAACGTATGCGCATGACGTGCCATCGTAGTCCATCGCTATTTCCTTAGCTTGTGCTAGTGCCATTGCTGGTGTTAAAAATACGACCGCTTTGTTTACATTCGAGTGCTGTTGTTGTTCAACACCGCAGCCATTATCGATGCTTACTCTGTTGGTGCTGCCATTTTCCACATTGTCGATATTTAAGTTTCGAATACTATCGATATCACAACTGCTGCTACTGCTGTGATCGTCGATATCGTTGGCGTTGCCACTCTGATTGTTGTTTGTGACGTCATTGACGTCTTTTTGCGCTTTCCAATTCCGCCAAAATCAATTGCAACTCCATCTTGCCGGCGTCAATTTCTGCACGCAGCTGCTGTAAGAAGCTAACTTCGTTTCGTACGTCGTGTCTGGCTACTTTTGCGCCTAATCACGAGGTTTCGTTTTCAATGCTGATATCCGGCTGCAAGATTTCCAAAGCCTCGAGAGCACTTGCTGTCTCCTGCACTTAATTTGGCTACGTTACAATTTCGCAATGTATGTACATACATATGTACCTCGATTGGTGCATTGTTTCTTGCAATTTGGTGTTGTTCCGCAATACTGCGAATTTCTTCAGCGTCGCTTGCATCATGGGCTCGATCGGCGTTGGCCATGCCTCGCACTTCTGACGAAATTGCGTTTAAGCGCGCCATTAGCTCGACCTTGGCGCCTGTGGTTGGAAGTTTTAGTGCCGCCAACCATTCTTTCAGCTGCACGACTGTGAATTGGTCAATATTGATACTATCCATGATATTGATTAATATAGATGTGTGGATATATCCTTCATCTGATATTTGTGGAAGGCTTTACCGTTACTTTAACGAATAGCAACTTAGATACAGCGTAGTTCTTTTCACTAGTTTATTGTTCGTCGTGTGAAACAGAACTGAACTCTCTCGTACATAATAATATTATATAGCGTGATAATGTTAATGCTTATGTTAACGTGTGTGAAGGACAATGTTATATGGGACTGAGTGATGTACATATGTATCACACGATTTCCCAAAAAGTTATTATATACACACGTTCATGTACTAAATGTTTTACTTTTGCATTTTTTTTTCTAGCCGTGATGCATATAGCCTCGTATTTCGTGCCTTTGAAATTAGCGAAACATTTGCCCATTTTTAGTATAGATCTGTTTTGCGGGAGTACATAATACACATTTCACTTAAAAAAACATTTTTTTACTGCGTCGGTCAAAACTTTGAAATTAAGTAAGCGCACAGCACAGGCGATTACGATTAACCAAACACACAAGTGGTACTTTCAATCGATGGTTGCTGAAATATTCATAAAAACTTATTGACTGTTTTTATTCAAATCATAAAATAACATTTATCAAAATTTTAATATGAAGTCAAGTTTAAACGTATTTAAACCAACAAAAAACAAGTAAGAGGTTCTAGTCGGGATCTCCCGACTAGGGAATACCCTGAACACTCTTATTACAACACCAAGTGGACCTCGTTTGAATCAATAAAGAACAAGTAAGAGGTTCTAGTCGGGAGCTCCCGACTAGGGGATACCCTGAACCCTCATATTCCAACACCAAATGCAGCGCGCGCTTATAGATAGAGAGTAGCGGCGAGGCGATAGGTATAAAATGAAAGATAATCGATATATATATACTTTATTAAAAGCTACATGTCAAGTTTGGTAACTCTAGCTCTTATTATTTACCAAAATTGCTTAAAAAACAGGATATCGATATACATTTTTATCGATTACTTGGAAACGGGGCAAGTTATCGATTATCGGAAACAAACTCGATCTGCGTAGGAACTAGGAGCACCTACATCTAAAATTTCAAGTCCCTAGCTCTTATAGGTTCTGAGATCCTTGCGTTCATACATACGGACGGACGGACGGACGGGCGGACGGACAGACAGACGGACATGGCTAGATCGACTCGGCTATTAATGCTGATCAAGAATATATATACTTTATGGGGTCGGAGATGCTTCCTTCTGCCTGTTACATACATTTGGATTTTGCACAAAAACATAATACCCCTTTTACCCATTTTTAATGGGTTCAGGGTATAAAAATATAATACAAAAAAAGTTCCATTGGCAGGGCAGGGTTTGAACTCGCAACTGACCGCATGTATACTTTCCTCGGTAGGGCTCGAGCTCGCGACATACCGCATCACTTGCCATCCCTCTACTCAACATCCACACCAATAATTGAGTATTAGTGAGAAAAAACCAATTTAAATAGCAACACAGAAAACAATCGCAGTGAAGACAGAATTCGAAGCAGACGCTTTTGAATATGTGTGTGTACAATGTACAATGTACACGGTACATGTATATAGAAATTGCGTCGCAGCACGTGCGCAGTAGTGCGCAAAATACCGAAAAACAAAACAAAAACCGATCTTAATGAAATTTTCTACAGTATATCTTATTCGTATAACTCAGAGTCGGTGAGAGAGAGAGAGATGAGAGAGAGCGATTTTTACTCTTCCTCGCTGAGTGTGGCCCGTGCATAGTGTTGTTGGTGTGCATGCAGCTCTTTGGCGGCTGATTCGTGTAAGGACACGAAGAAAGCGTTGCAAGAAGTAAAAGCGGTTATATCTGGAATTCGTTGCGTTGCAATAACGAAAAGCGGTTATCACTGGCTTTCGCTGCGTTGCAAGAACGAAAAGCGGTTACCGCTGCTTTTCGTGGATATTCGTTGATGCGAGGAAAAGAATTTATTTGCACAGACGAAAGTAAATGGTCAGACCGAACAGTCGTGATTGCTCACTCCGAAAATAGTAAAAAAGTTCTAATGCCACCAACAAAGACGCCGGGACGTGAAAAACCCATGAATTCACCGGGCCATCCGACATCAGAAGTGGGATCGAGTCACCCTGACCCTCAGTGGCATGAAATGTTTGAGCAACAAAATGGGAATTTCATGGAGTTGTTGCGGGCAGTGCAGGCAGGCCCAGCGCCTCGTGAATCAAAAAAGATGTTCTTGCCAAAATACAATTCCGACGCTGCGGGTGCTGACGCAAGTGCTTGGAGTTCGACTGTAGACATGATTCTTACTGAGAACCCGCTCGAGGCAAGCGCACTCCTTATGGCTCTCAGCAAATCTTTGGAAGGCAGTGCGTCGCCTTGGCTTTCTCAGATATGTTTTCCCGGAATAAACTAGACTCAATTTAAGGAGTTATTTGCCCAAAGATTCGTGGGCGTAGAAACGACTACGGCTACTCTCATGAAACTGCTAAGCGGGCGGCCAAGGAATGGAGAATGCATGTCAGCGGATGGTAGCAGACTCGTCACTTCGTTAATGACCAAGATGAAAAATATGGATCTGGAGGAAATAGCGGTATCGGTTGTTCTCGCGCATGCTGCACATATAGACAACAGGCTGAAGCAGTTAGTGTGTACAACAAATATTAAGTCAAGAAGCGAGTTGCAGCGACAATTGCAAGTGTATGAAATAGGGCAGCGCCAAGAGACAATGAACGTAGGGTACACTATGAGTCCCGAAAAAAAGAAGCAGAAGTTCTCACACATCACTTGCCACTATTGCGGAAGGGAAGGGCATAAAATTGCTGATTGCCGTCAGAAGAAAGACCGTGAATTCAAATCATCAAGCGGTGGACAATCTGGAGGCTCTTGGATGCGACCAAAAGAGCAAAAGTCGAATGTAACTTGCTATAAGTGTGGAAAGGTCGGACATATTTCCACTGTGTGCCCTTCGTCTGCTCAGAGCACAGTGGAGCGTGTGGAAATGTGCTCGGTAATGGAACCAAAAGGTACACTTATCCATGCTGGTGAGTCTGTTGATTTTTGTTTTGACTCTGGAGCCGAGTGTTCACTCATAAAGGAAGCTGTAGCTGGAAAATTTTCTGGAAAACGATTGCATAATGTTGTAATGCTTAAGGGAATTGGAAACGATTCTGTTTGTAGCTCATCACAAATTTTGACTAATGTAATTATTTATGATTTCGTTTTGGAAATACTATTTCACGTAGTTATGGACAAATATTTGAAATATGATGTAATAGAGAAATTTTAAGTCAACGTTATAGAGTGAATTGAGCTACAAAAGTTTAGCATTTATAAAGTGAAACTGATTAATGTTGTAACAGAATCAAAAAGTATTGAAGATTGTGTTAACGAAAATGATGAATTAGATAGAACTGACAGGGTCCGTTTAATAAATGTTTTGAAACCATACATGAAGCATTTCATCTATGGGATACCAAAAAGTCGCGTTAATACTGGCCAGTTGGAAATTTGTCTAATTGATCCAAACAAAACAGTACAAAGACACCCATACAGGCTTAGCATAGATGAAAAGGAAACTGTTCGTTGTAAGATAAATGAGTTGTTGGCGGCAAACGAACCGATCGCTTATGTGTTGATTATAGAGAATTAAATGCCAACACAGTCTCCGATAAGTATCCACTGCCTCTAATCTCTGACCAAATTGCCAGATTGCGTGGGGCAAAGTATTTCTCTTGTCTGGACATGGCCAGTGGATTCTACTAAATACCAATTCACCCAGAATCTATCGAACGTACAGCGTTTGTGACACCAGAGGGACAGTATGAGTTCTTGTCAATGCCATTTGGCTTAAAGAACGCTCCGTCAGTCTTTCAGCGAGCGATAATAAAGGCGTTGGGTCCCCTTGCGTTCTCATATGTTGTTGTTTACATAGACGATGTATTGATTGTCGCCGAAAGCAAGGATGAGGCAATTTCAAGATTGTAAAAAGTAATTGAAACCCTAATTAAAGCTGGATTTTCATTTAATTTCGAGAAATGTACATTTCTTAAGTCAAAAATAGAATATTTGGGGTACGAAGCAGAGTCGGGTGAACTTAGACCTAACCCACGAAAAATGCAGGCATTAGTCGGATTGCCGCCGCCGCGAACAATCACACAGCTGCGGCAATTCATAGGTCTGGCATCCTACTTTAGACAGCTCGTGCCGAAGTTTTCTGAAACGTTCAAGCCTCTGTACTGCCTTACGACCAAAGATAATAATAGCTTTGATTGGAAAGAAAGCCATGAAGTGGTGAGACAGAAGGTAATTTTTGTGCTGACCCATAGTCCGGTATTAACAATTTTTGATCTACAATATCCAGTAGAGCTACACGCAGATGCCAGCTTAGTAGATTATGGTGCGATACTCTTGCATAAAATAAAAGACAACAAGTAAGAGGTTCTAGTCGGGAGCTCTCGACTAGGGGATACCCTGAACCCTCTTATTCCATCACCAAATGCAGCTCGCGCTTATAGATAGAGTGTAGCGGGGAGGTGGCGATAGGTAAAAATTAAAGATAATCGATATATATATACTATTCTAGAAGCTACATGTCAAGTTTGGTAACTCTAGCTCTTATTATTTACCAAAATTGCTTACAAAACGGGATTTCGATATACATTTTTATCGATTACTTGGAAACGGGGCAAGTTATCGTTTATCGGAAACAAACTCGATCTGCGCAGGCACTAGGAGCACATTTAAACATTTCAAGTCTCTAGCTCCTATAGGTTCGGAGATCCTTGCGTTCATACATACGGACGGACGGACGGACGGACAGACAGACGGACATGGCTAGATCGACTCGGCTATTGATGCTGATCAAGAATATATATACTTTATGGGGTCGGAGATGCTTCCTTCTGCCTGTTACATACATTTGCATTTTGCACAAAAACATAATACCCCTTTTACCCATTTTTAATGGGTTCAGGGTATAAAAACCATGTAATTGAGCATTACAGCTAATGCACAACACCAGCTGAGTCGAGGTATAATTCATATCTTTTGGAAACTTTGGCAGTTGTCAAAGCAGTAAAATTTTTTCAACATTATTTAAAGGGTATCAAATTTACAGTGTTCACAGACTGTAACTCCTTAAAGGCAAGTTAACAAAAGATCGAGTTAGATGACAAGGTATATGGATGGTGGATGTATTTGCAATCTTTTGAGTTTGATATTGTTTACAGGAAGGGAAAATGCATGGCGCACGTAGATTTCTTTTCTCGTAACCCAATTTCAGAGAAGCCCCAGCTCGTAAATAAAACCACTGAAAAACGAGTAAACTTAACTGAACTTGGGGACACCAGGCTTATAGCTGAACAGAAACGAGACCCCGAAATATCAGCTTTAATATTTAAATTACAAAACAATAAAATTAACGAATATATTGCAAATACATATAAATTGAGGTTAGGCTTGCTTTATCGTAAAATTCTACGAAATAGTAGAACCCGATGGTTACCATTAGTTCCGAGGGTATATAGATGGGCCGTTATTAATCATAGTCACGAGTCTATAATGCACCTTGGTTGGGAAAAGACCCCCGATAAGGTGTATAATTGCTATTGGTTTGACGGTATGTCAAAATATGTCCGAAAATTCGTTAAAAATTGCATAACGTGTAAACTATCGAAACCGCCTTCCGGGAAAATTCAACAAGAAATGCATCCGATACCCAAAGTTGAAATACCACGGCACACAATTCATGTAGACATCACTGGAAAATTAAGTGGCAAAAGCGACCAAAAGGAATATGCCATTGTTCTTATAGATCCGTTTACGAAGTACGTGTATTTGCAACATACACTGAAAATAGATACTGAAAGTTGTATACAGTCAGTTAAAGCAGTTATATCTTTGTTCGGTGTGCCAAGCCGTATTATAGCTGACCAGGGCCGATGTTTTGTGAGGTCTGGGCTTAAAGAATTTTGTTGTGCACATAATATTGAATTGCATTTGATCGCCACAGGAGCTAGTCGCGCGAATGGGCAGGTTCAGCGTGCGATGAGTACACTCAAAAGTTTGCTAACAGCTGTGGAGACAGGTCAACGTTAATGGCAAAAGGCATTAAAAGAGGTTCAACAGGCAATAAATTGCACATCCAATCGTGTTACCAAATCAAGATGTTGTCAAATATTGTCAATGAAAAAGATGCAAATTTATTAGATCTAAGGGCACAAGCTAAAAATAACATGTTAAAGAATGCGCACTATGACAAAAAAAGAAGCGATAAAGACAAAGCGAAAATTTTAAAGCATAAAGTGGGTGATTATGTTCTGCTCAAGTGTGGAGAGGGGAATCAAACCAAATTAGATCCTAAATTTAAAGGACCGTTTGTAATAACGGAACTATTGGATGGAGATCGATATGGTTTGAAGTCATTAAACAGTAAACGGACTTTTAAATACTCACATGAATGTTTGAGAGCGTTACCGGTCGAGACAGTTTCTGCAGAAATGGACGAAGATATGATGAGTTGTGGCGTTGATACAAACGCAAATGGTGGTACCAGTGAGGGTGCTAATAAAGATTGTGGCGTTGAAAAAGACGCAAATGGTAGTACCAGTGAGGGTGATAATAAAGATTGTGGCGTTGAAACAGACACATAAGCTTGTACTATCGAAGCCATTCTGAGAACCATAGGTAGACTTGGTGCGCTTCAAAATATTCATCCATTTTTACGAAAAGCGGTTACCGCTGGTTTTCGGGGATATTCGTTGAGATGCGAGGAAAATAATTTATTTGCACAGACGATAGTAAATGGTCAGACCGAACAGACGTGATTGCTCACCCCGAAAATAGTAAAAAAGTTCTAATGCCACCAAAAAAGACGCCGGGACTCGCTGCTCGAAGTGAAAACCCATGAATTCACCGGACCATCCGACATATATATAATATTCTAGAACAACATTACAAATTTGCTGAAAAAAACAGGATGTCGATATCGATTTTTATCGATTACTTGGAAACGGAGTAAGTTATCGATTATTGGAAACAAACTCGATCTGCGCAGGCACTAGGAGCACCTACATCTAAAATTTCAAGTCTCTAACTCATAGGTTCCGAGATCCTTGCGTTCATACATACGGACGGACGGACGGACGGACGGACGGACAGACAGACGGACATGGCTAGATCGACTCGGCTATTGATGCTAATCAAGCATATACATATATACTTTATGTGGTCGGATATGCTTCCTTCTGCCTGTTACACAGACATTTGCATTTTGCACAAATACATAATACCCTTTTTACCCATTTTTAATAGGTTCAGGGTAGTATAGTAAGAGGTACAAGTCGGGAGCTCCCGATTAGGGAATACGCTGAACCCTCTTATTCCAACACCAAATGCAGCTCGCTCTACGCGCTCGTTTGTTGTAATAAAGACAAATTAAAAAAAAAAAGTTCCTTACTTGCCGCCGACTCTACTCAGCAGCCACGCCAGCCCAAAAAAAATAAACACTTTCCTCATTAAGGGTCGAACTCGCAGACCGCACCACTTGCCACTGCCTCTACTCAATTGACACACTAATAATTGATTCTTATTGAGAAAAAAAAAAACAAATTAAAATTGCAGCACAGAAAACAATCGCAATGATGACAGAATTCGAGGCAGACGCGCATGAATGTGTGTGTGTACATGTAAACAGAAATTCTTGGAATTTGCGTCGCGTCGTGAAATTTTCTACAGTATATCATATTGTACCATAGAATATTTGTGAATTTTCAAAAAGTCAGTTGCATTTAAATTGTGGCTTAAATTGGTTGGCAATACAAGTTCAGTTATTAACTTGATTTAAAGCTCAGCCGCGGTAGCGGAGAGGTGGCGATAAGTATAAAATGAAAGATACTTGATAAATATATAATATTCTAGAAGCAATATATCAAGTTTGGTGACTCTTGCTCTTATTATTTACCCAATTTGCTTGGAAACGGAGTAAGTTATTGATTATCGGATTATCTGTCCACAGGTATGAACGCAAGGATCTCAGAACCTATAAGAGCTACAGAATTGAAATTTTAGCTGTAGGTCCTCCTAGTCCATGCGCAGATTGAGATCCAAGTAATCGATAAAAATCGACATCAAAATTATGTTTCTTGAGCAATTTTAGAAAAATAGTAAGAGCTAGAGTCACCAAACTTCACATGTATCTTTTAGAATAGCGTATATATATCAATTATCTTTCATTACATAGCTATCGCCACCTCCCCGCTACTACCTCATAGCTATAAATCAAACAAGTAAGAGGTTCTAGTCGGGAGCTCCCGACTAGGGGATACCCTGAACCCTCATATTCCAACACCAAATGCAGCGCGCGCTTATAGATAGAGAGCAGCGGGGAGGTGGCGATAGGTATAAAATGAAAGATAATCGATATATATATACTTTTTTAGAAGCTACATGTCAAGTTTGGTAACTATAGCTCTTATTATTTACCAAAATTGCTTAAAAAACAGGATATCGATATACATTTTTATCGATTACTTGGAAACGGGGCAAGTTATCGATTATCGGAAACAAACTCGATCTGCGTAGGAACTAGGAGCATCTACATCTAAAATTTCAAGTCTCTAGCTCTTATAGGTTCTGAGATCCTTGCGTTCATACATACGGACGGACGGACGGACGGACGGACGGACGGACGGACGGACGGACGGACGGACGGACGGACGGACGGACGGACGGACGGACAGACAGACGGACATGGCTAGATCGACTCGGCTATTAATGCTGATCAAGAATATATATACTTTATGGGGTCGGAGATGCTTCCTTCTGCCTGTTACATACATTTGCATTTTGCACAAAAACATAATACCCCTTTTACCCATTTTTAATGGGTTCAGGGTATAATAAATAATCCAATTTATGCTGCCCACCAATATAAGCCACTTATATAAATGCAATTGTCATTTTGAGAATACACGAATATTTTATAACACAATAAGATCAACTACTGAAAATTTCATCAAGATCGGTTAAGAAACACAAAAAAAATGTGTGTTGCCTGCCCGCGTGTTAGCAGCAGCTAGCGCAAATTGCAAGAATTTCTGTATACATGGACACACACACACTTAAATGCGCGTTTGCTTTGAATTCTATCATCAGCATTGCAATTGCGATCGTATTATTTTCTGTGCTGGTATTTTAACTCGTTTTTTTTTCTCATTAGAACTCAAAAAAATAATAAACGGAATAAAAGAGTCGGCGTTGCCGCCTCTTTTCAGACTCTCATATTCAAATTCTGTCATAAGCCATTAAATATTGACATAATTCCTGATTCAAAAAATTCTTGAATTCAAATAAATGCATGTTAAAACTTTAAACATTGGCTTACAAATATATTAAGCCTTCAATGATTTTTTACAAAAAAAAAAACCAAATAAAAAAATAAATTGATTGAAATGAAGATAATGGGTGGTTAATGGTAAGGGGTAATGATAGTAGGGAATACGATTTTTGGTTACTATTGATGCTGATCAAGAATATATATACTTTATGGGGTCGGAGATGCTTCCTTCTGCCTGTTACATACATTTGCATTTTGCACAAATACAATATACCCTTTTTACCCATTTTCAATGGGTTCAGGGTATAAAAAGTCAGTTGCATTACAAGTTTGGTTATTAACTTGATTTAAAGCTCAACCGTGGTAGCGGGGAAGTAGCGATTAGGGATGAGCGATATTTACTCAACCTGTCACAAGTAGCAAGTATTTAAAAGTAACTAGTTACTGCTGTTACACCTTTCAAAAGTAACAGCGACAAAAATCATCCTATGATATGCACGGATAGTAAAGCATGGGTCTACTTTTGGTCGTTGTTTACTCAAAAGATTGACACCGAAAACCGAAAACAAGTGAAATTTGGTCCTATTAAGGCTGTCGACGACAAATTTGCAAAATGCAATATTTGCAAGGAAAAGTACTCCTATAAAACGTCAACAAGTAATTTGCACAAACACATTATGCGCAAGCATCCAACATGTGTTGTGCCAAGAAAGGTACGTACTTGCACACATGTTTATTTTGTTAACTTCTTATTATAAAAAAATGTAGAATGCAAATGTAGCGCCAACAGCAAATCCTGAGTTTGATATCATTCAAATCAATGCAAATGATGAAAATGATCCGGAAAGCAAGGAAGAAGAAGATTGTGCAGAGCAAGAGCAAATGTGTCGTCAACCAACAATCAAAGCTCTATTTGGTGCTTAAGAGCTTACGCCAAAACAAAGGCAACACATAGATTCCATTTAATGCCAAATGTTTTAAAAAGACTTACAGCCATATAACATTCTGTGCGACCAAGCATTTCGCAAACTTATTGGTGTGCTTAACCCAAAATATGAGCTGCCAAGTCGCCATAAAATGTCGCGCACCATGATTCCGGCTCTTTATGAAGAGTGTAAGCTGAGAGTCCAAAAATTACTTGCCAATGAGGAGTACTTTTGCTTGACTACAGACTGCTGGACGTCCCGAAGCAATCAAAGTTTTATTGGAATCACTGTCCACTTTGTAAATAAGAGTTTTGAGCTAAAATCAGTGTTTCTTGAATTTAGCCCGTTAACTGAAGCACATACTGCAATCAATCTGTCTGAAGCTTTGGAAAATATTACCAAGACCTGGAATATTTTTGATAAAATTGTATTTGCTGTTTCAGACAATGCTTCAAATATAACAAGTAAGAGGTTCTAGTCGGGAGCTCCCGACTAGGGAATACCCTGAACCCTCTTATTCCAACACCAAATGAAGTTCGCGCAAAGAGCTCGTTTAAAGTAATAAAGATAAATTATAAAAAAAAAAGTTCCCTTGGCAGGGTTCGAACTCGCAACAGACCGTATTACTTACTGAAGACTTTACTCAACAGACAAACCAGCAAAAAAAAAAAAACTAAATAAAATAGTTTCCCCGGTAGGGCTCGAACTCGCGACAGACTGCAACACTTGCTATGCCTCTACTCAACAGCCACACCAATAATTAAGTATAATTGAGAAAAAACCGAACTAAAATAGCAATACAGAAAAAAATCGCAATCACAATGCTGTAAGAATGCGGTAGAATGCGAAGCAGACGCGCATGAATGTGTGTGTACACTTGATGTTTTCGCTAGCTGTGCCATCCAATTGCGCAGTTACATATAACTTTGGTTTTCTCTTAACCGATCTTAATGAAATTTTCGACGGTATATATTATTGTACCATAGAATATTTTTGTATTCTCAAAAAGTCAATTGCATTAAAATTGTGGCTTAGATTGGTTGGCAATATAAGTTGGGTTATTAACTTGATTTATAGCTCTGCGGTGCTAGCGGGGAGGTGGCGATAGGTATAAAATGAAAGATACTTGATATATATGTTATATTCTAGAAGCAACATATCAAGTTTGGTGACTCTAGTTTTTAATATTTACCAAAATTGATAAAAAAAAAAAACAAGTAAGAGGTTCTAGTCGGAAGCTCCCGACTAGGGGATACTCTGAACCCTCATATTCCAACACCAAATGAAGCGCGCGCTTATAGATAGAGAGTAGCGGGGAGGTGGCGATAGGTATAAAATGAAAGGTACGCGATATATACATATATACTTTTCTAAAAGCTACATGTCAAGTTTGGTGACTCTAGCTCTTATTATTTACCAAAATTGCTTAAAAAACGGGATTTCGATATACATTATCATCTCTAGCTCTTATAGGTTCTGAGATCCTTGCATTCATACATACGGTCACTTAAAAAAACATTTTTATTTGTATGTCACTTGTCACTGCGTCGCTCATAACTTCGAAATTTAAGAAAGCGCACAGCACAGGCGATTATGACTAACCGAAAAACAAATGGTACTTTCGGACGCATCAATCGATGGTTCTCAAAATAATCGTAAAAACTTGTTGGCTCTTTTTATCAAATCATACAATAACATTTATCAAAATTCTAACACGAATTCGAGTTTAAACGCATTTAAACAAACCAAACAAGTAAGAGGTTCTAGTCGGGAGCTCCCGACTAGGGGATACCCTGAACCCTCATATTCCAACACCAAATGCAGCTCGCGCTAATAGATAGAGAGTAGCGGGGAGGTGGCGATAGGTATAAAATGAAAGATACTTGATATATACATACTTTTCTAGAAGCTACATGTCAAGTTTGGTGACTCTACCTCTTATTATTTACAAAAATTGCTTAAAAACGGAGTAAGTTATCGATTATCGGAAACAAACTCGATCTGCGCAGGCACTAGGAGCACCTACATCTAAAAAAAGGAAGCATCTCCGACCCCATAAATTATATATATTTTCTTGATCAGCATCGATAGCCGAGTCGATCTAGCCATGTCCGTCTGTCTGTCCGTCCGTCCGTATGTATGAACGCAAGGATCTCAGAACCTATAAGAGCTACAGAATTGAAATTTTAGCTGTAGGTCCTCCTAGTCCATGCGCAGATCGAGATCCAAGTAATCGATAAAAATCGACATCGAAATCATGTTTCTTGAGCAATTTTGAAAAATAGTAAGAGCTAGAGTCACCAAACTTCATATGTAGCTTTTAGAATAGTGTATATATTTATCAATTATCTTTCATTACATAGCTATCGCCACTTCCTCGCTACTACCTCATAGCTAAAAATCAAATAAATAATCCAATTTATGCTGCCCACCAATATAAGCCACTTATATAAATGCAATTGTCATTTTGAGAATACACGAATATTTTATAACACAATAAGATCAACTACTGAAAATTTCATCAAGATCGGTTAAGAAACACAAAAAAAATGTGTGTTGCCTGCCCACGTGTTAGCAGCAGCTAGCGCAAATTGCAAGAATTTCTGTATACATGCACACACACACACTTTAATGCGCGTTTGCTTTGAATTCTATCAACAGCATTGCAATTGGATCGTATTTTTTTCGGTGCTGGTATTTTAACTCGTTTTTTTTTCTCATTAGAACTCAAAAAAATAATAAACGGAATAAAAGAGTCGGCATTGCCGCCTTTTTTCAGACTCTCATATTCAAATGCTGTCATAAGCCATTAAATATTGACATAATTCCTGATTCAAAAAATTCTTGAATTCAAATAAATGCATGTTAAAACTTTAAACATTGGCTTACAAATATTTTAAACCTTCAATGATTTTTTTACTAAAGAAATAAACTGAAACTTTTGATAGAAATGGTAAATTAAATAACTTTCATATTATAAGGTTGTCTGCTTTCGAGATTTTCGCCAGGAACTGCGTAAACAGTTAACATTGACCATTTTTGTTGTCATTTTAGGTAACGTTTAATTCAATGTGTATTCATACAATATCTTTTTCGACAGCCGAACTATTTCGTTTAGCAGCTTCTGTAAAAAGATCATATACATATATTTGATAAATATAAAAATTGTAACACATTGATAATTTATTTATTAATATATGAACATTCATTTGAACAAATATTTATTTTAACCCTCGTCGTTGCAGTTTTTGGGCATATCTGTTCCAGCGTCAGAATCATTTTGACTAACAACTATTGTAAGTAAAAGAAAATATATTTAATGTAAAATAATCTTTATGTATTTTATTCAAAATGACCCTGCAAACGCTGCAATTTGTGGGCGAATCTGCTCCAGCATCGGAACATATTTGATCATATATACATATTTGTACATACATTTATTTATCATATTACATATATATGCAATAAATGTGTATGTTAATTTATGTATGATAAAATCATATACATAAAATATTTGTCCCTACCCTTGGCTTTTTCTTCCGCTGCATTAGTACTTTTTTTACCAGCAAATACTGTAAAAAATATTTATGTAAAATAAAACTTGTAGCATGTACTTGAATATGTATTTATTTTCTATAAATACATTTGTATGTTAATTTAAGCTTAGCTTGGCATATCAGTTTCAACATCAGGTCTCAATACAGTATGTCAAGAAATTGTTTTCACATTAGAAAAAGAAATGATTTTTCGACTTTCTCAGCAAATTTAAATACTTTCAAATATTGTAAATATTTTTTTTTTAATTTATTATAGTTGCTTATAGTATTTACTAATAGGATTCATAAAAGTAGTAATAGAAAGTATAACGATATGTGAGAAATAATTCAAAAACCAAAAATAGTCGGTGTTGCCGCTGTCAAACAATTGTTTACACAAAAATGTTCTGCATTCCTTTTTGCGCTTATGCAGTGAATAGCGGTAAATTTACAGTAACTTTTGCCTTGCACATGCTCTGTTCTACGAATTTGGCTTATTATGAACTGAAAATTTTCGTTTGTTGCGCGTCAAAAATTATTTAGACACTCTTAAAAATGCCAGGCAAGAGATTATCGTTTGAGGTGGTCCAGTTAGTGTACTTTAATCACCAATTGGGTAAAAGTGCGCAGGAATTATCAGAAATGTTTTCTGTAACCCGCAAGACCATTTATAATATTATAAATCGCGCTGAAAACGAGGGAAGATTGGAGCCAAAGAATGGAGCCGGTCGGAAGCAAAAAATAAATAAACGAGCAGAGCGAGCATTGGTAAAAAAACGACCAAAATCCGATGCTTTCGACGAGAACTCTTGCAAGAGAACTGAAGGAAGAGTTGGACCTGGATGTATCCCATGAAACTGTACGTCAGGCCATACTACGACACGAGTACAAATCAAGAGCTGCTCGCAAGAAACCAATGCTTTCTGATGTTAATGTTGGAAAACGATTGTCCTTTGCCACAATGTACCACAATCAACCTGCCGAATATTGGGATGACGTCATCTTCTGCGATGAGACGAAAATGATGCTTTATTATAATGATGGGCCAACAAGAGTGTGGCGTAAACCCTTAACATCTTTAGAAAACCGAAACATCATTCCGACAGTCAAATTTGGCAAACTGTCCATAATGATTTGGGGGTGCATCTCAAGCCAAGGAGTCGAGTTGACAAGCAGCGCGGATAAATTTGGGTTTATAAACAATAATATGCCGAATTTTAAATTTTATCAGGACAACGACCCAAAGCAT
Source organism: Drosophila ezoana (assembly GCA_035045725.1). Taxonomy (NCBI): domain Eukaryota; kingdom Metazoa; phylum Arthropoda; class Insecta; order Diptera; family Drosophilidae; genus Drosophila; species Drosophila ezoana. The sequence goes on from JAWNOU010000122.1 coordinate 72,333, forward strand.
AAGGCGCATATGATACGCTTGTGGTTACTTTATAACTGCGGTAAAGTCTTCGATACACCTGCGCAAAGTCCTGATCTCAATCCCATCGAAAATGTGTGGGCTTTGTTAAAGAAAAGAGTGGCTAAAAGGCATCCAAAGAACCGAACAGCACTAAAAAGTGCTATACTAGAAGAGTGGCAACAGTTGCCGACCCATTATGATTTTAAAAAGCTTATTCATTCAATGAAAAAGCGCCTCCACGAAGTCATTAATGCCAATGGTGGCCATACAAAATATTAAATATAAGAAAAATATTAATTTCAGTGCCTTAGATTAATTTAATTGCTACTTATTGCAAATGTGTAAACAATTGTTTGACAGCGGCAAAACCGACTATTTTTGGTTTTTGAATTATTTCTCACATATCGCTATACTTTCTATTACTACTTTTATGAATCCTATTAGTAAATACTATAAGCAACTATAATAAATTAAAAAAATATTTACAATATTTGAAAGTATTTAAATTTGCTGAGAAAGTCGAAAAATCATTTCTTTTTCTAATGTGTAAACAATTTCTTGACATACTGTATTTCCTAGAACATAGTATGTATGTATGTACATATAAATAGATGCATACATACATATGTTGAATTGCAAGGAAAATTAAAACACATACATATGTATTTACTTTTTTGCATGATAAATATTTTATTGAATTTTTAAATAAATATGTATTAATACATTTTGTTTGTTAATAACATTAAATCCATATGTGTTATAATGTCGCAGTTTAACGAGTATAAATAAATATGTATGTATGAAAACTTTTTTTTAAACATTTTTATTATTATACCTTGACAGTTAAAAATGGGTTAAAGGGGTATTATGTTTTTGTGCAAATTGCAAATGTATGTAACAGGCAGAGGGAAGCATCTCCGACCCCATAAATTATATATATTCTTGATCAGCATCAATAGCCGAGTCGATCTAGTCATGTCCATCTGTCTGTCCGTATGTATGAACGCATGGATCTCAGAACCTACATATAAGAGCTAGAGAAATTTTAGATGTAGGTGCTCCTAGTGCCCGCGCAGATCGAGTTTGTTTCCGATAAACGATAACTTGCCCCGTTTCCAAGTAATCGATAAAAATGTATATCGAAATCCCGTTTTTTAAGCAATTTTGGTAAATAATAAGAGAGTCACCAAACTTGATGGAAGGGGTAGAGTTAAACATCTACTTTCGTATGAACATACACAATACTTTTTCCGAGAATTTCACTTTTCGTTATAATTTGACTTTGTATCTGTTCAACGGAAAGTTGAACATAGGTTTACATAGTGTATGTAGAAGAACACATACATGCATATACATACATATGTACATAAGTGAAGCTCACACGATTTCCCTACAAATAATTATATGCACATGTATGTACATGCATTAAATACTTTACGTTTGCACTTTATGCTTTTGCATTTTTTTTTCTAGGCTAGATGCATATAGCCGCGTACTTCGTGCCTTTGAACTTAGCGAAACATTTGTCCATTTTTAGTATAGCTCCGTTTTGCGAGAGTACATAATACACTTCACATTTCACTTAAAAAAACATTTTTTTACTGCGTCGGTCAAAACTTTGAAATTAAGTAAGCGCACAGCACAGGCGATTACGATTAACCGAACATCAATCGATGGTTGCTAAAATATTCATAAAAACTTATTGACTGTTTTTACTCAAATCATAAAATAATATTTATCAAAGTTCTAATACGAAGAAAAGTTTAAACGTATTTAAACCAACAAAAATCAAGTACGAGCTTCTAGTCGGGAGCTCCCGACTAGGGTATACCCTGAACCCTCGTCTTCCAACACCAAATGCAAATATGTATGTATATATACTTTTCTAGAAGCTACATGTCAAGTTTTGTGACTCTAGCTCTTATTATTTACCAAAATTGCTCAAAAAAACGGGATGTCGATATCGATATTTTTATCGATTACTCGGAAACGGAGTAAGTTATCGATTATCGGAAACAAACTCGATCTGCGTAGGCACTAGGAGCACCTACATCTAAACACATAATTTCAAGTCTCTAGGTTCTTATAGGTTCTAAGATCCTTCCGTTCATACATACGGACGGACGGATGGACGGACAGACAGACAGGCAGACGGACATGGCTAGATCGACTCGGCTATTGATGCTGATCAAGAATATATACACTTTATGGGGTCGGAGATGCTTCCTTCTGTCTGTTACATACATTTGCATTTTTCACAAATACATTATACCCCTTTTACCCATTTTTAATGGGTTCAGGGTATAAAAAAAAGTTCCATTGGCAGGGTTTGAACTCGTAACTGACCGCATATTTACTTTCCTCGATAGGGCTCGAACTCGAGAAAAAAACTAATGAAAATAGCAACACAGAAAAAAATCGCAGTGAAGACAGAATTCGAAGCAGACGCGCATGAATGTGTGTGTGTACAATGTTCACTGTACTCGGTACATGTACATATGTATGTACATATATAGAAATTGCGTCGCAACACGTGCGCAGTAGTGCGCAAAATACCGAAAAACAAAACAAAAACCGATCTTAATGAAATGTTCTACAGTATATCTTTTTGTACTATAGAATATATGAGTATTCTCAAAAAGTCAATTGCATTTAAATTGTGGCTTAAATTGGTTGGCAATACTAGTTGGGTTATTAACTTGATTTATAGCTCTGCGGTGGTAGCGGGGAGGTGGCGATAGGTATAAAATCAAAGATACTTGATATATATATAATATTCTAGTTTGGTGACTCTAGCTCTTATTATTTACCCATTTTGCTACAAAACCTGGATGTCGATATTTTTATACCCTGAACCCATTAAAAATGGGTAAAAGGGGTATTATGTTTTTGTGCAAAATCCAAATGTATGTAACAGGCAGAAGGAAGCATCTCCGACCCCATAAGGTATATATATTCTTGATCAGCATCAATAGCCGAGTCGATCTAGCCATGTCCGTCTGTCTGTTCGTCCGTCCGTCCGTCCGTCCGTATGTATGAACGCAAGGATCTCAGAACCTATAAGAGCTAGAGACTTGAAATTTTAGATGTAGGTGCTCCTAGTTCCTACGCAGATCGAGTTTGTTTCCAAGTAATCGATAAAAATGTATATCGAAATCCTTTTTTTTAAGCAATTTTGGTAAATAATAAGAGCTAGAGTCACTAAACTTGACATGTAGCTTCTAGAAAAGTATATATATATCAAGTATCTTTCATTTTATACCTATCGCCACCTCACGGCTACTCTCTATCTATTAGCGCGACCTGCATTTGGTGTTGGAATAAGAGGGTTCAGGGTATCCCCTAGTCGGGAGCTCCCGACTAGAACCTTTTACTTGTTTTTTTTTCGATTAGTTAGAAACGGAGTAAGTTATCGATTATTGGAAACAAACTCGATCTGCGCATGGACTAGGAGGCCCTACAGCTATTTCAAGTCTCTAGCTCTTATAGGTTCTGAGATCCTTGCGTTCATACATACGGACAGACGGACATGGCTAGATCGACTCGGCTATTGATGCTGATCAAGAATATATATACTTTATGGGGTCGGAGATGCTTCCTTCTGCCTGTTACATACATTTGCACAAATACATTATACCGTTTTTACCCGTTTTCTATGGGTATATCAGGGTATAAAAAATAAATAAACGGAGTAAATGAGTCGGCGTTGCCCCCATTTTTCAGACTCTCATATTCAAATTCTGTCATAAGCCATTAAATATTGACAAAATTTTTGATTCAAAAAATTCTTGAATCCAAATAAATGCTATAACTATTGAGTTCCTTCAGCCTTTAGCGCCACTTTAAGGTCGTTTTTATTGGAAATTTTGTGTTTTCGAATGTTTTGTTCGAATATTGCCCAAACATTTTCAATTACATTTAAATCTGGAACTTGGCTGGCGGAGTCATCAAGTGGGGCAGTTTTAAGTAAGCCACAACTGAACTATACATGCTTTGTGTTTTGGGTCATTATACTGGTAACACCAAAAATTCGACCGTATGCCCAGATTTTCAGCACTTTGCAATAAAATAAAAGTTTTATAACTCTGGTGCATTTGAAACGTGTTCTCTGGCGAAGCTGAGTCTACAAAGCCTGTTCTTTGAAGTTATGAAAGGTTTTCTGCGGGCTACTTGGCCTTTAAAATCATGGTCGCGCAGTACCCGGCGAATAATTTCTATGCTACATTGCTTGCCTAGGTCTTCTTTAACCTTGGATGTATGTTTTACAGCGGAGAGTCGCATACTGGCATTTATTTTCATTACAATGTGTCGCTTGACCATTTTTAAATTGGGTTATAACCAATTCTATTTGCTCAACTGTTGTTTAAGGACCCATTTTAAATATTCCTTAATATGGACACTTCAAGTCACAAATTTAGGGAAATATGCTTGTAAAAACGTTTTTAGAAGCATAGCAAAGGCATAGAAAAATAAAGTACCGCTAGGTGGTGCAACAGTAAAGTGCCACTGCACACAGAAGTGTCTGCATAAAATAAGCTGTGACCTAAAATGTTCAGCATTTTTTGTTTTTTAATTTTTAAGGTATATGGTAACTATTTATTATTTATAAATTATTCTCCTTATAAAAGTAGACAAATAACTCTTTAAAATTGTACCAACATGTTTATTCAATTCCAAATAGTTTTGTTGCTACATACCTCTTAAGTCGTGAGTATTCACTGCATAAAATATGCTGTGAGCCACTGTAAGAACGTTCGTATTTATACCCTGAACCCATTAAAAATAGGTAAAAGGGGTATTATGTTTTTGTGCAAAATCCAAATGTATGTAACAGGCAGAAGGAAGCATCTCCGACCCCATAAAGTATATATATTCTTGATCAGCATTAATAGCCGAGTCGATCTAGCCATGTCCGTCTGTCTGTCCGTCCGTCCGTCCGTCCGTATGTATGAACGCAAGGATCTCAGAACCTATAAGAGCTAGAGACTTGTAGGTGCTCCTAGTTCCTACGCAGATCGAGTTTGTTTCCGATAATCGATAACTTGCCCCGTTTCCAAGTAATCGATAAAAATGTATATCGAAATCCTGTTTTTTAAGCAATTTTGGTAAATAATAAGAGCTAGAGTCACCAAACTTGACATGTAGCTTCTAGAAAAGTATATATATATCGATTATCTTTCATTTTATACCTATCGCCACCTCCCCGCTACTCTTTATCTATAAGCGCGCGCTACATTTGGTGTTGGAATATGAGGGTTCAGGGTATCCCCTAGTCGGGAGCTCCCGACTTACTTGTTCAAATTGTGTTTGCATTTTGCAAAGAATTAATTGACAGCGCAAAAATTGCCTCATTTTAGTTTAGTTTGTTTTTTTACTTCTGTGTTTTGAATTTTGTTAGGTTTGTGCCCTATATCCAAGAAGAATACTTAGAATAATAATTACATATATGCAAAAAAAAAGTTAAAAGAAAACAGTTGAAATCGGTGAAATATAAGCTTAAGCATTAATTTGTGTGATGATTTTCATTTTGCAAACAATTTCTTGACAAACTGTATGTACATATGTACATATGTACATATGTTCTTTCATTATTATTATATAAATACATTTTGTCTGTATTTCCGATAATTTCAGTTTTCGTTTTAATTTGTATCTGCGGAAATTCATAGTACATATGTAGCTTTACATAGTGTATGTAGAAGAACACATACATATACATAAGTTGTAAGTTAATGCCAAGAAGGCCATTTTTATATTAATTTATAATTTGTTTTAGAAAAATATGAGTTTTATTTTTACTAGCGACAGAGCAAACAAATCGTTAATACTAACAAAACAGTTGACTCTTTTGCAACAGCTTTATCGCTAAGTAAAATGTGCTGGCGAAATAGTTAACCCTTTTGGATCCGATAAATCGCCAGCATCTTTGCTCTAGCACAATCGCTAAGTAAAGTGTACTAGCGAAATCGGCAACCCTCTTGCACTAGGTATTTCGCTAGGTCAACGTCATGCAACGTCGTACCGCTCGGTACGCGGTAATGACATCCCCATGTTAAATTTGCTAGTCTACCGATTTGGTGTTTGCATGGTTTGAGACCAGTACCCATGCTTAAGAGGCTGCAAAATCGTTTACGGTGCACCGTTGGATCCGAACTTCAGGGTTCAATAAAGACGCACATGAATGTGTGTTGTGTACATGTATACAGAAATTCTTGCAATTTTCCCTAGCACGAGGCCATCCAAAACACGTTTTCTTTGTTTCTTAACCGAGCTTAATGAAATTTTCAGTTGAGCTTATTGTGCTATAGAATATTCGTATATACTTAAAAATGGCTTTTTACCATTTTTTATGGGTTCAGGGTATAAACAAAATCTATCGCTCAATAGGACTCGAACATGCAACAAACCACACTTCTGGCTACCCCCCCTACTCAACAACTACACCAAAAATTGAGTCTCGATGAGAAAAAAATTTAAATATGATTATTATAGCAGCACAGAAAACAATACAATAAACAATACGCAATTGCCATGCTGTTGATAGAATTCAATAAAGACGCGCATGAATGTGTGTGTGTACATGTATGCAGCAGTTCTTGGAATTTGCCCTAGCTGCCGCAAATGCGAGGCCAGTCAAAACAATTTTTCCTTATCTTTTATAAGTTTTGGCTTTCTTAACCGATCTTCATGAAAATTTCTATAGTACATCCTTTTGTAAAATAGAATATTCGTGTATTATCAAAACGACAATTTCATAAAAATTGTGCCTTAAATTGGTGGGCTACACAAATTGGAGTTTTTACTTGATTTATAGCTATGCGGTAATAGCGGGGTGGTGGCGATAGCTATAAAATAAAAGATGATTGATATATGTATTCTATTCTAAAAGCTACATGTCAAGTTTAGACACTAGCTCTTAAGACCTGAAGATTTGCTCAAATAACACGATTTCGATATCGATTACTTGGAAGCGGGATAAATTATCGATTATCGGAAACAAACTCGTACTGCGCGGGCAGTAAATCTTATAGGTTCTTATATTCTTGCGCTCATACATCCGGACGGACGGACGGACAGACAGACGGACATGACTAGATCGCCTCGGCTGTTGATGCTTATCTAGAATATACATATATACTTTATGGGGTCGGAGATGCTTCCTTCTGCGTATTACATACATTTGCACAAATACAATATACCCTTTTTACCCATTTTTAATGGGTTCAGGGTATAAAATTTAAAAGACAATATTGAGAAAGTAAAAATTTCAATTGAATTTCCGACCCCATTAAGTATATATATTCTTGATCAGCATCAACAGCCGAGTCGATCTAGGCATGTCCGCCTGTCTGTCCGTATGTATGAATGCAAGGATCCCAGAACCTAAAAGGGCTAGAGACTTGAAATTTTAGCTGTAGGACCTACATGCGCAGATCGAGTACTTGCCCCGTTTCCAAGTAATCGATAAAAATCAATATCGAAATCCCGTTTTTTGAGCAATTTTGGAAAATAATAAGAGCTAGAGTCACCAAACTTGACATGTAGCTTTTAGAATAGTATTTATATATGAATTATCTTTCATTACATAGCTATCGCCACCTCCTCGCTACTACCCCATAGCTATAACTCAAATAAATAATCCAATTTATGCTGCCCACCAATATAAGCCACTTATATAAATGCAATTGTCATTTTGAGAATACACGAATATTTTATAACACAATAAGATCAACTACTGAATCAAGATCGGTTAAGAAACACAAAAAAATGTGTGTTGCCTGCCCACGTGTTAGCAGCAGCTAGCGCAAATTGCAAGAATTTCTGAATTCATGGACACACACACACTTTAATGCGCGTTTGCTTTGAATTCTATCAACAGCATTGCAGTTGCGATCGTATTATTTTCTGTGCTGCTATTTCAATTAGTTTTTTTTCTCATTAGAACTCCATGATTGGTGTGTCTATTGGGTAGAGGCTGCGGCAAGTATTTCGGTCTGTAGCAAGTTCGAGCCTGACCGAGCAAACTATTTATTTTATTTTGGCGGCAAGCCAAGGTATTTTTTTTTTAAATTATTCTTATTAATGCGTGCTGCATTTAGTGTTGGACTAAGAGGGTTCAGGGTATTCCCTAGTCGGGAGCTCCAGACTAGAACCTCTTACTTGTTTTTTTTTTTGTACTTGTCAGTTCGTCGCTTAAAATTTCAAAATTAATGTGGACGTAACAGCACAGGCGATTACGATTAACTGAAACACAACAGGTACTTTCGTACAAATCAATCGATAGTTCCCAAAATAATCGTAAAACATTATTGGCTCTTTTATTCAAATCATACAATAAAACTTATCATAATTCTAATACGAAGTGAATTTTAAACGTTTTTAAACCAACAAACAAAAAAATAATCAACTTAGTAAAGGAGTCGGCGTTGCCGCTATATATCAGACTCTCATATTCAAATTCTGTCAAAAGCCATTAAATATTTACAAAATTCTTGATTCAAAAATTCTTTAATCCAAATAAATGCATGTTAAAACTAACATTGGCTTACAAATATTTTAAGCCTTCAATGATTTTTTTCAACAAAAAAAAAAAAAACTGAAACTATTGATATATTAATCGACTTTCATATTATAAGGTTGTCTGCTTTCGAGATTGCCAGGAACTGAGCAAACAGCTAGCGTTGCAATTTTTTTCTACTTTTTAGGCAACGTTTAAATTAATTTGTATTTATCCAATATCTTCTTCGACAGACGAACTATTTTGATTAGCAGCTTCTGTAAAAAGATAATATATATTTAATAAATGTACAAATTGTTACACAATGATAATTATTTATTTATATATGAACATTCATTTGATCAATAATTTTAACCCTCGGCGTTGCAGCCTGTAGGCATATCTGTTCCAGCGTCAGAATTATTTTGACTAACGACTATTGTAAGCAGGGAAAAATATATTTAATGTAAAATAAAGCTTTATTTACATATTTCATTCAAAATGTCCCTGCAAACGATGCAGTTTGTGGGCAAATCTGCTCCAGCATCGGAACTAATCTGATCATACATACATATACATATGTACATACATTTATTTATCATATTTCATATATACATATGTATGTATGTAACAAATATGTATATTTATGTTTGATAAAATCATATGCATATAAAGTTAATAAAATATTTGTCCTTACCCATATATGTGTACATACATATGTTTTTACATTATTATTATATAAATACATATTGTTTGTATTTCCGATTATTTCTGTTTTCGTTTTAATTTGTATCTGTTCAGGGGAAATTCATAGTACATATGTAGCTTTACAAAGTGTATGTAGAAGAACACATACATATACATAAGCGAAGCTCACTCGATATCCCTAAAAATCATTATATACTCATGTACATGAATTAAAAATTGAAGCTATATCTATAATACTGGTTTTTCGTATTTCATGCCGCTGAACTTAACTAAACAATAGCCCCCATTCAATCTAACTCTGTTTGGGGAAGTACCGACTCGTTTGAATTAATAAAGCTAAATAAAAAAAAAAAAAGCCCATTGGCAGGGCTTGAACTCGCAGCAACTGACCGCATATTTACTCTTCTCGGTAGGGCTCGAACTCGCGACAGACCGCATTCCTTGCCACTGCCTCTACTCAACATCCACACTAATAATTGAGTATTATTGAGAAAAAAACCAATTAAAAAGCAACACAGAAAACAATCGAAGTGAAGACAGAATTCGAAGCAGACGCGCATGAATGTGTGTGTACAATGTACAGTGTACACTGTACATGTATATAGAAATTCTTGAAAGTTGCTTCACAAACTTGTGCGCAGTCAAAATACCGAAAAACAAAACAAAAACCGATCTTAATGAAATTTTCTACAGTATATCTTATTGTACCATAGAATATTTGTGTATTCTCAAAAAGTCAATTGCATTTATATTGTGGCTTAGATTGTTTGGCAATACAAATTGGTTATTAACTTGATTTATAGCTTTGCGGTGGTAGCGGGGAGGTGGCGATAGGTATAAAATGAAAGATACTTGACATATACATATATAATATTCTTAAAGCAACATATCATGTTTGGGGACTCTAGCTCTTATTATTTACCCAATTCGCTCAAAAAACAGGATATCGATTTTTATCGGTTGCTTGGAGATGGAGTAAGTTATCAAATATCGGAAACAAACTGAAATTTCAAAGTCTCTAGCTCTTATAGGTTCTGATATCCTTGCGTTCATACATACGGACAGACGGACAGACAGACAGACGGACATGGCTAGATCGACTCGGCTGTTGAAGCTGATCAGGAATATATATACTTTATATTATACTTTATACTTCCTTCTGCCTGTTATATACATTTGCACAAATACAATATACCCTTTTTACCCATTTTTAATGGGTCAAGAGTCAACTTTATTGTTAGTATTAACGATAATGCTGCTGCAAATGCGCTAGCGATAAAGCATAAATCTGTTACAAAGGGGTTTGCTTTTTCACTAGTAAAAATAAAACTCATATTTTTCTAAAACAAATTATAAATTTATATAAAAATGGCCTTCTTGGCATTGACATACAAACTAATAACCTTGTTATTAAAAACGTTTGTTACTAAAAAAAAAACTTAAATACTTATTTTTTCTTATTTATTATACCCTGAACCCATTAAAAATGGGTAAAAGGGGTATTATGTTTTTGTGCAAAATCCAAATGTATGTAACAGGCAGAAGGAAGCATCTCCGACCCCATAAAGTATATATATTCTTGATCAGCATTAATAGCCGAGTCGATCTAGCCATGTCCGTCTGTCTGTCCGTCCGTCCGTCCGTCCGTCCGTCCGTCCGTCCGTCCGTCCGTCTGTCCGTCCGTCCGTCCGTCCGTCCGTCCGTCCGTCCGTATGTATGAACGCAAGGATCTCAGAACCTATAAGAGCTAGAGACTTAGATGTAGGTGCTTCTAGTTCCTACGCAGATCGAGTTTGTTTCCGATAATCGATAACTTGCCCCGTTTCCAAGTAATCGATAAAAATGTATATCGATATCCTGTTTTTTAAGCAATTTTGGTAAATAATAAGAGCTAGAGTTACCAAACTTGACATGTAGCTTCTAGAAAAGTATATATATATCGATTATCTTTCATTTTATACCTATCGCCACCTCCCCGCTACTCTCTATCTATAAGCGCGCGCTGCATTTGGTGTTGGAATATGAGGGTTCAGGGTATCCCCTAGTCGGGAGCTCCCGACTAGAACCTCTTACTTGTTATTTTTCTTCTTATTTCTTATTTTTTGAAGCTGTAAAGCTTTTCTGAGCTGCTGCTCTGGAAACCCAGCACCAGCTCCCTTTGCAATGGACTCTGAAATGAAAAGAATATGTTTTATTTTATATGTTGTGGTTTTTTTTATACCCTGAACCCATTAAAATTGGGTAAAAAGGGTATATTGTATTTGTGCAAAATGCAAATGTATGTAACAGGCAGAAGGAAGCATCTCCGACCCCATAAAGTATATATAAATAAGGAAGTTGCTGTCCCGCGCTGTTGGAGGATGTTAGCTTGTATGTGGTCCAGCGCAGTCGGTCGCTGTCCAGGGTATCTCGCAGTCAATATGCGAGGAGATTGTAACTAGTCTTCTTATGTTGATTACGTTGGGAGCTTCACTTCGCTCTCTTATCACTGGCCTTGTGGCTTACTGATTGTATCAATAATAAGTAGGTATGTTATAACAGCAAGGCCGGAGCAAGTATATTTATCGCAAGTCAGATACGAACTAAACTAGAATTGAAACAGGGAATTGGATATGAACCCAAAGGCTAGGCGCATAAGTCTTAGCTGCTATATCCGGCAAGCCGAATCAGCATACGCCAACACTGTCGCTTGCGACATAGACAAGAGTCAGGTTACCGCCGCTGGCCGCAGTGACCGGGCACTGAACTCATGCGTCAGCAGAATGTTTGCAATGCGTTGCATTCTTATAAACAAAAGTGTATTCTTATGACATAAATATGAAGTGCAATTCTTATGTGTTAACTACTCCCCCCTCAAGCTTTTGACCGTTCTCGGTTATTTTATAGCTGTAAATGGCCTTCACTACTTTCTTCGATGCTTGCCTTCTCTTTACAATTTGCCAAGGAAGGTGACGAGGTGTGTCCCGTATGTAGTAATCTCTGGACCATCGTCTGTCCTGACCTTGGCAGCACTCTCGTTGATAATGATAATACCGTCATCGACTTGTGTGATGGGATTGGCTTGGCTGCGAGCGGCAAAGGGCTGTGCTGCCGGCGGGCATTCATTGACCGCTAGAATGTCATCGTCGCATTCGGCTTTGGTATCATCTTGTAGCTGTAGTGTGACGTGTTGGTGTGCCACCGGGAAGATGGTGATTTTCTTGCAGATGAGCTTGATCCTAGGATACGCTATTAATATATGGACAATGTTCTCGGACTGGAGGACCTTGATTTTAGACGCTTCGGTTAGGCTAAGTATGGGAATTTCGACAGAGTGTTCATTTATAATTGATTTCAAATCATTGTGGGATTTAATATACCCGCTTTGGCTAGTGTAATTGTCAGTATCAAGTTCGATATTTGATTTATTAGTATCCTATTTCTTGCTAATAGTGTTTCATATAAATGCGGTGTGTCAACCAATTCATTTCTTTTAGATTTAATTATTTCGTTCACCGTGTCGGTGAGTTTATTAATTTGTGCCTGTGTTTGTGTATTAATGACTACCTGCCTATTGTTTGCATCAAATAAATTTGACTCGGACCACCTAACTTTTTCGAAATCAGAGGCGTCTGGCGTGCCTGCTATTACCTTGAGTGCTGAACCCAAGAAATCTAAGCTTCTTGCCATTCTGTGGTGCATTTTTACTACGGACAATAGATTTCTGATATACTCTATCCACGTCTAGCCGTTTTCGCATGTGCGACTGAGGGAATAATTTAGTTAATTTTACTGTTTCATCTGCTATGCTAGCGAGGTCTGTTAAATTGCTTGAGTGCTTCAGAAAATCACGTTGCTCCCATACCAGTGCCTTTCCGTCGATTACCGGAATATAGTTGAAGTGGGAGTAGTCGTTAATCCGACCATGTATTACTCCTAACACTAGTAGGATTGCAAGTCCAATCCTGTAAAAATAAAAGAAGCAAAGAATGGAAATTGTTGTGCGCTTAAACTCTTAAAATGCTATTTTAGCTAGTGTGATTTTTACTTGAGAGCAATAATCATTTGAGGTTGTCCTTATGGACCAACCTCCCTTTAATAAGAACAGACGTTCCCAGGTCTGCTTGAATTGTTTCTTCTGTGCAAAGCGGTGTTAACTTATTTCCTAATCTTCTGTTATTTTTTAAGAAAACTTTTTCGCCTACCTCAAATACCCTGTTTTGTCTATTCGGGTTGAATCTTTCGATGCCATCGAGCTGGGCCTTTGCAATTTTATTTTTAATGGCCTGCCTAAGTTCGTTAGACGCTGCGTATTTTATGTCGATGGGTGTTTGGTCTGTGACCGAATGTATGGATCGGTTACACGCGATTGTTGCCCTTAGTATCAATTCGACTGTATCGTCAGACATTTTTTTTAGGTTAAATGCTCTCGCTATATCTGCGAGTGTGCTGTGAAATCGTTCGACTTGGCCATTTGAGCAACTGTGTAGTGGTGGCGCGTTCATAATGTCGACGTCGTACCCGTTTTTTAACAGCGCCCTGTTAGTTTCTGAATTAAAAGAAGCTTCGTTATCGCAATAAATTGTCTTTGTCTGTGGAAATAAATTCAACAGCTGGATGATGGGCGGTTTTAATCCATTATTGTGCGAGATGCCAGTGGCTGTACTACGGCAAATTTCGAGAATTTGTCAATGCAAGTAAGAAATATTTTTTTGTCAGTTGAAAAGATATCAATGTGGAGTGTTTCTCCAGCGTATGTTGGAATTGGTGTCTCACCAAGTATTTGTTATTTGGGATGCCTATCGTACTTTGCCTAAGTGAATATTTTGCAATTTGTTACTACTTCGTTGGCCAACTTCGTCATTTGTGGAAAATAATAATCGCGAAGGATTTGATAAGTATTTTCCTGGGCGGCACTGTGCGCGCGGTTATGTTCGGTGGTGACAATTTCGATTTGTTCATTTTTATCCGTAATGTCGACCACCATATTTTTGCAGTGCCCGAATTTGGTTGCCGGAAAATGTAGCACCAAATCATGTTGAATACTGGCTAGTGCTGGTAGATCGCAGTGTATTGCGTTTGCCGCGTCTGTGTTGATGAGTGGCCTGATTGTTTCGAATAGGGTGTTTTTGTCTGTGAAGTTTATTGGGTGGCGTACTTTTTGCCCAAGGATTATGATAACTCGTTTCAATGGGACTTTCGCTTCTTCAAGAACAATTTGATTTTTGAAACAGTTTAAAGGCTTTTCAATCGTTTTGCTCGTGTAGGTCAATGACATTTCGCTATGAATCGTTGCAGCGTTTGACTGTATATCGTTTTGTAAGGCGTTTACATTTTGACGAGACAGGGCATCCGCCACGTAATTTTCTTTGTCTAGTTTGTAGAACACTTTTGCGTTGTGTTCATCGATGAATGCCTTTTTGCATTCGTGTTTCTATCTGATACAGCAAAAGTAAGGGGCTGATGATCAGTGAAAATATTTATTTCTCTTGTCCCATAGAGGTCATTTGCAGTTTATCTAGAGCCCAGACAATAGCTTACAATTCTCGCTCATTCGTGGCGTAGTGTGTCTCGCTTTGCTTTAGCGTGCGTGAAGTCATGGAAATAGGTCTGCCCCCTTGGGATAGGACTGCACCGATGCCATCCATTGAGGCGTCAGTAGTAAGGTCAAAAGGCTGATTGAAGTCTGGGTACAAAAGTATGACATCTTCTGATGCCAGTCAGTCCTCAGTCTTCAGTCTTTCGAAAGCATTACGTTGAGTTTTGTCAAATTCAATCGTGACCTTTTTGGACATATGCTTGCTCACCGAGCCATTTTCTCCTTTGAGAATATTGGTTGGAGGCCGTGCTATTGCTGCGAAGTCCTTAATAAACCCTGAACAGATTTTTCGGCTTAGTATACTCTTGTATCGCCCTGCCCTTTTCAGGGTCAGTTTTGCCCCGTTTTGGGTCACCACAAAGCCTAAGAATTCCACGCTCTCTTTAAAGAACTTGGTTTTCAAAATATTTGTTGGCTGGCTCGAGGTCCGGTTTTCTGGTTTTCTCTTGTGCTACTCTCATGTTGGCATCGGCCAAGCATTTTAAAATTGTGTCAATATGTAGCACGTGGTCAGTTTCGTTTTTAGAAAAGATTATTACGTCATCCACATAAACGTAACATATTTTTCCTATGTGTTCCCTCAGGATGTCATCGATGGGTCTTTAAAAAATGCTTCCTGAGTTTTTCAAGCCTTAAGGCAGACGGCAATACTTATATTTGCCGCCGCGCACTGCGAATGACGTTTTCTAGCGGTCTTGTTCCGCTAGATAAATTTGGTGATACCCCGATTTTAAATCTAGAATCGTAAAAAATTCTGATTTTCCTAGATTCGCTAGAATCATTGGAATATTCGGCATTGGGTATCGATCGGCTATAGTTCGCTCGTTTAGCTTCCTAAAGTCGATCACTAATCGTTTATTTTTGCTGCCATTGCTGTCAAGGCCTTTTGTCAACAACCCATGCTGGACTGTTGTATGGGAACTTTGATGGTCTTATGATGCCATCTTTAAGTAGCTGCTTGATTTCGTTATTTACGAAATCTGAAACTTCCATTGGGTAAGGGTATAATTTTGTGTAGACTGGCTCGTTGTCTACAGTGCGGATTGTAGCAATGACTGAGGTATTGAATGGCAACGCCTCGTTAGAGGTCGAAAACACTTTTCTTCTTTTTAAAATCATGCTTCTGAATTCCTTTTGAATTCCTTATGCAGGCACTATGATGTCATCCACATCTGTGAAGTTTACACTGTCACAGTAATGATACTGCAACTGCTCGGATTTTTTTTTTATACCCTGAACCCATTAAAAATGGGTAAAAGGGGTATTATGTTTTTGTGCAAAATCCAAATGTATGTTACAGGCAGAAGGAAGCATCTCCGACCCCATAAAGTATATATATTCTTGATCAGCATTAATAGCCGAGTCGATCTAGCCATGTCCGTCTGTCTGTCCGTCCGTCCGTCTCTATGTATGAACGCAAGGATCTCAGAACCTATAAGAGCTAGAGACTTGAAATTTTAGATGTAGGTGCTCCTAGTGCCCGCGCAGATCGAGTTTGTTTCCGATAAACGATAACTTGCCCCGTTTCCAAGTAATCGATAAAAATGTATATCGAAATCCTGTTTTTTAAGCAATTTAGGTAAATAATAAGAGCTAGAGTTACCAAACTTGACATGTAGCTTCTAGAAAAGTATATATATATCGATTATCTTTCATTTTATACCTATCGCCACCTCCCCGCTACTCTCTATCTATAAGCGCGCGCTGCATTTGGTGTTGGAATATAAGGGTTCAGGGTATCCCCTAGTCGGGAGCTCCCGACTAGAACCTCTTACTTGTTATTAATAGTGTTGTTACGTAAGTTCAAGCTTCTTGTGCTTGTGTTAACAAGTCGAATCCTATAATGGTATCAAATGAGTTGAGTGTGCCTAGCACGAAGAATGGGGAGAATTGGGCAAAAATTTTCATAACACACCTACTGGTTACTTTGCTCGAACCGTGTATCGAGCTTACGGTGAAAGGGCTTTCGACAGGAATTACTTCTTTTAGCTCCTTTACGGGCTTAATGTAATTCTTTGCCGCTCCTGTGTCAATTAATATTCGTATATTTTTCCCACCAAGCTGTCGCTTTATGTATGGCAGCGTTCCCTAAAAAATGCAATGAGTCGTTGTCGCATGACTCGCTGTCGTCTTCGATTTCGATTGCAGTGCCGACCTCTGATATTCTGTCTCTGGCGAATCTGGGGCGCTCTGAACAACGTTGTTCAGTCGCTGCCGCCTTAGTCCTGTTACCCTATCTGAGGTGTTTGGCCTTTTTTGGGCGTGTTCGCCACTAGATTGGGCCTTTGGAAAATTGGTGGCTTGCCTACACTTAGAAGATGAGTCAACTTTCATGGGCTCTGGGGCTTGCCCTTGTTTGAGCAATGTAGCGTACTCCGCCTCGTGTGAAATTACGGTTTTGTTTGTAACTAGGGTCAACTTCCTTTCGACCTCATACCCCACTAAACTCGGAAACTGATTTGATTATATCGAGAGGAATATCGCATCTGATTTCTGAGCTCACCAAAATTCTCTGATAAACTTCCACTTATGGCGCTTCAATGCACAAATTGCTAACTCTTACGCTCATCTCACTAAACTGTGCCTGGAATCTCTGTTCATGCTGCGCCAATGCTTGGCTAACAGCGTTCTGCACTAGCTCTTGTACTTGATTTACATTCATTTCGTTTTGTGTGTGGCTATTACTAAAGTCTATGTTCACTTGATAGTCGCTTTCCTCTGGATCCCACTCTGTTTCACTGTCGCACTCTGCTTTAATATTTTTAATCGCTTCTAACCAGCTCATATGCGCTACTATTTTACAATGAAATTTTGATGTTGCCGCGAAATGCACTAATTAACATGGACCGCTTAAGTATGAAGCACATACATATGTAAATATTTATTTGTGGTTTTGTTTTATTTAGAATGACTTAATATATTCACAGTACACTTTTGCTGTTTTCAGCAGTTTGATTTAGATTCAAGTTTCAATGATTTAAAAAAAATTGGAATGAACTTACATGGTACGAGACATAAGTTTTTAGTCCCTTCTAAGGGTGTAGATTCTTGTTGGTTGGGCGCCAATTAAGAAGTTGGTGTCCCGCGCTGTTGGAGGATGCCTAACAATGCGTGTTAGCTTGTATGTGGACCAGAGCAGTCGGTCGCTGTCCAGGGTATCTCGCAGTCAATATGCGAGGAGATTGTAACTAGTCTTCTTATGTTGATTACGTTGGGATCTTCACTGCGCTCTCCTATCACTGGCCTTGTGGCTCAGTGATTGTATCAATAATAAGTAGGTATGTTATAACAGCAAGGCCGGAGCAAGTATATTTATTGCAAGTCAGATACGAACTAAACTAGAATTGAAACAGTGAATTGGATATGAACCCAAAGGCTAGGCGCATAAGTCTCAGCTGCTATATCCGGCAAGCCTAATCAGCATACGCCAACACTGTCGCTTGCGTCATAGGCAAGTGTCAGCTGCAGTGGCCGGGCACTGAACTCATGCGTCAGCAGAACGTTGCAATGTAAGCAAAGTGCACTGCAACATTCTTGCGTTCTTATAAACAAAAGTATATTCTTATGACATAAATATGAAGTGCAATATTTACGTGTTAACTTATATTCCTGATCAGCATCAATAGCCGAGTCGATCTAGCCATGTCCGTCTGAACCTGAACCCATTAAAACTGGGCAAAAGGGGTATAATGTTTTTGTGCAAAATGCAAATTAATGTAACAGGCAGAAGGAAGCATCTCCGACCCCATAAAGTATATATATTCTTGATCAGCATCAATAGCCGAGTCGATCTAGTCATGTCCGCCTGGTTGTCCGTCCGTATGTATGAACGCAAGGATCTCAGAACCTAAAATAGCTAGAGACTTGAAATAGAATAGAATAGAATTAGCTGTAGGTTCTCCTAGTGCCTGCGCAGATCGAGTTTGTTTCCGATAATCGATAACTTACTCCGTCTCCAAGTAATCGATACAAATCGATATCAACATCCTGTTTTTTGGGCAACTTTGGTAAATAACAAGATCTAGAGTCATAACACTTGACATGTAGCTTCTAGAAAAGTATATATATTTGCATTTGGTGTTGGAAGACGAGGGTTCAGGGTATACCCTAGTCGGGAGCTCCCGACTGGAACCTCAGACTTGTTTCTTTTACATTAGTGTAAGTGATGTTGTTTATGGTTACAGCGGTTTTAAAAGAAACAAGATAAATGCCTGTAAGCCAGGTGTTATTAATACAATTTGTACCTGACACTAAAATAGCGCCGTCTGTTATGACCTCTATTGGTTTCGGATATTTTTATACAACTTGTAAATTGTTTATTTAGGAGGTTTACAAAGCAATTTGCGTAAAATTTAATGTGGGCACTACTATTATATATTTATCTTTTAAAATGTTCGATAAGATAAAAAGTATAATTACATTTAGCAATTTATCGTTTTCAAATAGTTTTCCATCTGTCGTGGATATGGCTTAAGCATGATATAAATTACAATTATAATTAATAGTTGGGTATTTTATAAAAACTATGATTAAACCTTGGTATGAAACAATCGAAAAAGAGGAAATGTCTAAAAGGTCCATTAGACTGATATTTAGTGTTTCGTGATTGAATATGTTGATCATGTCTTATTTGCTTCAAATATTTGGGTTTAATATTCTTGCTTTCGAAAATGTAATAGTATCCAGCAGATTTTGTAGGTCAAGTGACAATAGCTTAAGTCGATATTTTTTTAAAGTAATTCCTGATTAAATTTAATATCTTTTAAAAGATTCGTGATTTAAGTAACTGAGTTGAAAATTGCAGAATTGATTTGATTTGGCTTAATACTTATTGTTTTAAACAAGTTCATTGATTTTAGTTTGGATAGTTATCATGTCATCATGGTCTGGTGTTCCTATGATCCATTTAAAAATGGTACGTAGTTCATTGATACTACGTTTGGCAATTTTGTGAGGTGTAAGTTCAGAAAGGAGTGTTTTGATTAAATTCAATTCCAAGGTTACTTCCCAATCAATTGCATTGTTTTTGTATTTAAAAAAATTTAATTCTTTTTCAAAAATATCGTTATAAAAACTTAGATTAGTAACGTGAAAAACTTCTCCGTATGCTTCGTATAAAAAAAGATTATCTGTATGCTCAAGTAGGACATAGTCATCATTTGAATAATTAATAATGTCTGCACCGCAAAGCGGCAGTAAAACAGATAAGATACATAAAATGTGCATTCTAAAAATACATTAAAAAAAACGTAAAATGGGTTAGAATTTGATATTGTCTTTGTGAATAATACTATTGTTTATTTTGACTTTATTTCCTAAGTCTTCTTTGATTCGTTCGCCATGTTTTTTTTTCATAAATTCTTTCACCTACTTGGTAATTTTTTGGTGACCTCTTTTTGTCAATTTTGTGAGGTGTAAGTTGAGAAAGGAGTGCCTTGATTAAATTCAATTCCATGGTGATTTCCCAATCGATGGTATTGTTTCCATTTTAAAAGGACTTTAGTTCTTTTTCAAAAATATCGTTATTAAAACTCAGATTAGTATCGTGAAACTTCTCCGTATGCTTGTATCCTCAAGCAAGCCATAGTCATCATTTGAATAATTAATAATGTCTGAACCGCAAAACGGGAATAAGACACGGAAAATACATAAAATGTGAATTCTAAAAATACATAAAAAAAACATAAAAACATTAGAATTTGATATTATTTCTATGAATATTTATGTATTTATTTACGTAATTTATTATTATCCAAAAAATTAATATATAAACTAACGGGAGGGAGTGCTAGCTTCTAAGGCCATCGACTCGACAGTTAAATTATATATAGTATTATATGTATATAATATTATATTATATATATGTCGTGTATCCAACAAATTATTGTGAGTGCTATTTTTGAATGCTAACGACTAAGTGTTAGTAAGAATCAAACAATTTGACAGAAGGTACTGCTATTTAACATAACTGTCCTACTTGTATTAGGGTTGCTACTGAAAGCATGGTGTGAGACAAAGAAGATAGTCTCTGCCGAGCATGGCCCGAGTGTGTTGTATAACGTTCATTTTGCTATAGTGTTGAATGTTCACGAACAGTTCTAAAAGTCAGAGAAGAATATAGAATGACAAGAGCATGAGTAGTATGCTCGAGGGCGATGAAAATTATTTGATCTTCTAAAAGTAAAAGTCATAGAGAACGGACGTGCTCGCTCCTAAGAATATATGTTTTTTGTGACTATAACGACACTCGGGACTTGCTGTGCTGCCAGTATGCCTAATTGTAAAGGAAGCGACTTCTCTGTTCCGACATCAGAAGTGGGATTAGGCGATGCCCCTCCACAAGGCAATTCTGACGATTCGTGGCGTCAGCTTCTGGAATCTCAAAATCGAAATTTTCTTGAGATTATTAAAGCAATGCAGATGTCAAATTCAGCGTCCTCAACAAAGAAGAGCATCTCGTTGCCAAAGTTCAACTCGGACATTGTAGGCGCAGATGTAAATGCCTGGTGCAAAACTATGGACATAATACTTGACGATAATCCTATTGAGGGCAGTACACTGGTGATGACCCTCAGCGGCTCCCTAGAAGGAAGCGCCTCGCCCTGGCTTTCTCAAATATGCTATACTGGAATGAAGTGGCAAAATTTTAAGGAATTGTTTTTGCAACGTTTCGTGGGAATGGAAACATCGGCGGCAACTTTAATGAACATTTTTAATGGCCGAACGAATGATGGCGAATGCCTCTCCGTATATGCGAGCCGTCTTGTGACGTCACTTTTATCCAAATGGAAGACAGCGAACATGGAGGAAATTGCAGTCTCAGTTGTGTTGGCACATACATCGAAAATCGACAAATGTCTACAACGTATGTTATATACGACTAACATTAAAAGTCAAGATGCAACAGCATCTGAAGGCCTATGCTTATGGAAGGTCAAATGGAGGTCTGCAGCCAAATATCCCAATGGAACCAGATCGCAAGAGATCGAAAACACAATATGGCATTAAATGTCATCATTGTGGAAACCTCGGACACAAAATGGTCGAATGTCGCAAGAGGAAGTATGAAGAAGGCAACATGTCAAAAAACTCAGTATTACCTAAAGGTCGATCTGCCGTTACCTGCTTCAAATGTGGCGATGCTGGCCACATTGCGTCATCATGTACAAAAGGAGTTTCTACGAGCGGTGTTGGATCACATGAGAAGCGTATAAACATCTGTTGTGTGTCCGAGCCAAGAGGAATCCTGCGTCAATCTGGTGAGCTCGTTCCATTTTGTTTTGACTCTGGAGCTGAATGTACGCTCATCAGAGAGAGTTGTGCCGAGAAATTTTCCGGAAAAAGTATTAATAATTTGATAGTTTTGAGGGGTATTGGAGAAAATCCTGTGTATAGCACCATGCAAATCTTGGCTACTGTCAAAATTGATCAGTACTCCTTAGAAATAATTTTTCATGTAATAATGGATAAGTTTTTGAAATACGATGTATTGATAGGCCGTGATATACTCGGATTAGGCTTTGGAGTCTCCATCGAGGCCGACAAATTTGAAATGTACAAAACCAAAACTATTGATGTACTAATAAAAGTGCCAGATATAAGTTACGTAGAGCTTCTGAATAATGATAGAGCATTAAGCAACACTGATAAGAATCGTCTGCTAGAATTATTACAAAACTATGCTGATAAATTTATTGAGGGTATTCCTCAAACGCGAGTGACTACGGGTGAACTTGAAATCCGCCTGCGTGACCCAAATAAAACTGTACAAAGGCGTCCGTATAGGTTATGCATAGAAGAAAAAGAAGTCGTGCGAAATAAAGTAAAAGAATTATTAGACGCAAACGTTATACGTCCTAGTTGCTCCCCATTTGCAAGCCCAATGCTGATGGTAAGAAAGAAAAATGGAACCGATCGACTATGTGTCGATTATCGGCAACTGAATGCTAATACGGTCGCTGACAAATATCCGCTGCCTTTGATTTCTGATCAAATTAATAGACTGCGTGAAGGCAAATATTTCTCCAGTTTAGACATGGCAAGTGGTTTTTACCAAGTTCCAATACACCCAGACCAAAGACTATATAAACACTAAGATGAGTAACGCCGTATAACGAAATGCTACTATGCAGCTTGATTTTTTGAAAATTGAGAACGAAAACGAACTCTGTATCATTGCGCTCTCACAGCCGAGAGAACGAAAAAGCTAAAAATAGAATGTGCTCTCAGCTTCGGCTCTATGAGGGCCGTGCAAGCAATTATGTTTGTATGCGTGTGAATATACATACATAACAGCATATTTGAATGTGTTGTTATCCACTGCTCTGGCAAAGTCTCTGGCTGGCAAAGAAACAATTTTCTTAGTTTTCTAGCGCAGATCACGACCTACCCCAAATTTGTGTTGATATATGAATGCATTTTGTGTACTGAGGTTGGCTCCGTACAAAATATGTATTTTAAAGTCGATGCAAATATTTATGTAATATTTTATATTTGAAATTATTAATTAAATTATTTTTATTTTTAAGTAATAAAAAATAAATTAAGGAAATAAAAGTGCAAATATGTTGTTTTCAAAGATACATTAATTAATTTTTTATATTTTTATTTTATTATTTTTTGGAAAAAGTCGTTATCATTGAAAAAAGTCGGCAGCTCGATGCAATCGTAAGCTATCGATTACATTTTGTGCTCCATATTCTTAAAGCTCGGCGCCCTTTTTGGCATAGAGTTGCAAGCGCAATAATCTAAATTGAATTAATAAAATATCTAACTAAATATTGAATCAAAATTCATATTTATTTATACAAATAAATATGTAATTGTTTTTTTTAGCACTCTTTTATTTCTTAATTGGAGAATAAAAATAATATTAATTTAATTTAAAGAAATTATGTAAATATTTGCATCGACTTAGAAATACATATTTTCTACGGAGCCAACCTCAGTACACAACATGCACTCATATGTGAATACAAAATTGGGGTAGGTCGTGATCAGCGCTAGCAAACTAACAAAATTCATTTCTTGCCAGCTAAAGCCAGAGTAGTGAATAACAACACATACATACATACTTTAAAGTTCTTATGCATGCATAATTCACGCATACAACCAGAGGTGCTTGCACGCCATTGGCTGAGACAAGAACTTTTCTCGAGCATACACTGTTCAAAAACAAAAGTGAAATCAATCTATGTGTGATATTTTCTTATCGTAGTTATTGCACAAGATGCGCCTTATGTAAAAATTATTTAATTCTTAAATTTTCCTGTAAAATTAATCGTTAGTATCTAGAGTAATATATAATTTTATTAAAGCATGCATTTCATGGATAAAGAACAAGCACTTTGCGTCGATCGTAAGTTTTAAACATTTTCGCTCAATGTACTTCGAAAACGAAGCGACACAAAGCACCATCGACCAGCTTTGCTGAAGGCAGGCTGGCGACTAACTTCGTTGCTCGTGTCAGCATCAGCAAGCCGCGACTTCGGCATTCGTTCGACTGGTCTTTGGAGAACGAACAGTCAGTCGGCAGGCATGTCGTACGAAGCCTCAAAGGCCAGATCAAAGGCCAGGCTAGAAATTTTGCGTCGCATTCAAATGTATAGGCGTTACTCATCTTAGTGTTTATATGGTCTTTGCCCAGACTCTATCGAGCGCACTGCTTTTGTCACGCCAGAAGGACAGTATGAATTTTTGGCCATGCCTTTTGGATTAAAAAATGCTTCCTCGATTTTTTAGCGCGCAATCGTAGGAGCATTGGGTGATTTGGCTCAAACGTATGCCATCGTCTATATAGATGACGTGTTAATTATAGCGAAGACATAGGAAGAGGCACTTGAAAGGCTACAAACGGTCTTGGAAGACTTGTTTAGAGCTGGATTCTCATTTAATATTACAAAATGTTCGTTCTTGAAAACAAGCATAGGATACTTGGTTGAAGCTGGTCAAATTCGACCAAACCCACGCAAGATACAAGCGTTGGCCGAATCGCCGTCACCGCAGTCAGTAACGCAGGTGCGACAATTCATAGGCCTAGCCTCGTATTTTAGGCAATTCGTACCAAAATTTTCTGAGCAAATGAAAGCTTTATACAATCTCACCTCCAAAAATAATAAATTTGTCTGGAAGCCGGAATATGAGGAAATTCGTCAAAAAATCGTATCAATTTTGACTAATGACTCCGTTTTGACAATTTTCGATCCACTAAAGCCAATTGAACTACATACAGACGCAAGTTCTATTGGATATGGTGCTATTTTAATGCACAAGATAGAAAATAGACCCAGAGTCATTGAATCTTACAGCAAATGTACGACAATGGCTGAAGCAAAATATCATTCATACGAGCTTGAGACCCTCGCAGTTTGCAACGCAGTAAGACACTTCCGCCATTATTTACATGGCCAAATATTTATTGTGCATACAGATTGCAACTCCCTGAAAGCAAGTATCAAAAAAATGGACCTTACCCCAAGGGCACATAGATGGTGGGCATATCTGCAATCATTCGATTTCAGCATTGAATACAGGAAGGGAGAACGCATGTTACATGCTGATTTTTTCTCGCGCAATCCGTTGCCTACTGATTATAAATCCTCAGCGAAAACGATTGAAATGCGCATAAACCTAGCTGAGATAACCGACGATTGGCTTCTAGCCGAACAGCAACGAGATTCTGACATTGCTTCCATAACCTTAAAATTGCGAAACCATGAGATGGGAGAAGCTATCTCAGCGTCGTACGAATTGAGAGCAGGAGTGTTATATCGAAGGATTCAAAGAAATGGCAGCACAAAATGTTTGCCTGTAATACCTAGAGCCTTTAGATGGCGTTCACGAAGCCATAATGCATTTAGGGTGGAAGAAAACTCTAGACAAAATGTATGCCAACTACTGGTTCGAGAAGATGTCTAAGTATGTGAAAAAGATTGTAGAAAATTGCATTACCTGTAGAGTGTCAAAACCACCATCTGGTAAGCCACAAATAGAAATGCACCCGATTCCTAAAGATGACATACCCTGGCACACTGTGCATATTGATATAACCGGAAAATTAAGTGGCAAAAACGACCTGAAAGAGTACATCATAGTTCAAGTTGATGCGTTCACAAAATTTGTTCACCTTCAACATACGCTGAATCTTAATACGAAAAACTGCATTAAGGCAGTCAAAGAAACTTGCACTATTCGGAGTGCCGGCACGCATCATAGCCGATCAGGGTAGATGTTTTGCTAGCACAAGGTTTAGGTAATTTTGTTCTTCGCAGAAGATAGGTTTACACCTGATTGCGACGGGCGCCAGTCGAGCAAACGGCCAAGTAGAGCGTGTCATGAGCACCTTGAAGAGCATGCTCACAGCGGTTGAGAGTAGTCAGCGATCCTGGCAAGACGCTTTAAAGGACATACAGCTGGCAATAAATTGCACGACAAATCGTGTAACGAAATATATTCCGTTAGAATTGCTAATCGGTAAAGAGGCAAGGCCGTTAGGAATGATAATAATATCAGATGAAAAAACAATTAATAAAGACTTAATAAGGGCACAAGCGAAAGATAACATGGTGAATAACGCTAAATATGATAAGGCTAGGTTTGATAAAAAGGGAAGAACGAAATCAAACGAAGTTAGATCCCAAGCTTAAGGGACCTTTTGAGATAATTGAAATACTTGAAGGAGACAGATATTTATTAAAGTCATTGACGAGTAACCGCACGTTTAAGTATGCGCATGAGTATTTGCGAGTTTTTCCAAGCAATAATCTGTCGACAATGTTGAGGACGTTGCTCAAGACACTGTGGCACTAAGAGAGAGTGCGTTGGGCTCATACACGATGGCTAAGACCGCACCATAATACTCACGCCGTGTACAAGTGCTCGATCATGGCGTGCTGAAGCGGGTGATATTATGGCGGGGGTCAGAGGTTGAAAGACCTGTATGGATCCGCTCCATGTTATCGTTGCTGGGCAGTAAGAGCCTATATACGTGTGATGACAGAACAACAACAAAAAAAAACAAGTAAGAGGTTCTAGTCGGGAGCTCCCGACTAGGGGATACCCTGAACCCTCTTATTCCATCACCAAATGCAGCGCGCGCTTATAGATAGAGAGTAGCGGGGAGTTGGCGATAGGTATAAAATGAAAGATAATCGATATATATATACTATTCTAGAAGCTACATGTCAAGTTTGGTAACTCTAGCTCTTATTACTTACCTAAATTGCTTAAAAAACGGGATTTCGATATACATTTTTATCGATTACTTGGAAACGGGGCAAGTTATCGTTTATCGGAAACAAACTCGATCTGCGCGGGCACTAGGAGCACGTACATCTAAAATTTCAAGTCCCTAGCTCTTATAGGTTCTGAGATCCTTGCGTTCATACATACGGACGGACGGACGGACGAACGGACGGACGGACGGACGGACAGACAGACAGACGGACATGGCTAGATCGACTCGGCTATTGATGCTGATCAAGAATATATATACTTTATGGGGTCGGAGATGCTTCCTTCTGCCTGTTACATACATTTGCATTTTGCACAAAAACATAATACCCCTTTTACCCATTTTTAATGGGTTCAGGGTATAAAAAAAAATAAAACCTACAATGACCGATGATACTGCTGTTTTTAAAGCTATTCTTAAAGTAAAGTACTTATAAATTTTACCCAACAATTTTGACTATGACATGATCTAAGCGAAATGTACACACGAGGGCGTGTGAAATGTCAGGAAGGCAGTGTCGTGTATCCAACAAATTATTGTGAGTGTTATTTTTGAATGCTAACGACTAAGTGTTAGTAAGAATCAAACAATTTGACAGAAGGTACTGCTATTTAACATAACTGTCCTACTTGTATTAGGGTTGCTACTGAAAGCATGGTGTGAGACAAAGAAGATAGTCTCTGCCGAGCATGGCCCGAGTATGTTGTATAAAGTTCATTTTGCTATAGTGTTGAATGTTCACGAACAGTACTAAAAGTCAGAGAAGAATATAGAATGACAAGAGCATGAGTAGTATGCTCGAGGGCGATGAAAATTATTTGATCTTCTAAAAGTAAAAGTCATAGAGAACGGACGTGCTCGCTCCTAAGAATATAAATTTTTTGTGACTATAACGACACTCGGGACTAGCTGTGCTGCCAGTATGCCTAATTGTAAAGGAAGCGACTTCTCTGTTCCGACGTATATATTATTATATGCTATTTAGTATGTTATTGGTGTCTAAGAATTTGATTAGCAATTTTATATTATTGTGAGTAGGTGTGGTAAGAAGAGAGGTAGGTTGGATTTGGCCAAATAGACAAGTCCTAATGTTATTAAGTTGCGGGCAGTTATTCAATATGTGTTGGATTGATAATTCTCCCCCGCATTTTGGGCAATTGGGTTTGGCTTTTCCTTTAAACAGGCGGTCGTGGGTTAAGGTGGCGTGCCCAGTTCTGAGCCGGGTGATAACATTGCAATGTCTTCTGTGCCATGAAGCTGGATATCGGACGGGTTCCTTGTTTGGATTAAATTGCTTAAACCTATGGACGTAAGTGTCCCATTGTGTCATTTCGTCCATTTTTAGGATATCCACAATGTTGCACCATAAGTCTTCTCTGACACCAGGGATGACTGTTAGGCAAGGAGATTGACCTGCCAGTTTAGCCGCTGCATCTGCCAGCTCGTTACCTTTTATGCCCATGTGAACTGGCGCCCAAAGGAGTTTTATTTTGGTAGCGTGTTTGATGCAAAGATGTCAAATTTCGCATATCAGGCTGTTTTGGTTGTATGTGTTATTCGCTGCATATTATGAATTTTCCCTTAAGCTCGAGAGCATGTTTAATTGCTTTTAGAACAGCTACAGCTTCGGCGGAACATATATAAAAGTGTGCATGGAGCACCCCTGATGAGAAAACAGTTCCTGATTGGCTCACAACTGCGAAGCTGATAGATTCAATTGTTTTCGATCCGTCACTGTAGAGCCAACTCCAGTTGGGGAATTTTTCCGTTTCGGCAGCTAGCATTTGCTGAAGTATACTTTAGGGTGTTTCTGATTTTTTTAATAAGTGGAGAGACGTATTTACAGTGTGGTCCTGTAGTTGCCAAGGAGGGGATGGGCTGATTTTGTTCCAACGATATGGCATATCCAATTGATGTTTTTTGAAAAAACTGGAACATCTAGGGATAGTAGACATAACTTTAAATCTTCGGCGCTGCTTAACCGTTCTGTTAAAGTCTTTAAGCAGAATTGGGTTGGTCGAGCAAAGAATTTTAGGGATGAGTTTAAAAGTCAGTTGCGCAGTTCTCGTCTGTATTTCAGGAAGACCCGCTTCAGCTAAAAGGCATTTCCTCGGAGTTTTCGAAGGTCTCAGGACCTACCCCCCACCGGGAAAGTTACTCCAGTAAAGTGTGCACTCCAACGCGCTCAAATGCCCTTTCGAAATCAGTAGCCAGGATGGTTACATGATTTCTGGTTGAAAGGGCACCTGACGCGTAATGATGGATATGCAATAGGGAGTCAACGGTACTGTGCCGTTGTCTGAATGCAGTTTGGTTGGAGCTGATAAGTTTATTTTTGGATATAAACCACATGATCCTTTTGGCAAGAATTTTTTCCAGTGTTTTGCTCAAGCAGGAGAGTAGGGCTATGGGACGAAAGGATGCTAATTCGTGGAAAGGTTTGTTTGTTTAAAGGATTGGGATTATTGTAGCTGCTTTCCAAGCGTGCGGATAGCTACCCCCATCTAACATTTTGTTGTAAATTTCTAGCAGTCTTTTCTTTCCTTCTATTGGTACCCAGGAGTTTTCCCTTTAGCGTACTGCAGGGCTAATTCTAGTTCCTTCAGTGTGATCTGAGATTCAAGGTACTTAGAATCTGAGAATATGTGGTTAGGCAGATATGCCTGAGAGAAAAAGTTTTCCTTATTAACTTTATACACATTTGAGAAGTTTTCATCCCTGGAATAATTGGACCACATAGCTCCAAATGCATTGCCAATGTCTACCGAATTTTGGAGCTGTACATTGTTGTCTCTGATGGATTTAAAAGGCCCTGTGAAAATCCCTACTAATTTGTTGATATCGGCCCATATTTTTTTGGTTGTGTGGGTTTATATTTGGAAAGTGGGTTTATATTTGAGGTGAAACTGCTAAAAGATTCTCGTTTTGCCCTAATAGCTTCTCTTTTAAACAAGGCTCTCGCTTTTTTGTAAGCTACTAGGTTGGTACAGTTTTGAGAGGATTTATAGTTATGCCAGAGAACCTGCTTTTGTTTTCTCAGATCTTGGAGACTTGGGCTGAACCAAACAGGGTTGCTTTTCTGTTTTTTGGGATTAGTTTGTGGAATGGCTACGTTGGCTGCTGTTTTTATGGTTTTCGTAATTCTGGCAGCGAAGAGGTTCAGATCGTTGGTCGAGGGAAACTGAAAGTGCTTTTTACAGACAGATTGGAAGGTACTCCAGTTGGCATGGTCGGTTTTGAACCTAATTAAAGGTGGGAATTTTTCAGGTTTAATATGTGTGAGAAGGTTAATAGTAATAGGGAAATGATCGCTCTCGTGTAAGTTTTGGCAAATGAACCATTTACAGAATGCTACCAGGGTTGCGGACGCCATACTTAGGTCGATGTTAGTAAAGGAGTTGTGGGTAGAATGGTGGTTTAGAATGGCTATGTTTGTTTTGACTATGAAATCTTCAACTTAATAGCCTTTGGGGTTGCGAAAGCAGGACCCCCAAAGCGGACTCCAAGCGTTAAAGTCCCCGCCAAAAACTATAGGTTTTTGAGCTGACTCTTTAATATTCATTAAAACTGTAGCTAATAGTCTTTGGTTGGGGGGTATATAAGAGTTAATTATTATAATATTCGGGTGGGATAAAAGCTCAATGCCCATGGAGCAAGTGGGTGAGATCAAATTGATAGTTTTGTGTGGGATGTTTTGCCGTATAAGTATACCAACGCCATGCTTCGCATGGAGAATGGAAGAATTGTTGAAAAAATAACCAAAAAATGGTTTGGGGGTTGCAACTTGAGTAATATTAAATTTAAGATTAGTCTCTTGTAGGCATATAATATCCGGATTGGCTTGTTTAATTAATAATGAAAGTTCAATGTTATTATTGAAGTATCCGTTTATGTTTCATTGTAGAATGAGAATTAAGGGTCATTGGAAGAGATAAAGTGGATATTATATGCAATGGAATAAGTAAAGTTCAGTTTTTATATCAGAATCATCCATAGGATCATCTGATGTGTTGATATATTCATTTTGTTTTAAATAAGTAGAAGTAGTTGGGAGGTTTGAATTAGAAATATTTTTATACCCTAAACCCATTGAAAATGGGTAAAAGGGGTATATTGTATTTGTGCAATATGCAAATGTATGTAACAGGCAGAAGAAAGCATCTCCGACCCCATAAGGTATATATATTCTTGATCAGCATCAATAGCCGAGTCGATCTAGCCATGTCCGTCTGTCCTTCCGTCCGTCCGTATGTATGAACGCAAGGATCTCAGAACCTATAAGAGCTAGAGCATTGAAATTTTAGATGTAGGTGCTCCTAGTGCCTGCGCAGATCGAGTTTGTTTCCGATAATCGATAACTTACTCCGTTCCAAAGTAATCGATAAAAATGTGTATCGAAATTATGTTTTTTAAGCAATTTTTGTATATAATAAGAGCTAGAGTCACCAAACTTGACATGTATCTTCTAGAATAGTATATATATTTGCATTTGGTGTTAGAAGAAGAGGAATCAGGGTATCCCCTAGTCGGGAGCTCCCGACTAGATACTCTTACTTGTTATTTTTGTTAGTTTTAAGTTGTTTTAAAAATTGAGTAGTTTTAGGCGAGAGGCCAAGAAACTCGTAGTCATCATCGAATGTTCCGTTTGTGTTATTATACCCTGAACCCATTAAAAATGGGTAAAAGGGGTATTATGTTTTTGTGCAAAATCCAAATGTATGTAACAGGCAGAAGGAAGCATCTCCGACCCCATAAAGTATATATATTCTTGATCAGCATTAATAGCCGAGTCGATCTAGCCATGTCCGTCTGTCGTCCGTCCGTCCGTCCGTCCGTCCGTCCGTCCGTCCGTCCGTATGTATGAACGCAAGGATCTCAGAACCTATAAGAGCTAGGGACTTGAAATTTTAGATGTAGGTGCTCCTAGTTCCTACGCAGATCGAGTTTGTTTCCGATAATCGATAACTTGCCCCGTTTCCAAGTAATCGATAAAAATGTATATCGAAATCACGTTTTTTAAGCAATTTTGGTAAATAATAAGAGCTAGAGTCACCAAACTTGACATGTAGCTTCTAGAATAGTATATATATATCGAGTATCTTTCATTTTATACCCATCGCCACCTCCCCGCTACTCTCTATCTATAAGCGCGAGCTGCATTTGGTGTTGGAATAAGAGGGTTCAGGGTATCCCCTAGTCGGGAGCTCCCGACTAGAACCTCTTACTTGTTTTTTTTTAAGAGCATTGAACCTTGCTTTGTTCATATATATTTGTGCGCTGGAATCGATCAGTGTCTTCTGATCTCTACCAAGCGAATAATTATTAATGAAGTATAGTTACTATTTTGTAACTTATTTGGTATTTACAGGATATTATTAACAATAATGAGAAAGTTTAAATAATACGCCTTGTGGGTGGTCGACGGGGTGTAGCCTTAGGAGGCTCCTTTCTCTGATGGGGTCAGCCACACCCTGGCGGCTGCGTTCGGGTGCTGCAGCACCTTGTCGGCGTATCGGCTGCTAAAGAAGTTTAGTTGGTCTCCGATCTTTGTTAGGCAGAGATCGCGTTCGATGGCGTCGGTTGTCACGTACAATGGAGGCCGGCAACCTTGCGTGCTGCCTTGTCTTGTACAACCTTATGAGGTGCAGCTGGTGTGCAGACGCCGTGCCCCAGACTTGGATGGCATATGTCCAGATGGGCGTTATCATAGTTTTGACAAGCAGTGCCTTCGTGGAAACATGCAGCCTGCTTTGAGCTTTCTTCTCCTTCGCCTTCTCAAGCATTTTGTTCTCGTTGCTGCGATGTGGGACCTCCATACGAGCCTTCGGCCCAGGTGGACGCCTAAGTAGCAAAATGAGCTGGTGTGCTCAATGGCTCCTCCGTCGAAGCGCAGCCCTTGGCAACTCTCTGGGCGAAGCACAAAAGTGACGCACGCGGACTTGGCACAGTTAATGGCGATATGCCAGTTGGCTGTCCAAGTTTCGACTTTCAGCAGCCAGTCCAGTGCAGATATTCGTGCGAAACTAGGAAGGCTGTGTCATCCGAGCTGCCTGCTTTGATACCTTTGCAACCTGAGCTTTGGTCTTTGACGGCCACGTTGAAGGTGCGTCCTGCCAGGAATGAGCCCAAGATACTTAAATTTGGCGCAGGGAGTAGGGCTTTGATTTTTCAGAGGAGGCCGTCGTGCCAGACCTTGTCAAACGCCAGTTTAACGTCGAGGAAAACTCCAACGCAGTATTTCTTCTTTTCGTAAGCCTCCAGTACCTGTTTGACTTCTCGATGGATCTGTTCGGGGCAGCCATGAGACTTCCTGAAGCCAAATTGATGGTCTGGGATCAGGCGCGTGACCTCGTCGGACTCCATTAGGCGACTTTAAAGGAGTCGCTCAAAGACTTTGAAGAGCGTCGGCAGCAGGCTTATAGGGAAGATCCCAGCTGCGTTAGCGGTTTACCGGGCTTGCCGATCATTATGAGTTTCCCGCGTTTCCACTGCTTCGGGAAGTGACCAAGCCTTAGTATTGAGTTGTAAATCAACGCGAGCGCTACGATGCCTTCGCGAGGGAGAGCCTTGGCTGCTCTGCTATCAATTTCATCGCATCCGGGGGAGATGCTCTTTATTGGGAGAGCCATCTGCAGTGGCGCATCGAGTGACTCAGTGACTTTACGGCACTGTGCAGCATCAGCGAATTAGAATGGCATGAAGGTCGCCTCCAGGTGGTCAGCAAACGCATTGGCCTTCTCCTCGTCCGATCGGAGCCAGTGGCCGGAATGATCCTTGATCGGGGAAGTTAAAATTGTTTGTCTTCTAATACTTCTGGTGAGTTTCCAAAAGGTGCTGTTGCCGTCATGCCCAGCCGTTTCTAATAGGCTGTCGAGGTTTTCTCTTCGGGTCCTAGCCAGCAGTCACCGGAGCCGGTTGGACGCACTGACCATTTCCGCCTTGACAGAGGGATCGCCGTTCCGGATGTACAGCCTTCTCAGACGCCTTTTGTAGACGAGGAGACTCCTGGCATCTCTACTTAGCAGGGAGCTTGCGGGATTGCACGTCTGGCAGCTTCTGCTATTTCAGCTGTCAGGTGGTCGACGGAACTCTCCAATTTGCTTGCCGTATTTATTGCGACGTTGAGCTCTAAGGTTTCCTCGAGGCAGGTCCGGTAGACGTCCAAGTTAGAGCACGGCGGGAGCATTTTGCGGATGCCAACGACCCACTTAGGTGTCTCCCCTAGCTCAAAGAGGAGTGGAAGGTTATCTGAGGTCAGGTCCAGAAGTCTTCTCACACTCAGCTGTTCCTATCTGAGTCCCTTGTAGGGCCCGAAGTCGAGTGCACTTGGTGTTGCAGTAGCTCTATATGGGTAGCATGTTGCCTCTCTAGTGGCTATAACTTCGATGCCTTCGGCCTCAAGAGCGTTTTCCCTCGGCGGCACATCCGGTAGTTTCCCCACTAGCGATGTTTCGCGTTCCAGTCTCCCCCTGCCAGGAATTTTGAGACGAGTTGGTCGAAAAGGGTTTGAAAGTGTGCCTTAGTCACTCTCAAGGCCGGAGGGCAATAAACAGAAGCGAGGTTGAAGTCGCCTCTGTCGGATGGTGGGACAAGGACGACCTAATCAGTATTGCTGCTCCACCATGTTGGCTATTATCTGGATGGTTGGCGGTGTGGAGAGTGTAGCCTTGCACTCTGAGGTTGATACGGGAGCAGAAATGAGTCTCCGTAAGCAGAAACACATCAATGTGGTGGAGCTCGATGAAGGCTGCGATCTCGTTCGCTTTCGAAAAGACTGCTACCCTTAGGGAGTTCATTTTAGAGCCTGTTATTTTTTGCGCTTAGCATAGTCTTTAGCGCTTGAAGTAGGGTCTCTACAAGTGATATCACTTTCTATCACCAAACTATGCTCGAGTGCGGAGTTGGGGCTGTTGTCAGCAGCTGGTTGGGATCGACTGGGGATGCTGCCTGTGTTCCTTCTGCGCGACGATGAGCGAGCTCTGTGCTCGGCGTGCTGGCTACCGCGTAGGACGCTGGCAAATGATTGTTGGCCGGGAGCGAAGCTGCGGGCAGGAGGGGCTCTTTCAGAGCGACGA
The DNA here is from genome assembly GCA_035045725.1 of Drosophila ezoana. Classification (NCBI taxonomy): domain Eukaryota; kingdom Metazoa; phylum Arthropoda; class Insecta; order Diptera; family Drosophilidae; genus Drosophila; species Drosophila ezoana. The sequence continues at coordinate 107,423 of JAWNOU010000122.1, forward strand.
TCCTTGGAGCGGCTTGCATCTCTGCCATTTGCCTTGTGCTGATTTTTTTGCTGGAAGGATTATTGCAAGTACTTCTTGCAGCCCCTGAAATTTGCTGCGTGCGATTGTGGTAGCGGCACCAATCCTCATCTTTGCCAAGTGTGCATTTGCTTGTTGGATGGTTGTTCCCACTTTCCTTGCACACATGGTGTCTCGAGCAATAGGACTTGGTGTGCCCGTACTCTTGGCATCTATTACATTGGACTGGGCCCGACGTCTTGCGAGGCTTCTCCCACGAGACTTTATGTCTTCAAAACACAGTTATGAGTTTGATGAGATTGTTGCTGTCCGCCTTCCTCAGGTCAACAAACCTCATATTGAGTGGCTAGTTATTGACTCTGCTGAGCGGGGTGTATATGGGAACAACGCGGTGCCCCTTGTCTGCCAGTTGCGCTGAAATATCTTCAGATGGGACCTCGTGGTGAATGTTTCTCAACACTACGCGGTACGGCCGGTGCTCTGTCAGTTGGTGGTGGTGGAAAAGCGCTCGGTAGTCGTCCGAGTTGCGGCAGTGGACTGTGCAGTCACTAGAGTTGACCGCTCTCACGGTGTAGGTGTCCGGGCTTAGGATGCTGTCTAGATCCTTGCAGAACGTGGCAAAGCTAACGATGTCTGGCACCGTTATTCTGGGCACCTTGAATAGGAGGCAAAACAATAACTAGAAAGTGTCAGCACTGTCACGGTCAGTGTGTGACTTGCCAGCACTGGCTGTGCTCCTATTGGCTAGTGCCATAGAGTAATAAACAGATAAAGAGGATTTGGATCAAAAGCGCTTTTTAGAAATACTTCCTGAGCGAAAACGAGGTTGCAAACAAAAATTGCAAACACAACGCCCGGCTGTCTGCAGCTATTTCTGCCGATGCCCAAAATTCAAAGACAACTTCAAAACATTTTCCATAAGAACCAACAACAACCATAAACAAAACAAACGATTCGACAATGAAAAAAGCACACCACAATTCTATCCCTTTTTTATTTGAGGCTACAGCCTATGATCTTAGCTGCTTCACCCTTCTAACTCATTGTTGTGGTTTCTAACCACTGCTATGCCTATAATTCGCGAAGTCAAGTCTTCTTCTTCTCCACTCACTTTCAACTTGCAAGCAGCTCGGTAGATTTTTATAATTTTTGCTTTTTCGAACAGCAAGGCACCCTTTGTCAAAATAACTATTCATAAGAGGTGTAACCAAATAGCACAAGCCTTCTTAAATATACATTATATACACAGACATAATGTCTGAGTAAAATATAATTATATATAATCAAAGAAAATTATTTTCCTTAAACATTATGCATCATCGATATAAATAAGGGTACGATATATAAGGGTATGTTGTGTCTCAACACACACATTTTGGTGCAAGTGTTCATGTATGTGTCTGCCAAGCCAAGGCAAGTCTATGAATTTAAAAAGATTGCAACATTCTGTTGCGCATGTGACGTCACAGCCTAAGGCTATTTGTGTGCAATTATAGCGTATTTCAAACTATTACATATGTCAACAAGTTATTTACTATAAAAGACCCTTAACATAAATTATTGAAATGTACATAATAAAGGTTTGAATATTTACAATTCAAGACAAGAAAATAAAATTCTATAAAATGTGACGTCATAATTTCTTATGTTAACGCGCCGTGCGCGTAACCCTTTGATTTGAATGCCATGGCTTGCTGGGTTTCAAATTTTCTACCTACTTGCGCCGAGACTCGGCTTTGCAACAACAACATTAGTACCCAAATTGTGCTGTTGTTGTTTTTACGCGCTGCCTTGTAGGAACGACAGAGAAACCCGCAAAGAACACAGTGGCATTATTTGTCCCTTTTCTTTGCACTGAGCTTCGTATGTCCTCATCATGGCTCACAAACCTCTTGTCGATCAAAACGGGGGGCGCAGAAAAAATGGGATTTCGTGCGCACTGTTGTTGTTTTGCAAGTGATTTGTTGTTGCTTCCTATGGTAAGTGATCTTTTATTTTGAGTTTGATTTTGCGTTTGCGGACCAACCCGATCTATGTTAAGCTCTTTCTCTTTATTACTCAATGGGATTTTGCGTTTGCGGCCCAACCCGATCTATGTCTCGTGGTTTTTAAAACGGTAAAAAAAGCTCAGAGCGTCAGTTCACCTCTTTCTCTTTATTACTCAGTGGATAACTATGGAGATAGCTTTACCCAATGCTCCTCAGACATTACCTCTTCAATAATCAGTGGAGCTTCTAAAATATATTCTTCAGTACTCAGTGAAGCTGCTACAAAATTGGTGGCAGCCCAAAGAAATTTTAAAAACAAGAGGAAGAATCAAATTTTTCCCAAAAATCTAAGAGGCCGAATAAAGATTTGAAGCTAGTCGCGCCCTCAGCACCAACAAGCATGGCAAACTCTGGCAACAGGTTTGCCTTGCTAGACACGGAGATGGACATGGATGCAACAAGTGACACCATGTAGACGAAACTTCCAGAGCTGCAAATGAAGGCCCTACTAGCGCTTTCGAGGCTGCTCAGCAGAATAATGATTGGAAAACTCACAATATTTTTCATTAATATAAGGCCATGATAAATGATATCAAAACTCTTTGCCGGCAAAAAGTGAGGATAGAAAGGATGCGCAAAACATCTGAAATCGCCCAATGCATACGATGTCAGGAATATGCTCACACAGCCAAATACTGCCGTCGTCATCCCAATTGTGCACGATGTGGTGAAGATCATCTCACCAAGCTATGCGTACGTCCCCAAGATGAACAGCCTTCCTGTATGCACTGTTGAGGGAATCAAATGGCAAGCTACAAAGGATGCCATTGGTACCAGGACTATCTTCGACGATCAATGGGCTCTTCAATGAAGCAACAGTCGCACACGCAACCGTCTACACAGATCAGGAGGGATCAAAATCGAGCAAAGCAGCAACAACCAAAACGAAAGCAGCAGCAGCAGCAACCAACTCGACAACAACAAACACAGCAAATACCTAACGCTCCTAGAGTCAATACTGGAGGCAAGTCCTATGCCTCAATAGCAAGGAACGGCAACGAATCTGCCCAGCGCCGTCTACATGGTCTTTAAGCGCAACCACAGTTATTAAAGCCAAAAGATAATATTATGCAGCAGCAACATTCAGTTGACGTTCAGTCACTATTGGAACAACAGCAATTTCTGAAATGGCAACAACAGCTGCAACTACAGCAGCAGTCAGGAGCAGCAACGAGAGCAACAACAACAAAACAAGCAAAACAGTCAACGGCTAGATCGGCTCGAAAAAATGGTTTATTAAATGGCCAGCATGATAAAGCAATGGACCGGGGATAGATCAGGTGAGATCAGACTGAGCCGAGGGGAAACAGTCAAAATACACGGGTATACCTTCTATCCAGCCTACAAGCTATCACGTCACAATTACGGCGTCGGAGGAGTGGCGGTATTCGTTAGGAGTTTTCTCCGCCATTTTCCACAAAGAGTAATTGAATCGAGAACCATACAAATGTCTTCAATAAAAGTTGCCACAGGGTTGGGAGACATGGAATTTAACGCCATATACTGCCCACCAAGGAATATTATTGAAGAAGGGCACTTCAGTGACATACTGGCTTCTTGCGGCCAAAGGTATCTGGTTGGTGGAGACTGGAATGCGTGACGTTGGCTGTGAGGAGATACCTACAACTCACTCAGGGGCCGAGAACTAGCCGAAGCAATTACAGCCAGAGGAGCTAATATTCTTGCAACAGGATCACCAACTAGATACCCATATGTTTCCAGTCACACACCTACTTGCATCAATTTCGCATTACACCATGGGATACCGGATTCTCAAGCAAATATCTGCCAAAGCTTGGACCTCGAGCCAGCCAACAAATATTATTTTACCATTAATATATGAAAATTATTTAAGGAACAACTTTATTGGATTTCGTGATGCCATAACAGAAGCCATTGCCAGAAGTAAAATATGTCCAGTTAAAAATTAAGGTCCAACTAATTTTCAATCTATATTACTTATTGTTAACAATAAGTTTACAGAGCGAAATTGGACAAATTTTCAACTATCAGATAATGTTAAAAATCGAAATATTATTATAAACAGTTTTAAACGCGTAAGTAATCATAACGCTTTAATTATTATTATAAACTAAATTATACACTGAACCCATTGAAAATGGGTAATAAGGGTATAATGTATTTGTGCAAATGTATGTAACAGGCAAAAGGATGCATCCCGACCCCATAAAGTATGCATATTCTTGATCAGCATCAACAGCCGAGTCGATCTAGCCATTTCCGTCTGTCTGTCCACCCGTCCCTCCGTATGTATGAACGAAAGGATATCAGTAGCTATAAGAGCTAGATACCTCCTAGTGCCCGCGCAGTACGAGTTTGTGTGCGATAATCAATGACTTGCCCCGTTTCCAAGAAAGCGATACAAATCGAAATCGTGTTTTTTGAGCAAATCTCTACGTTTTAAGAGCTCGTTTTCGAAGTACGTTAAGCGAAAAAGTTTACATAAATATTTGCATCGACTTAAAAATTCATATTTTGTACGGAGCCAACCTCAGTAAACAAAATACATTCATATATCAACACAAATTGTGGGTAGGTCGTGATCTGCGCTAGAAAACTAAGAAAATTGCTTCTTTGCTAGCCAGAGACTTTGCCAGAGCACATAGAGTAATAAACAGACAAAGAGGAGGCATTTGGATCAAAAGCTCTTTTTAAAAAATTCTGAAGCCAGATACCAAGGTTGCAAACACAACGCCCGGCTGTCTGCTGCAAATTCAAAGACAACTTCAAAACATTTTCCATAAGAACCAACAACAACCATAAACAAAACAAACGACTCGACAATGAAAAAAGCACAAATTCTATGCCTTTTTTGTTTGAGGCTACAGCCTATGATCTTAGCTGCTGCGCCCTTCTAACTCATTGTTGTGGTTTCTAAGCACTGCTATGCCTATAATTCGCATAGTCATGTCTTCTTCTTCTCCGCTCACTTTCAACTTGCAAGCAGCTCGGCAGATTTTTATAATTTTTCATTTTTCGACCAACGAGGCACCCTTTCTCAAATAGGGTACTCTAATTATTCATAAGCAATGTAACCAAATAACACAAAACTACTTATAAATACATTTTTATCCAATGTCTATGAAAAATATAATTTCGTATTTAGTGTGCAACTATTGGTATAATTATTATTAATTTTTTTCTTGAAACATTATATACCATTTCTATAAATAAGGGTATCAATGCCGCGACGCGGCTAATAGTTGTTGTATGTGTGTCTCATCGCACACATATTGGTGCAAATCTGCACATATGTATGTGTCTGCCAAGCCAAGGGAAGTCTTTAAACTTAAGAAGATTGCAATATTCTGTTGCGCATGTGACGTCACAGCCTAAGGCTTTTTCCGTGCGATCATTTCGTAATTAAAATGATTACATACATATGTCAATCAATTATTTACTATAAAGGCCCCTATTCATAAATTATTTAAATGTACGTAATAAAGGTAGAAATATATATTACTCAAGACTAGAAATAGAATTCTATAAAATGTGACGTCATAATTTCTTATGTTAATGCGCCGTGCGCGTAACCCTTTGATCTGAATGCCATGGCCTGCTGGCATTCAAATTTTCTACCTATTTGCGCCGAGACTCGGCTTTGCAACAACAACATTAATACCCAAATTGTGCTGTTGTTGTTTCTACGCGCTGCCTTGTAGGAACGACAGAGAAACCCGCAAAGAACACAGTGGCATTATTTGTCCCTTTTCTTTGCACTGAGCTTCGTATGTCCTCATCTTGGCTCACAAACCTCTTGTCGATCAAAACGGGGGGCGCAGAAAAAATGGGATTTCGTGCGCACTGTTGTTGTTTTGCAAGTGATTTGTTGTTGCTTCCTATGGTAAATGATCTTTTATTTTGGGTTTGATTTTGCGTTTGCGGACCAACCCGATCTAGGTCTCGCGGTTTTTAAAACGGTAAAAAAAGCTCAGAGCGTCAGTTCAGCTCTTTCTCTTTATTACTCAATGCTCAATGGGGTTCAGGGTATAAAAATGCACTTGATGTTCTTTTAAATTTTGACCATCTCTCACTTTGGTCCGTATCTCTGTCTTTGCCTTTGTTCTTATGTTCACTTCACAAAAAAAATTCAAAAAACAAAAATAATACACTTGATGTTCTTTTAACTTTTAATCCTCGTCCATTTAACTCGTTTTGTACTTATCTGTTTTTATCATTCAACCCGTTTTATTAAAAATACCCGTTGTCATCGCTTTCGTCAACTGTACTAATAAATTCAATTCGCACTGTACCTCTGCTAGGGTACATACACTCTAGGTTATGTCCGACTAAAAATACCCTGTATGCAATTTTTTTTAATATATTTTTTTTTTAAAACACTTGTTTGGGCATACTTGCATACTTTAATCCGCAAACATGCCACGCCCCTAAACGCCTCCTAGGTACCTGCTCGTGCGTCACTTGTAAGGTAGCTACTGGGCGGGGTACAACTCTCAGTCTTACCAGCACCAGTAATTTACACGATATTAGGCAGTTTGTTGGAATGGAGGGTTTAGAGGGGGAGGAAGTGCTTCAAACAAACTATGACTCCTACTACTTTAATGGGATAGGAAGGGAAGTGCATACATACGGTCGGGATTGGTCACGCGGTCGGCGGTCGCCCCAATTCACACATGCACGGCGCTCCGCTGCATTGTTATATAGAAGTGTACGCTTCTCGATTAATGTGTTCAATGATTTTTGGCAAAAGTCGCAGACAATTGATTTAATGTGGCCATAAATTCTTGAATACTCTTTTCAGTATCCAAATTGTCGTAACCTAAATGTGATGATCGGCAACAAATTGTGGCATTTTGTGCTCCAGCCAAAACACATTTTCTTTAATAACTTTTCTGTTAATTATTTTATTTAATAACTTTTCTGTTTATTAATCGGTCTTGATGCAATTTTCAACAGTTTACCTCTTTAGACAAAAAGGGTGTTCTGGGGGGGCGGGGTGGTTTGGGTGGGCCTTTTCTTCTTTTTTTGTGTGTGTTTGGTGGGTGGGTTTGGTTCGGGGGGGGGTGTGTTTTCTTTTCTTCGTGGTGGCTTGGGGTGGTTTTATTGGGTTTGGGGGGGGTCTTTTTTTTTTGTGGGGGGGGCGGAGGGTGGGGGGGGTTTGGTGGGGAGGGGGGGGGGGTGTGGGTAGGGGGGGTGGGGCGGTGGGTGAGGATTTGTTTTTGTTGTTTGTTTTTTATTTTTGTTATTACTGGATTCTATATAATATTATTATATTCATTATGGGGTTGCAGCGAGGGGCTGGAGGGTGAGGGGAGGGGGGAGGTAGAGGGAGGAGGGGGGGGGGGGAGGGGGGGGGTACTATGGTATATTCGTGTATTCTCAAAATGACAATTGCATAAAAATGGTGCCTTAAATTGGTGGTCAAAACAAATTGGTGTTTTAACTTGATTTATAACTATGTGGTGATAGTGTGGTGGTGGCGATAGCTATAAAATGAAAGACTCTTGATATAAGTATACTACATGTAAAGTCTGGTGACTCTAGCTCTTAAAACGTAGAGATTTGCTCAAAAAACACGATTTCGATTTGTATAGCTTTCTTGGAAACGGGGCAAGTCATTGATTATCGCACACAAACTCGTACTGCGCGGGCACTAGGAGGTATCTAGCTCTTATAGCTTCTGATATCCTTTCGTTCATACATTCGGAGGGACGGGCGGACAGACAGACGGACATGGCTAGTTCGACTCGGCTGTTGATGCTGATCAAGAATATATATACTTTATGGGGTCGGACATGCTTCCTTCTGCCTTGTACATATATTGGCTAAAATACATTATACCCATTTTCAACGGGTATAAAAAAGCATACATTAATACTCGAGAGTTTGACTGTATCGGGGGAAAAGAGTAAAGAGTAGCTGGCCAATGATTACTGCTTCGAGGAGCACCGCAAATCACCAGATACGTCTGGAAAACGATTTACTGAAAATAACCGTTTGGGGTTGATATATATATCAAGTATCTTTCATTTTATACCTATAGCCACCTCCCCGCTACCACCGCAAGGCTATAAATCAAGATAATAACCCAACTTGTATTGCCAACCAATTTAAGCCACAATTAAAATGCAATTGACGTTTTGAAAATACACAAAAATTCCATGGTGCAATAAGATATACTGTAGAAAATTTCATAAAGATCGGTTTTTGTTTTGTTTTTCGGTATTTTGCTGCGCACGTGTTGCGACGCAATTTGAAGAATTTCTATATATGTACATGTACAGTGTTCAGTGTACATTGTACACACACACATTCATGCGCGTCTGCTTCTAATTCTGTCTTCACTGCGATTGTTTTCTGTGTTGCTATTTTAATTGGTTTTCTCCTCAATTATACTCAATTATTAGTGTGGATGTTGAGTAGAGGCAGTGGCAAGGAATGCGGTCAGTTGCGAGTTCGAACCCTGCCAATGGAATTAATTGTAGTGTGAATTGGTCCCTTCATGGGCTCATTGTGCAGGAGGCGGTAACGCAAGTTCCGCTTAATGCATTTAATGATTTGAATGTGGATGAGCAGGTCGTATGTGTGAATAGGTGGATACCTGGTGCGAATGATCGCATGTTTGAAAGGCACCGTAAGGTCAACCTCAAGCATGTCAACTGGTGGACGAATTAGTTGAGCACCAAGAGGCGGATGGCCCGGTCTCTGCGGAAGCGATTCCAAAGGGCCAGAGCTACCAATGCGGATGGTGCAGCCCAACTCAGGATTGAATATAGTCGGTGTATGAATGAGTACAAGCAAATGCTTGTTAGGGTGAAAGAAGATGAGTGGCGCTCTTTCCTGGAGCGCATAAAATAGTTCGAGGTAGAGGCAGGGAAACGGATGTAAGTAGCCTCCGTGTTGGTAACGCCCAGTTAACGGCATGGAGGGACTGTGTGAATGTCTTGTTGAATGAGTTCCTCCCCAGAGCGGATCATCAGGACTCACCACCAAGTGTGGTTAGTCCTGTTGATCCGCTTCTGGATAGTGAGTTGGAGGTGGCCTTCTCGAGGTTAAAGTCGAGGAAGTCCCCTGGTATGGATGGATTCACTGGAGAAATGTGTAAAAGTGTCTGGAAGTCAATTCCAGAATATATAAAAGCGATGTATGCGAAGTGTCTGAATGAGTGTTATTTCCCCAGTAAATGGAAATGTGCTAGAGTGATAATGCTCCTGAAGTCGCCTGACAGGATCAGGAGCAATCCTAGATCTTTTCGGGGCATCAGTCTTCTTCCGGTTCTTGGAAAAGTTCTGAAAAGGATTATGGTAGAAAGGCTTCAGGAGAGAATGAGTGACCAAATGTCTGACAGGCAATTTGGTTTTAGGCAGGGCAGATGTGTTGAGGATGCGTGGAGGTCGTTAGTGACTCTGTTGAGGCTACCAGCTCCACATATGTCTTGGGCATCTTTGTTTTGTGTTTTGAGAAGGTTCGATGAATGTGGGTGCCAAGAATTAGCTCTCTGGAAGAGCTGGCAGACGTGCGTGTGCTGTAGGGCGGTGTGAATGTGTGAGCGTAGATGTGGTTCGTGGCTGTCCGCAGGGATCTATCTGTGGCTCATTCATTTGGAACCTCATGATGGACCCCTTGTTGGTGCAGCTCGAGCAGATATGTAAGTGTTGTGCGTATGCGGACGATCTGCTCGTCTTGATTGAGGGTCGGTCGCGTCGTGAGATCGAGACGAATGCGGGTATGTGCTTACGCACAAGACAATCTGCTCAAGGGCAGATTGGCAACTAGTCGGCCACCCATTGTCAGACTGAATGAAGTGAATGTGAGGTGTGCGTCTGAGGTGAAATACCTCGGTATAACCTTCAGCGAGAGGATGTGTTTCACACCTCATTTCGCTGGTCTCAAGGCCCGGCTACTTGGTTTGGTGGGGCAAGTGCGTCGTATTTTGAGGTCTGACTGGGGCCTAAGCAGACGTGCTGTCCGCACCATTTATGAGGGTCTGTTTGCTGCATGTGCAGCATATGGATCGTCTGTATGGTGTAATGCGGTCACGACTGTTGGCAGAAAGAAAGTGCTGGCTTGCCAGAGAGTGATTCTGTTAGGTTGTTTGCCTGTGTGCCGCACTGTCTCTACGGAAGCAATGCAGGTACTGTGAGGAGTAGCCCCTCTTGACTTGGAGAAGGCGTCGAGCCTTGATGTACAGGATCAAGAGGCGGCTGCCATTGCTGCAGAATGATTGGCTAGGGGATAGGGATGTGGAGAGTTTAGAGCTTAGTGAGTGCAAGAGATTGGTGAAAGAGTGTGTTCTGTCTGACTGGCAAGTCAGATGGGAGACAAGTGAGAATGGGCGTGTCACTCATCGATTTATAAGGCAGGTCACAATTGCCGGCAGCCGACCAGACTTCGGGTTCGGCCTGAGTCTTGGATTCTTGTTGACTGATCACGGTTCCCTCAATGCATTTTTGCATTCGAGGAGCCTTTATGACAGTCCAGAATGCCGTTGTGGCTCGGCTGCTGAGACATGGGAACATGTTCTCTGTGAGTGCACAAGGTATGTAGATCTTCGAGATCTGAGGAGGATGGGCATAAGTGAGGTTAGTGGCGGGTTTGACGTAAGTCAATCACTCTCCACTAGTGATAGGGTTAGAAGAATGAGTGAGTTTGCTAGAGCTGCATTTTCAAGGCGACGTTTACAATAGCAGGAAGGAATTGTATTAATGATGATGGATGGTAGATGTACACGTGGGGGGTGTGTTTGAATGGATTTTTTTAACATTGTGTTGTCCGGGGCTACCAGTCCCCAGCATCATGGAGTTAAAACTGGAAGTATCCTTTTAGGGTACGAGTTTTGACCAGAGGATTGATCTGGGACCGCGGGCGTTAGGGAACACAGAGGCGGTCTCGGCTCTCTGCTCTCTCCGCCATAGTCTTTTGGGACTTGTTGGGGACACAAGCTGGCCGCCTAGCGGTTTGATCTATGATCAACTTGTAAATGCCGTTGTTTGCGGAAGAGGAAGGAATAAGCCTCGCTCCCCACAGTGAGAAAGCCATACCCATGAACATGGTGTATACTGTTCAACCTGTTAGTTGATGTTTTACATCAATTGCGTTCTATTCCCTGCAGCAGTGTTTTAATCGTTTTTGGGGCCATCAAGTCTTAACTGTTTTGGAGTTTAAATTGGAAGTACCCTTCTGGTACGAGGCCCGAAAAGAGGCTCTTAATCTGGTACCACGGGTAATCAGGAGCCCACGGAACTTGTTCCGTTTTGGTTAGTTGGTGCGGCCCTTCGGGGAGTATCGTGGTGGTTGTGGTTTAACACCCAAATGCGGGTAGAGCATCGCTCGACGTGGAGTTGGGCTATACAACCGGGTTCCGTGATCCAGAGATCGGAAGAGGCTTAGATGGTCCTCGTGCCAAACCAAGGTAGAAGTCACAGCCAAACAGTCGTGTCTTTAATTGGTACCTGCGGAATTGATGTTCCAAGGGGGCGGTGATTGACGCTTAAATTAATCCTATACTAGGAACCGTGAGATTAAGCCAACGTGGCTGGTGCTCACGTTAAGCCCACTGAGTTTCATGTCTGTTACATGCATTTGCACAAATAGATTATACCCTTATTCCTGATTTTCAATGAGTCCAGGGTATAAAAAATATTGCGTGCGTTGAGAAGTTTGTGTTCGATTGCATTTAAAATATGTATCCAAAAAGAAAATATATAGCCAAATGGTCGGCAATCCCTAAAACAACAAAGGTCACACTACTTTAACATTCCGACAAAGCATGGCTCCACGCCGAGAGCAAATTAGCACATTTTAAAATTCCAATCTGTATTTTTTATTATAACACAACATGTTCGTTCCTAACAGAATTCAAAATAACTTAAGTGAATTAAAATTAAAATCGTCATAAAATGTTCGGGTATAATGTAGATTAAGACTTAAAGCTAAATATAAAAATATTTAAAAAACATAGTTAAAAAGAATAATTATGGCATTATATTAAAAATTAGTAGTTAGCTTCTTATAGCAAGTAAAAAGTACACATTTTTAACGCTGTAAAACCTTGCTAGGGTAATTAAAATCGCAAATGTAGCCAAAAGTAAAAAATGTCGAAGTTAATTTAGAAGTGTGTTCTTTATCGATTTCTTTTCATTTTATCCCATTTTGTGCTGATCTTAAAAAGGTTTGATCACACCTTTTTTTTCTTTTTTGAAATTAGTTTCACGTTCTCTTTAATTTTCTCTTTAATTAAAGATTGTTTTCATTTATGATAACTGAGTTATTATGCCATTTTCGTACATACATACCATCCATCTCCAAAAGCGCTTTCGATGATGTAAGGCGACAAACTGCTGAAACGAAAAACAAATGCAACAAAGGGCACAAGAAGAAGAAATCCAAAAAAAAAAAAAAAAAACAAGTAAGAGGTTCTAGTCGGGAGCTCCCGACTAGGGGATACCCTGAACCCTCTTACTCCAACACCAAATGCAGCTCGCGCTAATAGGTAGAGAGTAGCGGGGAGGTGGTGATAGGTATAAAATGAAAGATACTTGATATATATATACTATTCTAGAAGCTACATGTCAAGTTTGGTGACTCGAGCTCTTATTATTTACCAATATTGCTTAAAAAACGGGATTTCGATATACATTTTTATCGATTACTTGGAAACGGGGCAAGTTATCGTTTATCGGAAACCACCTTGATCTGCACGGGCACCAGGAGGACCTACAGCTAAAATTTCATCCTTGGGTTCATACATACGGACGGACGGACGGACAGACAGACGGACATGGCTAGATCGACTCGGCTATTGATGCTTTCTTCTGCCTGTTACATACATTTACATTTTGCACTAATACAATATACCCTTTTTACAAAATTTTGAATGGGTTCAGGGTATAAAAAGGCATAAATGAAACCAACATTATTGCAATACCCTGACTTCAGCAAAGAATTTTGCATAACCATAGATGTAGGTAAACATGCATGTGGTGCTGTACTATCCCAAGAGTACAACGGTACGCAATTGCCAATCGCATACGCATCCCGAGCTTTCACACAGGGAGAAAGCAATAAATCAACTACAGAGCAGGAATTAGCTGCTATACATTGGGCAATAAAACACTTCAGACCATATGTTTATGGAAGGCACTTCTTAGTTAAAACAGACCATAGACCCATAACTTATATGTTTTTGATGAAAAATCCCACATCAAAATTAACCAGGATGAGACTAGACTTAGAAAAATAACAATTAACGGTAGAATACCTCCTCTGTCTGTCCAAATAATAATTCTTACCCTTAAATTATTTCTTCCTCAGTTCCTATACTCCCTCCTTTTATTCCCCCCCCCCCCCCCCTTCGGGAAAAAAAAAAATAAAATTTCTCCCCCCCCGGGGGCGGTAAAATTACCAGGCGGCCAGGCAAGGGGTGGCCCCCCCCCCCCCCACCCATTGAAAAAATTATATATAAATCTGGCGTCCCCCTGGCAATAGAAAAAAAAAACACCCACGCAAGAAAAAGAAAGAAAAAAAACAAAAAAAAAAAAAAGGCAAGCAAAACAAAAAAAAAAATAAATAAAAAAAAAAAAAAATAAACAAAATGCAGACACAGAAACAGGGGCAAGGGGCGCAAAAAGAGGCAGACAGCACGAACAACGCAAGAGACTACGCGGGACAGGAAAGGAAAAGGAAAATAAAAAAATACAAACAGTAAGCAGACGAGGATGACAATAAATATATACCCGGGGGTAGTGGGGAAAAAGAGACAGGAAAGGAAACACAGAGAAGAACCGCAACAAACGATACGGACCGCGAGGAGGGTGATGTTAAATAAACGGCGCGGCGGGGGCGGTAGGAAATAAAAACAAAAAACACCAAACAGGCAAAGCAAGAGGGAGAGAAGAGTAATAAGTGTGATAGATAAAAAATAATAAAAAACTAAAAAAAAAAACACAAAAAGAAAAAAAAAATAAAAAATAAAAAAAAAAAAAAAAAGAAAAAAAAAAGAAAATAAAAGAATAAAAAAAAAAAACGGGGACGGGGCGCGGGAGAAGGAGAAAAGGGGGGAGCGCAGGCGGCGACGCCCCGGGCCCCGGAGGTAAGGGGGGAATATGGAAGGGAGGCCGGGCGCCGCAAAAAAGACAACACAACCCACAGGAAAAAAAAAAAAAAAACACGGGCAGAAAACCCGCGGGAGCGCGCGCACGACCGGCCGCGGGCCGGCCCCGTACAAAATAAATATATTATATTATATAATAATATTATATATTTTTTTTATTATTATATTATTATATAAAAAAAAAAAAAATAAAATAATAATATTATAAAAAAAAAAACGAAAAGAAAACAAAAAAACAAAAGAAAAAAAAAAAAAAAAAAAATATAAAAAAAAAAAAAAAAAAAAAAAATAAAAAAAAAAAAAAAAAAAAAAGAGAAAAAATTACCATGTAGCGTATGCATTTTCCCGCATAAACATTGAGACACTAATTGATATGAATAGGAAAATATTAGTGGTTCAAACAAGATCATCAAAATGAGAGGAAAACATCTGCGCAGATGACAAAACAAAATTGCAAAAAGATCAAAAAGGTCTAAAAGAGCCCAATGTCTATGAAGCCGTAGAGTTAAAAGTGACACAAAGAGACAAAAATGAAGAAAGTCAAATTAAAGCAGTACTGTCAAAATATCATGATGATCCTACAGAGGGAGGCCATACAGGGATTACGCGTACCTTGTTAAAAATTAAGAAATACTATTACTGGCCCCAAATGACTAAGACCATTACAAAGTATGTAAAAACTTGTGTGAAACGCCAATTAGCAAAAACCAAAACGCAAACTAAAGCCCCAATGATATTAACGAATACTTCAAATACTGCATTTGACACTGTTTTAATAGACACAATCGGTCCATTACCTCGTACAGAGAATGGCAACGAGTACGCAATTACTATAATATGCGATCTCACTAAATATCTAGTTACAATACCTGTTCGCAGCAGAACGCCCTCTGAATAATATTATATATGAATTACAAAATATCTTTACTTCTCAAATCACGATATTGAAGTCACATACTATTATTTTTAAACCACCATAAAATACCATTGTAAATTGCTCATCACTAATCTATCGATAGTTATTGTTGAAAGTTCGAGAAGTAAATCACGCATTACAAGGAGTCTAAAGGCTTCTTTGATTTTTATTAAAATTAATAAAACATAAAAGGGGCCGAAGTGGGGTGCAAACTAGCATCTCCTCAAAACATTGGTGACCCTGACGTGATTTTCTTTCTTGCTTCTCGTCTTGCCGCAAATCTCACATTCGTTGTTCATCGCTCTTTTGCTGCTGCAGCATAGGCACTAAACTCAAGTACAGACATATATACATATGTATGTACATATTTCGCACACCGGCTCGAGTGCGAGCTTTTCTCTAACGATCTTATCGCGTTATTTAGCAGATCGGCTATTATAACCAAGCTGTTTGGTGCCTATCAGTGCCAAGCACAACCGTTTGCTTAGAAAAGAAGCCGTGAAGGCCGAGTTTGATATCAGCCAGTCAAGGCTAGAAAAATTAGACTTGCTCGAGCTTTCAACGGACTTCGAGAAGGTTTAGTGGAAGATCAAATCCAATCTCGCTCGTCAAATGGATGTAGTCACTAAGAGACGTATGACTGACGCCAATTCAACAACTATCCCACGCTTTGCTGAAAGTACGCACACATTTGCTCACTTGTTCAACCGTAAGTCTCGCCTACCGGAATTACAGCTGCCCAGGTTCAGCGGCTCCTACGAGGATTGGCCGGATTTTTACGCCATGTACAAGACTGTTATTGGCAGCAATGAGGACCTAAGTAAGATTGAGAAATTACAACATTTACGTGCGTGCTTGGATGGTGCTGCTCTCAACACAATCAAATCGTTAGAGCCGGTCGACGTGAATTACGACAAGGCGTTGGAGTTACTCAAAAAACGTTTTGATAATAAGTTGCTACATTTTAAGGGCCACGTGCGGGCTATAGTCGGGCTGCCAGGTGTTGAAAAGGGATGAGCAGAGGCGTTGCGTGAGTTGAGTGACAAAATTAACTCGCATCTTCGGGCGTTTAGCACCATGTCAACAACTGAGGAGCTGGCTGACGGATTACTCATACACACAATATCGCACAAGCTCGATCACCACACCCAGGAAAGGTGGCAGGAGGCGCTTGCAACGGATAAGCTACCCAGGTGGACGGATATGTCGGCGTTCTTAGAGAAGAGATGCCGCATGATGGAAAACTTGAAAGGCGCTACGGCACCTACGCCTAGCCACCAGGTTACCAGAAATGTACAAAAATTGAATCGTAACACATTCATTGCATCCTCATCTAACAATTACCAGCAAAATTGTAATTTTTGCGACTCAAAAGAGCATTTTCTTGTTAAATGCCCGTTGTTTTTAAATCTGTCCCCAAGTTTGCGCCACAAGGAGGCCAAGCGATTGCATCTTTGCCTAAACTGCTTGCGCAAAGGCCATGGCTTGCAGCAATGTCGCTCAGGTCACTGCAGGCATTGTCAACAAAAACATCATTCGTTGCTGCACATGAGCCCCATCACAACTCAATCATCTGCCCTGTGTACACCAAGCTTGCAGGCTGCAACCACGATCCAGCCTCACGCATCGTCTTTAAGTAATCCACCATCATCAACTCTCGTCAGCACTGCTCTTGAATTCGCACCTGAAGCCACGAATGCCCAGCCTGTAGACTATGTGGTGCTTCCAACCGCCATCTTATATGCCAAGAGCCACTCAGGTGTATTCATACCCTGCCGCGCATTACTGGATTCTGGATCTCAACTAAACTTTATCACTGCTCGTCTAGTAAAGCAGCTCCAACTCAAAACTCATCATGCTGCCGTATCAATATCTGGTATAGGCGAATCAACCCTATCTTCTAACATGTCCACTGACATATCAGCGCAGTCACGTGACAGGAGCTTCAGCACATCATTTTCAGCAGTCGTTACTCGCAGTATAACGGATTATCAGCCCCACGTTGGGTTAGACATCTCTGGGTGGAATATTCCCAAAAACATCTCGCTCGCGGATCCAACGTTTTTCAAATCTCAAAGAATTGATTTATTACTTGGTGCCGGACTATTTTTCGATCTCATTTGCATCGGCCAAATTCGAATGGCGGATAACCTACCAATGCTCCAAAAGACCAAGCTCGGATGGATTGCGTCTGGCGGACTCTCTCGCGTACACAACAGATATCAGATATGAAATGCAAGGGGTGTTTTTATCACATTTGCTATGCTCTAAATCAAGGGTCGCCCCATTAAAGACGCTGACAATCCCAAAGCTTGAGCTGGCAGCTGCACTTTTATTATCAGAGCTCATAGGAAACATTGCCAAGTGTATTCAGTTCGAATGCAGATATCATTGCTGGACCGACTCAACAGTAGCGCTTGCATGGATTCGTGATTCACCTTCAAAGTTTAACGTCTTTGTATCCAACAGGGTATCACAAATACAGGAGCGGACCAAGGGCATGACCTGGCATCATGTACCCTCTCAGCTGAACCCTGCGGACATTTTATCACGTGGATGCACACCTTTGGAACTTTAAGACTCACAGCTATGGCATAATGGACCCCCATTCATACAGGCCGCTAGCTCGACCACCTTGATCTGCGCGGGCACCAGGAGGACCTACAGCTAAAATTTCATCCTTGGGTTCATACATACGGACGGACGGACGGACAGACAGACGGACATGGCTAGATCGACTCGGCTATTGATGCTTTCTTCTGCCTGTTACATACATTTACATTTTGCACTAATACAATATACCCTTTTTACAAAATTTTCAATGGGTTCAGGGTATAAAAAGGCATAAATGAAACCAACATTATTGCAATACCCTGACTTCAGCAAAGAATTTTGCATAACCATAGATGTAGGTAAACATGCATGTGGTGCTGTACTATCCCAAGAGTACAACGGTACGCAATTGCCAATCGCATACGCATCCCGAGCTTTCACACAGGGAGAAAGCAATAAATCAACTACAGAGCAGGAATTAGCTGCTATACATTGGGCAATAAAACACTTCAGACCATATGTTTATGGAAGGCACTTCTTAGTTAAAACAGACCATAGACCCATAACTTATATGTTTTTGATGAAAAATCCCACATCAAAATTAACCAGGATGAGACTAGACTTAGAAAAATAACAATTAACGGTAGAATACCTCAAGAGGAAAGATTACCATGTAGCGTATGCATTTTCCCGCATAAACATTGAGACACTAATTGATATGAATAGGAAAATATTAGTGGTTCAAACAAGATCATCAAAATGAGAGGAAAACATCTGCGCAGATGACAAAACAAAATTGCAAAAAGATCAAAAAGGTCTAAAAGAGCCCAATGTCTATGAAGCCGTAGAGTTAAAAGTGACACAAAGAGACAAAAATGAAGAAAGTCAAATTAAAGCAGTACTGTCAAAATATCATGATGATCCTACAGAGGGAGGCCATACAGGGATTACGCGTACCTTGTTAAAAATTAAGAAATACTATTACTGGCCCCAAATGACTAAGACCATTACAAAGTATGTAAAAACTTGTGTGAAACGCCAATTAGCAAAAACCAAAACGCAAACTAAAGCCCCAATGATATTAACGAATACTTCAAATACTGCATTTGACACTGTTTTAATAGACACAATCGGTCCATTACCTCGTACAGAGAATGGCAACGAGTACGCAATTACTATAATATGCGATCTCACTAAATATCTAGTTACAATACCTGTTCGCAGCAGAACGCCCTCTGAATAATATTATATATGAATTACAAAATATCTTTACTTCTCAAATCACGATATTGAAGTCACATACTATTATTTTTAAACCACCATAAAATACCATTGTAAATTGCTCATCACTAATCTATCGATAGTTATTGTTGAAAGTTCGAGAAGTAAATCACGCATTACAAGGAGTCTAAAGGCTTCTTTGATTTTTATTAAAATTTATAAAACATAAAAGGGGCCGAAGTGGGGTGCAAACTAGCATCTCCTCAAAACATTGGTGACCCTGACGTGATTTTCTTTCTTGCTTCTCGTCTTGCCGCAAATCTCACATTCGTTGTTCATCGCTCTTTTGCTGCTGCAGCATAGGCACTAAACTCAAGTACAGACATATATACATATGTATGTACATATTTCGCACACCGGCTCGAGTGCGAGCTTTTCTCTAACGATCTTATCGCGTTATTTAGCAGATCGGCTATTATAACCAAGCTGTTTGGTGCCTATCAGTGCCAAGCACAACCGTTTGCTTAGAAAAGAAGCCGTGAAGGCCGAGTTTGATATCAGCCAGTCAAGGCTAGAAAAATTAGACTTGCTCGAGCTTTCAACGGACTTCGAGAAGGTTTACTGGAAGATCAAATCCAATCTCGCTCGTCAAATGGATGTAGTCACTAAGAGACGTATGACTGACGCCAATTCAGCAACTATCCCACGCTTTGCTGAAAGTACGCACACATTTGCTCACTTGTTCAACCGTAAGTCTCGCCTACCGGAATTACAGCTGCCCAGGTTCAGCGGCTCCTACGAGGATTGGCCGGATTTTTACGCCATGTACAAGACTGTTATTGGCAGCAATGAGGACCTAAGTAAGATTGAGAAATTACAACATTTACGTGCGTGCTTGGATGGTGCTGCTCTCAACACAATCAAATCGTTAGAGCCGGTCGACGTGAATTACGACAAGGCGTTGGAGTTACTCAAAAAACGTTTTGATAATAAGTTGCTACATTTTAAGGGCCACGTGCGGGCTATAGTCGGGCTGCCAGGTGTTGAAAAGGGATGAGCAGAGGCGTTGCGTGAGTTGAGTGACAAAATTAACTCGCATCTTCGGGCGTTTAGCACCATGTCAACAACTGAGGAGCTGGCTGACGGATTACTCATACACACAATATCGCACAAGCTCGATCACCACACCCAGGAAAGGTGGCAGGAGGCGCTTGCAACGGATAAGCTACCCAGGTGGACGGATATGTCGGCGTTCTTAGAGAAGAGATGCCGCATGATGGAAAACTTGAAAGGCGCTACGGCACCTACGCCTAGCCACCAGGTTACCAGAAATGTACAAAAATTGAATCGTAACACATTCATTGCATCCTCATCTAACAATTACCAGCAAAATTGTAATTTTTGCGACTCAAAAGAGCATTTTCTTGTTAAATGCCCGTTGTTTTTAAATCTGTCCCCAAGTTTGCGCCACAAGGAGGCCAAGCGATTGCATCTTTGCCTAAACTGCTTGCGCAAAGGCCATGGCTTGCAGCAATGTCGCTCAGGTCACTGCAGGCATTGTCAACAAAAACATCATTCGTTGCTGCACATGAGCCCCATCACAACTCAATCATCTGCCCTGTGTACACCAAGCTTGCAGGCTGCAACCACGATCCAGCCTCACGCTCGTCTGTATCCACCTCTCACTCTCGTCGCCTGCTCTTCAATTCGCACCTGAAGCCACGAATGCCCAGCCTGTAGACTATGTGGTGCTTCCAACCGCCATCTTACATGCCAAGAGCCACTCAGGTGTATTCATACCCTGCCGCGCATTACTGGATTCTGGATCTCAACTAAACTTTATCACTGCTCGTCTAGTAAAGCAGCTCCAACTCAAAACTCATCATGCTGCCGTATCAATATCTGGTATAGGCGAATCAACCCTATCTTCTAACATGTCCACTGACATATCAGCGCAGTCACGTGACAGGAGCTTCAGCACATCATTTTCAGCAGTCGTTACTCGCAGTATAACGGATTATCAGCCCCACGTTGGGTTAGACATCTCTGGGTGGAATATTCCCAAAAACATCTCGCTCGCGGATCCAACGTTTTTCAAATCTCAAAGAATTGATTTATTACTTGGTGCCGGACTATTTTTCGATCTCATTTGCATCGGCCAAATTCGAATGGCGGATAACCTACCAATGCTCCAAAAGACCAAGCTCGGATGGATTGCGTCTGGCGGACTCTCTCGCGTACACAACAGATATCAGATATGAAATGCAAGGGGTGTTTTTATCACATTTGCTATGCTCTAAATCAAGGGTCGCCCCATTAAAGACGCTGACAATCCCAAAGCTTGAGCTGGCAGCTGCACTTTTATTATCAGAGCTCATAGGAAACATTGCCAAGTGTATTCAGTTCGAATGCAGATATCATTGCTGGACCGACTCAACAGTAGCGCTTGCATGGATTCGTGATTCACCTTCAAAGTTTAACGTCTTTGTATCCAACAGGGTATCACAAATACAGGAGCGGACCAAGGGCATGACCTGGCATCATGTACCCTCTCAGCTGAACCCTGCGGACATTTTATCACGTGGATGCACACCTTTGGAACTTTAAGACTCACAGCTATGGCATAATGGACCCCCATTCATACAGGCCGCTAGCTCGACTTGGCCTCAAAACGTCGCCTATCCCTTTGAGCTTCCAGAACGACGCCAAAAAGTGCTGGTACTATCGACGAAGACGGACCTATCGGCATCTTGTAAATTCAACAACACATTTGCGTAGTTACAGCACACTTTCGCATACGTGTATCGATTTATAGCGCTAAAAAGATCTGATTCGACGAGATCGAAAGGTCCACTCACTCCAGATGATATCAAGTGCGGAACGCATTTACTTATAAAAAACATTCAACTTACGCACTTCGCCGAAGAGTACAAAGCACTCTGCTTAAAGAGGCCGCTTCCAACAAGAAGCAAACTTCGTTCATTGTGCCCACTGTTGGACGCTGAGGGACTCTTGCGCATCGGCGGGCGCCTTCAGAACTCAAACTTGGAATATGAAGCAAAGCATCCGTTATTGTTGCCTAAACGCCACCCAGTCACCGCAGCTATGATCACACATTATCATTTGGAATTTCTTCATGCTGGTCCGCAATTCCTTCTAGCAACACTCCGCCAGCGATACTGGCCCATCGGAGATCTCAAGGCTGTCTCAAATATCATCAACAGGTGCGTGCGCTGCTTTCGAATGCAACCTAAACTTTTGGAGCAAGTCATGGCCCCGCTACCAGCTGAGCGTGTGCAGCCAAGTCCGACGTTTCACGTGACTGGCATCGACTTTTGCGGTCCTTTCTACGTCAAATCAGAGGACAGGAATCGCTCACCAACGAAATGCTACATCTCAATTTTTATATGATTTGCAACGAAAGCAACGCATTTAGAGTTGGTAGAGGACCTGTCCACGTCATCGTTTATCGCTGCCTTGAAGAGATTCATCAGCCTTCGAGAAAAACCGCATACAATATGGACAGACAACGCCACAAATTTCGTGGGTGCTCGAAATGAGCTGAAGGAACTGCGCGACCTGTTTATAAGCGATCCCCAGCGCAATGAGATTGTTCGCAACTGCCTAGCTCTGGGAATCAACTGGAAATTCATTCCGCCCCGTTCGCCACATTTTGGAGGATTGTGGGAGGCCGCTGTCAAGTCAGCAAAATATCCTTTTTACCGCGCCGTTGGAAATTCTCTTCTCCCATTCCACGAATTCCGAACTCTCATCTGTCAAATATCCGCAATGCTTAACTCAAGACCGCTTAGCTGTATTACAGAAAACACGAATGACTTGGAGATACTCACGCCTAGGCACTTCATCTGGGGCAAAGCCAATGCCACTATCGACGAGCCAGACATAACTCACCTAAGCATAGGTCGCCTCAGCCGTTGGCAGCGAATATGTCACATGCAGCAATCATTTTGAAAGAAATGGAGTACATCGTATTTGTTGTTGCTCCAAGAGCGCGGGAAATGGCGATCGTCCAAGCAAAATCTTCAGGCCGGCAGCATCGTGCTGCTCAAGGAGGACAATGCACCACCGCTCAGGTGGCCGCTTGGTCGAGTCGACGACGGCATTGTGATTGTCTGGTCAAGAGAGCCATTGCCAAAATCGCCGTTCTGCCAATCGAGTCCACATCGGTTTAAAGCTTGTATCTTCCAACGGCGGGAGCATGTTCGCAGCAGAACGCCCTCTGAATAATATTATATCTGAATTACAATATATCTTTACTTCTCAAATCACGATATTGAAGTCACATACTTTTATTTTTAAACCACCATAAAATACCATTGTAAATTGCTCATCACTAATCTATCGATAGTTATTGTTGAAAGTTCGAGAAGTAAATCACGCATTACAAGCAGTCTAAAGGCTCCTTTAATTTATATTAAAAATTATAAGACATAAAAGGGGCCGAAGTGGGGTGCAAACTAGCATCTCCTCAAAACAATACCATTAACAGATAAAAGTGCAAAAACAGTAGGTAAAGCAATATTTGAGTCTTTTGTACTAAAGTACGGTCTTATGAAGACGTTCATAACGGACGTAGCTACTGAATACAAAAATTCGCTAATAAATGACCTGTGCAAGTATATGAATATAAGTAATATACAATCAACAGCACATCATCACCAAACATTAGGAACAGTAGAAAGAAGTCGTCGAACATTTAACGAATTTATTCGTTCATATATTTCGATTGACAAAGACGATTGGGACAAATGGTTGAATTATTTCACATATTGTTTCAACACTACACCATCGACAGTACATGAATACTGTCCATACGAACTTGTTTATGGTAGATTACCAAGACAGTTCACAGAATTTTATAACCAAATTAAAGTGGACCCTTTATATAACATAGACGACTACGCAAAAGAATTTAAGTTTAGGTTAGAAATAGATTAAAAAAGAGTAAAAACTGTAGTAGATTTAGAAAAAGAGAAGCGAAAGAAAGAATACGATAAGAAACTAAATGACATAGAACTAGAAATAGGAAATTTAGTTATACTAAAGAACGACACAGCGCATAAGTTAGAAAATAAATATTAGGCCCTTACAAAGTTATAAGCATTCAAGATAGAAACAACATAAAAGTAGATGTAGGAAAAAAGAAACCCCAAATTGTAAATAAGAACAGGTTAAAATAATTCAAAACTATTATCGATACAAAACTATATATATAAGTTAATTGAACAACTACATTATATTACGTTATTCTTCTAAAAGGGGAGGTGTAGTGAGTATATGCATTAAATAACACTCTGTATTTAAAAACAAAGTATGCGACACTTTGTTGCATACAATAACAAACATAAAGCCAAAAGTGCAGAGCCGCTTGAGTTTGTTGACTCAGGCTCATATTTCGCAGCGCGGACCGCTAGTATTCTAGCTGGCCGTTTAGCTGACGGGGCAAATATTCGTTTTATAAGTTATACATAAAACGAATTATATACAAAGGGCAGCGCCGCCACCGAAGACTGCGCAGCCTTAGGTTTAGTAATACTTGAAACCAAAATGTTAAATCATATCGATAAAAGTATCCGCAGCGACAAGAACAGTCATTCCTACCCAAATTTAAAACGTGCCTAATAACTCATCCTATAGTTCGCCTTGGAGAAACACTCCTGACGACGTATTTCTGCGGATCGCGAATGTGGAACATACCGATTTTTGCCAGTTGATGGCAATTCGCCACTTAGATGCCCACGTCTCAAAATCGTGCAGGTATTCTTGCAGTTGGTCGATTTCTTGGTATACACCGCTGGCTTTGGAGAGGATTGATGTGCCCTTCGCTAATGTGGCAAGGTTGAAGCTAACGTGGTGCTCCAGCGTCGTCGGGTCTACCGTCGGCATGTCGGCTGTGTAAACGGTGTAAAGCCACGGAGCAAGGACGCTGCCCTGGGGGAATCCAGCTTGGATTTCCTTGACTCCTGAGGACGTGCCGTCGACTACTAAAACAAATTTTCTGTTTTCGAGGAAGCTGTGGAATATATAAGACAGAGAGGGTGGAAGCAAAGTTTTTAAATTGAACAGGAGTCCTTTGTGCCACACACGGTCAAACGCGTCAACTCGGTGTCCCATGCCGTCTTCGAAATCCGAACTGATGCCTTAGTATGATCCGCTTAACGCAATCCAGCTCCGACACTCTGACCAATAATATTCTTTCGAATATTTGGTCGGAAGCAGGCTTATTGGTCGATAAGATTCGACTGGCGTAAGCGATTTTTTGGGTTTTGGATCATGGCGATCAGAGAGCGCTTTTTCATTGCCCCATTGTCCAATTCGAAGCTTCGTATTAAAGATGAGAACAATTAAGAGTATGCCTTTGGTGGGGAGCAGCTTTATTGTCCTGTTGACCAGTTCTTCAGATCCAGGGGCTCTTCTCGTCTTGAGTGCTTGGATTTGTGGTTCGACCTCTTTGAGGGTCACATGGACCGTGGACTTGCCAGGTGGGTGTGGTGTTGCAAGGGTCCTGTCTATATAATCTTCCATGGGCGAGTGTGGGGAATGGAACGGTTTGAATCGCTCCTCTAAATTGGTGGCGAAGGTTTCAGCGCGTTCTAAACTCGATCTGGCCCAGGAACCGTCATCTCTTTTTATGGGGCTCTTGCACAGAGGCTGTGTCCCGTGCTTCCGTCTGGGCTTGCGTCCGAAAGCTTTTTGTTGAACTGCTGATTGCTTATAGTCGCATGGACTTTCTGAAGCCTGCTTGATATCCTTCTGTAAATCCTGTTCACCCTTTGGTCACCGGTGCGCACGGTGCTGGGGGCTGCCGCCGGATGAATTGAGTCTCGAGGGGACGATGGCTGGATCGCTGCTATTCCATGTGTTGCAAGTTGGGCTGCTGATCGAATCTTCGCCAAGAGATTCTCGATAGCATCCTCGATGTCCTCAATGGAGCTCAGAATCATGTTGAGGTTGATTGAACTATTGAGTTCTGTCTGGAATCTTTCAACGTCCCCATTTGTCGGCATTAGACTCTTTTTTTTTGGCTGTTGTAGACGGTTGGTGTGGACAGTGACCATAAGAGGAAGATGGTCCGAAGTGAGGTCATATTTGGCCTCCATGGAGAGTGTATTCTGCCTCAGGCCACTATATATAAAGAAGTCTATAGCGCTAGGAGTGCGTTGCGAGTTCTACGCATAGTATGTTGCATCTCCGCTTGTCAAAACGTCGCATCTGCAGTCAATGATGAGTTCGTGCATATTCTGCCCCTCGTGAAGGCTCTGTCTCTCGCAATGAACTTTTGCCCAAGGTTGGTATTAGGAACTCAAAATTGGCTTGGGTCCAGGGCACAGTCGGCGGGAGGTAGAGAGAAGCAACTGTAAAATCTCCTCTACTGGTGCTTATCTTGACTGCGGCCATCCGCAGATGTGGCTGGGATATATCAGGCTACGGCGGATTAAATGCCGGCACCTCCTCTACGGTAGTTGCCGGGGTGTTGAGATATATATGCAGTATATCCGGGGACGTATATTTTGGTGCACATGTGTGTTTCCGTTAGGAGCATTATGTCGATGTTGTGGGTGGCGAAGAAGGTCCTTAGCTCGTTAATTTTCCTTTAAGAACATCCGCATTCCATATTCCGATCCTTAATTGGCTCATTTTGATGGGATAAGGCGTGAAATCAGCGACATTAGGATGTGCTGAGTTTCGGAGTTTTTATGGAGAGTATTAGGGATCTGGTAAGCCTTAACATAGTATCTTCAAGAGCCGTAATTCTGGAGTTGGTATCGTCGCTCGTCTGGTTTCCGGCAGTATTGTTGGGCTGCCTTTCGTACGCCTTTTCGTTCGGTATGCGTTAGGTGGTGTCACTTCGCTGGCTGTTTGCTGGGTTGCCCGATCTGAGCATGTCCGCAAATGACACGGATTTACCAGATACCATGGGAGGAGGGATAAATTTCATTGTATTCCTATTTTGCCGAGCGTTGTTATTATGCGCCTTTTGGAGGGGAGCCGAGATATTCAGGGCAGGCTTGCGTACCTCAATTCGGTCAGTGTACCATTTACAGCCTTTGTAATTTGCAGAGTGGTTTCCGCCACAATTGGCGCAGAAGAAGTCGGCTTCCTGGACTGCTTTGCAAGTAGGAGATCCTGTCCTTGATCTTGATAATGTAGCCTTGGGTCGAAGAGGACGCCATCTGTTTGATGACAATGCGAAAAGGTTTGTCTTCCTGCAGTTGGTAGTAGTAGTTTTGGCATTTGGTCTGTTCCATAAAGGCAACTAATTTGCGGAATGTTGCAACGTCCCTGGTGTATAGTCTGGTTAGGCCTCAGCCAGACGTACTGGTCGAGTAGCTGCTAACTGGTATGACTTGGTCCAAGGCAGCCTGAAATTTGTGGTTGTCTGTTATTCCCGGAACCATTATGGGTCCAGGTTTTGTAGACTTCGAAGGCGGTGGAGATGGTGCAGGCAATGGTAGGTCCTCCAGCATGCTAGCTTCTGACTCAATAGCGTCTATTTCGATGTCCTCCTGACTTTCCTCAGCATCGTTGTAGAGCTGCAAATCTATTAAGCCTTAGATGAGCATCTTTTGACGTTGATGGGATGTCTTCGCTTGAGTGCCTTGAGTGGCTTGGAGTGCCCTTGATGCTTGCTGGTTAGATAGTCTCTTGGTCCTGCCCTTTTTGTTGGCTTGGTCAGGCGAGAGGGGAGCGCTGGGGCGCTTGCGCTTAGCAGTGCCACCTGTGTGCTATTCCGAACTTTGTGGGCGCGATATTGTTGTTACGCAGTCAAACTGATATGCGATTAACCAAAAAAAACCTTGTTGCCATACCAATACCAAACAAAAGTGCAAAAACTGTATACAAAACAAGCAAAAGAATAAACTTATATACGATAGTAGCAGATAACGTACTGTTAAGAAATGAAACAGGGCATAAGTTAGATCCAGTATATATAGGACCATTTAAGGTCATAGAAATTAAACCTAACGATAACATAGTTATAAAGAATAATAAGAACAAAAAACAAACAGTACATAAGGATAGGTTAAAATTTTTTTATAAGTAAAAAAAAAAAAAAAAAAAACAAGTAAGAGGTTCTAGTCGGGAGCTCCCGACTAGGAGATACCCTGAACCCTCTTATTCCAACACCAAATGCAGCTCGCGCTAATAGATAGAGAGTAGCGGGGAGGTGGCGATAGGTATAAAATGAAAGATACTCGATATATATATACTATTCTAGAAGCTACATGTCAAGTTTGGTGACTCTAGCTCTTATTATTTACCAAAAAATTGCATAAGAAACGGGATTTCGATATACATTTTTATCGATTACTTGGAAACGGGGCAAGTTATCGTTTATCGGAAACAAACTCAATCTGCGCGGGCACTAGGATCTAGGCACTACATCTAAAATTTCTCTAGCTCGTATAGGTTCTGAGATCCTTGCGTTCATACATACGGACGGACGGACGGACGGACAGACAGACGGACATGGCTAGATCGACTCGGCTATTGATGCTGATCAACAATATATATACTTTATGGGGTCGGAGATGCTTCCTTCTGCCTGTTACATACATTTGCACTTTGCACAAATACAATATACCCTCTTTACCCAATGGGTTCAGGGTATAATAACGTACCGGCAACAATGCCAAAAGACCACCAGAACGAACAGAGAAAACACGAAAACACAATCTCGAACAGAAACAAAAGTACGTAACATGGAACAGACTTCTACGGATTATGCGCATAGTTCTCAACTACACAATATAGATGAGGACTCAAATTTTCAACGAAATGCCTCGAGAAACAAACAGGGTACTTAGTTAAAGAAAAACCGGGTTCACCTTTACCATACATTGTAATCCATTTCAAATCCGGATACCCCCTAAATTTCCTAATAGACACAGGGACAACCTTGTCATTCATAAACCTAAAAATTGTCACTGATTCAGACCAAATCACCCTAACAAACCCAATTTCAATCAAAACAGTACTCAACGTACATACCCTTCATCAATAAAAAAAGCTACCCCTGTTTAAGGAATTTTCAGAAATTATGCCTCGACTCAGAATTACAAGTCAATAAATACATCGAGAACGATTACATTGAAATAAATGCCATATCCGAAGTTAATATCAATATACTTACCCAACTGAGGACAGACCATCTAAACGCTGAAGAGTTAACTGCGCTAAAAGATCTTTGCAAAAAATTCCCTAAACTGTTTCATCGAGAGGGAGACAACCTCACCTTCACTAACTGGGTCAAACATAGAATACAGACGAAATTCCATTAAAAGACAAAAAATTCAGAGACAAATCACAAAACTTTTATAACAAGACATAATAAGACACAGTCATTCCCCATGGAGCGCACCAATTTTCCCAGTTTCACGAGATATTAGCAAAACAGCCTTTTCGGCAATAGGAGGACATTTTGAATTTTTACGAATGCCCTTCGGGCTTTCCAACGCAACAGCCACCTTCCAAAGGGTGATGGACAACATCACCTTAACGGCAATTGTTGTTTAATCTATCTTGACGACATTATAGTCTTTTCATCTTCACTCCAAGAACACGTTAATGACCTAAAGTTAGTATTCGACAGGTTAAAAAGAGCAAATTTAAAGCTTCAACCAGAAAAATCTGAATTTTTCAGAAAAGAAATCGAATATCTAGGACTCGTAGTAACCGATTCTGGTATAAAACCTAACCCCAATAAGTTAATTGCCATTAAAGCATTCCCTATGCCAAAAACCTAGGACTGCTCGGTTACTATAGAAAGTTCATATAAGATTTCGCAGCAATCACTAAACCCTTGACACAACAACTTAAAGGCAAAGCCACAGTAAAAATAAGTGAGGAATATACTAAAGCATTTGAAACTTGCAAAACTCTGCTATGTAACTACACGATCATTCAATATCCAGATTTTCAAAAACCTTTTATACTTACTACGGACGCTAGTAATTTCGCTATTGGGGCAGTTTTGTCCCAAGGCAACCTTAATCACGACAAACCGGTGTCTTTAGAAGAACTTTATCAGACACAGAGGTAAATTATTCAACTGTAGAAAAGGAAATGTTAGCTATAATCTGGGCTACAAAATATTTTCGCCCCTACTTATAAGGACAGAAATTCAAAATAGTGACGGATCATAGGCCATTGACTTGGCTTATGAACTTCAAGGAACCAAATTCAAAATTGGTTCGATGGAAACTATAGCTAATCAAGTACGACTACAAGATAATATACAAGAAAGGACTCCAAAACGTAGTAGCCGACGCCCTTAGCCGCGTCACTGGCGACGTAAATATTAACGACGTTGTTTTCCCCATATACAAGTATAACATTAATACGATTCCTACTTCTAACAAACCTTTAAACGAATTCAATGTACAGACTGTATTCAAAGTTGGAACACAAGCTGAAATCTTGACTTCCGTACCTTTCAAAAACAAAATCAGAAGAACGATATCAGAAAAACAGTACGATAAAAACAATACGACTTATATTTTGAAAAAGATTCCTAAACCTAACAAAACATGCGCTATAATATACCAACTCAGTTAAATAAGGTCATTAGATGTGTCACACTACTAAGAGACATAACCGACCAAAACGAACAAGAACTAGAATTACGCCTATAACACGTGGCAAACAACCACAGGGGAATAGACGAGACAGTAGCTCACCTAAGAAGATCCATATATTTCCCATTATTAAAGACCAAAACTTCGCATATTATTAATGACTGCGATATATGTTAAGTACGGCAGGCAACCACAGAAACTAGAATATTCTGAAACAGAAACCCCGTCATGCCCTATGCAGATAATATACACAGACATTTATACAATTAACGGAAAACCCATCTTGACTATCATTGCAAATTCTCAAATTTTGCTTCAGGCTATACAATTCCAACCAGACATAGTTAAATCTATGAAGAATTTCCTCTCTACATCGGAATCCCGAAAAAACTTATTTGCGATCAAGGTTCCGAGTTTACAAACAAACTTTTTAAAGATTTTTGCGCACAATATAACATATTTGTGCATTTCACTTCATTTCAACAATCTTCGAGTAATTCCCCGGTGGAAAGACTCCATTCGTCTCTAACAGAGATATACAGAATAATTTTAGACAAAAGAAAAACAGAAAAACTTAACTGCGACCATGAAGACATTTTCTTCGAAACACTGATAACATACAATAACTCTATCCATTCAACAACAAAATATACACCCTACGAGATCTTCCACGGAAGACCGCACATACTAACGCAAAACGCTTCCCCAAATAACGAACACGATTATCTCCAAAAACTTAACGAATTCCGAAATATCATCTACCCCAAGATAAAGGAGAGCATAGAAAATAAAATGAAAAATAGAATAACAAAACTGAACGAAAACAGAGATCCCCCAGAAAACCTCAATGAAGGCGACACACTTTTTAGAAAAGAAAAAGGGAGAAATATATCACACAAAAATCAAAAGATGCACAAATCAAAAATTAAAAAAAAAAAGGACAAAATAGTAATTACAGTCATATTTTACAGATTCTGCTGTGCGTCAGCACAGATTATTAAAGTACAACAGCAACAAAAATAAACCTGGGGAACGCAAGAGTTATAACATCATATAAACACCTTTTACACGAAATCAACACACAAAACTTGTTAGAAAACACAGAAAAATTCGAAACAGATTCAAATGACCTAAGACAAGTAAAGTTTTCAGGAGAAATTATAGACAGTCTGAAAGCAAAAGTAGACCAGCTAAGAATCAAAATAAACGCATTACTACCCAAAAAAAGGGAAAGAGAGGTTTAATAAATGGTCTTGGTAGTGTAATAGAAGTAGTAAAAGCAAATATGGACGTAAAAGACGCCAAATCTATTGCTGATCAATTCAATGTTATTAAAGAAAACGAAAACCAAATTACTGAAAATGTCAAGAAACAAATAATATTTAATCAAGAAACTATTTTAAGATTTCAAAACATTACCGAACATATTAACTAAGAACAGCGTATAATTAATAATTACAATAAAAATTATAAAAATAACATCTACAAAACATTAAACGTAGGACATAATGAAATTCACCTTCTGCAGTATATAACAAGAATAAATTTTAATATAGATGTATTATACAATCAAATAGATAATATAGCAGAAAGTATTCCGCTAACCAAATAGAATATAATAGCCAAATTCATACTATCCGAAAAATAAATTAGATTTATAAACGAATTCATTTCAAGCCAAAATGTCTTAGGAGAATCCGATGAACACTTATATAGATTGTTAACATTAGAAACTTACATAAATAACTATAATATAACATGTCATGTAAAAATTCCAATATTTAACAAACAAGTATATAAATTAGCACACATTATCCCCCTACCGTTAGACCACACTAAACTTCCTGATAGTACGAAACTACATCTTGTACGACCAAAACGGTCAAATCTTGTACCTTGAAAACAAATGTCCCAAAGTCCCGACATTTATATGCGAAAACGCATTTACACAAACGAACTTAGTCAATATCCATTGCCTTAAGGGCATTTTCTTTGACCAAACGGCAACATGCCACATCAAGGATGTTGGCCATCAAGAGGTCATCTGAGAAGTAGAACAACGACACATCTTCGTCTTTAACACTATAAACAGCAATGTCACGTCTTCATGTCACAGACCCTTCATAATTAACGGGTCAGCTATTGTAACATTTGACAACTGTACGGTCATAATCAACGGCTTATCATACGATGATACTGTTATGGAGTTTGAACAAACGACAGAACTGTCCATAGAATCGTTCAAACAAATGAACATAAACAACACGTTCGAAGATTTAAATCTGCAAAAACTCCATCTACAGACATTATCAAGCCGAAACGACCTAATTGTCATGAAGACGACAACCACCTCTTCACACTTTATGTATTGCTAACTATACTGACAATATCTGCAGTATGCATCTTGACACTCAAAAGAAGGAACATCATCTTCACCTCGGCGGAGCCTCCGACGATGTGCGTTTCGGCCATTCCATCGATGTGGCCGTCACTTCATTTCAGGGGGGAAGAGTTACCGAATATACCATACAGGGTATATATGATTCGGTCCCACCCGCCAAGCCGCCGAGAAACGGCGGCGGCAGCACAGCGTTGTGACACTATGTTGCAATGCTGATCCAGCACTTTAACAGGATTTTGGTTGCGACAGTTCTCGTGCAAGACACTTGAACTGCTGCTTTTAAGAAAACCATTATATACATTTAGCTTTACTGAAGCTCGAAGAATAAATAGATATTCAGTTTAGTTTGGAACCTTCAAAGAAAACGTTGCAGTGTTTATTGAATTCTTATTTAATTTACATCAAATCAACATATATATATACAAATATCACTTCATAGCCTTGACGATACTGGTAACTCGGGCAGCAAATAAATTTCACTTAATCAATACACCCAAAAAACTTATAACTGGCGCCCAACTAAGTGAAGAATTCTAAAAAAAAGCCTGCTTAAATAATACAATATAAAGTGAGCGTTGATTCTATAAATTCGCGACGAGCAACCGTTGCGAAAAGTGAACTTTAATACAAACGAGAAAGAAAGGCTATCTTCGGCACGCCGAAGATCTAATACCCTTGCAGACCCAACCTTTTAATGCCTAGAAAATGGTTAATGCTGAGTTTGGTGAAGGTATCTTGATAAACAAAAAGGCTTTTAATCAAAAAACTAGTTTTCGACCGATCGTTCCTATGGCAGATATAAGTTAATACCTAAGATATCAAAAATAACAACGCCTTTGATATCCAGCATACCAACATTTGGTTCCCGCACGTGGCCATTCAACGTGCTGGGAAAAGCTGAAGCAAGGTGTCGCGTATGCAACTTTAGGTGCATAGCAGGTCAACGCGCTCATGGGACAGCCAACCGTGGGATCGCTAAATTGGCATATTTACCGCACATGCAAATAATTTGAGGAATCAGCGGAACCAATAAAGTTCGTTGGTTCCCAAGAAATGCGAACCCCTGCGAAATGCAGAATGGGGGCATTTCCTCATTTGCATCAACACCAAGCTGGAGACGCCGACGCCGACAGCGACGCTTCTTCGTTGGACTGAGGTTTCATTAGGGATTAATTAAGATATAAAAATAAGTTTTTAACTGGAACTCAATGTAAGCGCATAGTGCTGATTAATAATAAAAGAATTATATTTTTTTTATAAATATTACCACCAAATTGGTTAATTGGCGCCCGAACAGGGACCCGCGAAACTCATAAAAACAAAAAGGACCATAAGAAGTTCGCCAACTAAAGCCAATAAAGGCAACAGTTTTTAAAGTTTTTTCGCGAGTCAAACGTTTATAGTGATTGGCCCTTAGTGAGCAACTAACACAAGTGTAGTGCAAAAAGGAGGGACGTGTTTAGTCCCAGCCATATCCTGTAACAATTATAAAAATTCACATAGTGAAGAAACTCAAACAATCACGTAGTGACTACTAATAAAATAATTTCACATAGTGAAAAAAAAAAAAAAGTTCACGTAGTGAATAAAATCTCCCGATCAATAGGGATCTTTAATAAAAAATAATATAATAGTTCACCAAGAACAACAAAAAAACATCTACTACAAGAAGATCTACTCCAACTATAACTACTCCGAAAACACCCAGATGGATTCCAGGATAGTTTTAACTTTAATGTAAGTCACTATTATCATTTATATTGTTAATCTACGAGAGCCTCAGCAATTAAGAATTAAGAGGTTCTAGTCGGGAGCTCCCGACTTAGGTATACCCTGAACCCTCTTATTCCATCACCAAATGCAGCGCGCGCTTATAGATAGAGAGTAGCGGGGAGGTGACGATAGGTATAAAATGAAAGATACTCTATATATATATACTATTCTACAATGTAAATGTCAAGTTTGGTGACTCTAGCTCTTATTATTTACAAAAATTGCTTAAAAAACAGGATTTCGATAAACATTTTTATCGATTACTTTGAAACGGAATAAGTTATCGATTATCGGAAACAAACTCGATCTGCGCAGGCACTAGGAGCACCAACATCTAAAATTTCAAGTCTCTAGCTCTTATAGGTTCTGAGATCCTTGCGTTCATACATACGGACGGACGGACGGACGGACGGACAGACAGACAGACGGACATGGCTAGATCGACTCGGCTATTAATGCTGATCAAGAATATATATACTTTATGGGGTCGGAGATGCTTCCTTCTGCCTGTTACATACATTTGCACTTTGCACGAATACAATATACCCTTTTTACCCATTTTCAATGGGTTCAGGGTATAAAAAGAAAAAGAAAAAGAGCAGAAGAGCTTATAATAGAATACTTGTCAACATAAATAAAATAAATAATTTGCCCAATACGACTAACCCCTCTGGTCCTTCGCCACTTACTCTCTTTTCCACATCCCAAAAAATAGAACAAACAAACTTGATTGAACAGGTAGTTAGGAACGCGGTTAATCCGGTGATAGAAGAAGATGACGAGCCACAAATAGATTTCAGCAGAAACCTCTCGGATTCTGAAAAAGTACCAGACATAGTAAAATGTCTCAGGGAAAAGCAAGTGAGTTTAACTCATGGAGAAAATCAGTTGACAGAATATTAAAAATGTACGAAAGTCAGAAAAATTCACCAAAATACTTTGCCATTTTACATACTATCAGACACAAGATTATAGGAGAAGCCGATACTGCACTAGAGTCGTATCGTACGGCTCTCAACTGGTCCAAAATCAGACGTTGCCTCATGCAACATTACGTAGACAAACGAGATATTGGTACTTTAGAATACCAATTAAACACGCTAGTTCAAGGCAGAGATAATATAAACTCCTACTATCAAAAAATCTACGAGATTCTCTCGTTAATCCTGGACAAGATCGACTGTCTAGATTAGAAGGAGGAAGCTTTGCTTGCAATGACTAATTCTTATAGAGATAAGGCATTAGACACGTTCATAAGAGGATTAAACGGCAACTTGCCAAGTCTGTTAAGTGTTAATAAACCTACAAGCTTGCCAGAAGCCTTGAACATTTGTCTTATGTTGGACAACTTTAATTTTAGGGCGACACAAGCTAACACTATGTATAACACCTTGTCGCATAACGTTAGGCGTGGTCCGCAGCCAACTTACTACAACAACGGAGGCAGACAAGTACCTCAAAGACCTGTACGTAACCAAAACTTTTTCCCAGAATTAGCACATTTTGGACAAGGTCAGCCCAGATTCGTACAACAGCAACAACAATTCCCACCCTCATTACCGCCAAGGCGTCAACTTCCACCCACTCCGATGGAGGTAGATAGTTCCGTACAAACGCGTCAAGTTAACTACCAAAATAGACCTCAAATAGCATTTCAGCGTCCAAATACCTCACAACAGAGTTATAGACAAACAGCTCCCCAAACTAGACAGAATAATCAGGCTCCGCAGCAAATGAAACGACCTCTTTCTCAGGTCACACACCAACCCAACAAACAACAGAGAGTTTACAATACAGAAGTTATCATAGAAGAAGAACAGGGTTATGAAGAAGAACAAGATTATAACGAGCAAGAGTATGTTCTAACTGATAATCAAGAATTATAGACCCCAGAAGAGTACGAATATGAAATAACCGATGATGTTAATTTTTTAGACGAGGTTCATCCTCATTACCTTTCTTAGAGGTTAAAATGAGGAACGAGAAAAGAATAAAATTTTTAATAGATACCGGCTCCAACAAAAATTACGTAAAACCTTCACTCATTCGGGCACCCATACCGAATGAAGTATGCTTCGCAGCAAAGTCCATAGGAGGCAAGACTAATATCACGCATTATGCAAACATAGATATTTTCGGCAACGGAATAGGCAAAATTCAATTTTTCCTCTTATCAGAACTAGGTACCTTTGACGGTATCATAGGTCACGACACATTAAAAAACTTAAAGGCCATAATAAATACACATGGAAACTATTTTACGCCGTTAGGAAAATTTAAATACAAAACTAAGGAACTTTCAATGGGACTTATAACGAACATAGAACTTAGACTTTCTCACTTAGATAACCAAACTTGCCAAATAATAGATTCAATAGTTAAAGAATGCCCAGGTCTCTTCGACGAACCGGACAGAAAGCTCACCTTCGTCACTCAAGTTAGAGGTGAAATAAAAACTAAAAGCGATAATCCTGTCCCTATGGCACTAAAAGAAGAAATAGATAGTCAGATAAAAGAATTGTTAGCCGACGGCATTATTCGACCGTCGCGCTCCATATAGTTCTCCAGTTCTCCAGGAAAAAAAAAATACCGCATGGTAATCGACTACAGAAAGTTAAACGAAATTGCCATCCCTGACAGGTATCCAATGCCAGAAATAAATAGTATCTTATTAAATCTCGGTGAGAACAACTTCTTCACCACAATAGACCTCAAAAGCGGATTTCATCAAATCGCGTTAAAAGATTCAGACATCGAAAAGACAGCCTTTTCTATCAATAATGGAAAATTCGAATTCCTCAGACTCCCCTTTGGGCTACGCAACGCCCCGGCCATTTTTCAAAGAACTCTTGATGACATATTAAGAGAACACATAGGTAAACGATGCTATGTTCACATAGATGACATCGTAATATTCGGAAAAACAAAAGAAGAACATTTTAACAACTTACGATTAGTTTTCGAGACGCTCGAACGAGCCAATCTCAAAGTCCAATTGGACAAATGCGAATTTATGAAAGATAATTTAGAATTTTTAGGATTTGTAATCACCAAAGACGGTTTAAAAACCAACCCAAAAAAAGTAAAAGCAATAGTCAACTTTCCTAAACCAAAAACTATCCATGACCTTCGTTCATTTTTAGGCATGTCTGGATATTATCGCAGATTCATCAAAGGTTACGCAGAAATAAGAAAACCATTAACTACGCTACTTAGAGGAGAAGCGGGTAGAATCTCGAAAACAATTTTTAAAAGAACTCATATTAACTTCGACACAAAACAAATAGAAGCCTTCAATAAAGTAAAAAATTGTCTCATTTCCGAAGATGTAATATTACATTTTTCCAAATTCACTGAACCATTTGAACTAACCACTGATGCATCAAACTATGCTTTAGGCGCTGTCCTTTCACAAGGAGGCAGGCCAATAACCTTCCTTTCACGAACACTTAGTTCATCCGAAGAAAATTACGCTACAAATGAAAAAAAAATGCTAGCAATTATTTGGGCACTTCGAGAGCTACGCTGTTTTCTCTATGGTGTAAGCAAACTCAAAATTTTCACCAGCCGCTAACCTTTGCGCTTAGCAACAAAAACACAAACGCTAAAATGAAAAGATGGAAGGCTCAGTTAGAAGAATATAATTACGAACTTTTTATAAACCAGGGAACACCAACGTAGTTGCAGATCTTTTATCTAGACCCCCTCAGGCCAGTTTAAATTCATTAACCCCTACTATGCACAGTAGCGAAAGCTCGTCAGAAAATTTAATACATTCAGTAGAAATTCCTATTAATGCTTTTAAAAATCAAATATTCCTTGAAATTAACGAAAGTTCGTCATACCAATTCAAAATAGTATTTCCCACGTATCACCGACACAAAATTAAAGAAAAAGAATTCTCGATTGAACATTTAAAACAATTACTTAAGCGATATCTAAACCCGTCAGTCATAAATTGCATAAAAACAACTGAACCAATTATGCTTAAAATCCAAAGCATTTACCCATTACATTTTTCGAATTATAAAGTACGTTTTACCCAAATTGTAGTAGAAGACATAACGAACGAGCAGGAGCAGCAAGAAATCATAATAAAAACTCACTCAAAAGTCACTAGAGCACACAGGAACGAAAAAGAAAATAGACTTCAAATTTTAGAAACAGCATATTTTCCATCTATGAGACAAAAAATTAAAAAAATTGTTAAACTTTGTAAAATTTGCAAGGAAAATAAATACGGACGACACCCAAATAATATAAAACTTGGAGAAACACCCTTTTTTTTATTTTATTTTTTTTATTTTTTTATTTATTTATTTATTTAAGGTCGACAAAACGAGTGTCTTCCTCATTATTCCGTAGATTATACATACAATAGATAATAGAATTATATGCTAAAAGCCTAGTTAGATAACATAGTTCTCTAAATAGCATCACCGACCGATGGAGGTGTTTTAGTTGCCAGTCCGGCCAGCTGTGCCCCTTTTCACAGCTAAATTTGTCAGTGACGCTATTAGAGCCTACATCTAAGCAGAAGGGTGTAAGTAGGAAAAAAGTGTTCTTAAGTAAAATTAAAAATAATCTTAGTTTGCTATATTAATTAATAAAATACAATAAATAGGAAAAAAGAAAGTAAGAAGAATAATGTTAATAAAGTAAAGAAATGGAGGCTAGATATATAGAGTGTTAAGTAGATAGGACAGAGAGAAAAGTAATGGGAAATCACCGACCCGGTGGGGGAAATTTACAGCCTGTCCGGCAAGCTATGCCCCTGCTCATAGCTGGGAATGGTCAGTGTTTTCCCGAAGGTATCCTGAAAGCAACGATTTTATTAGGGGTAGAGAAAGTTCGGTAGAGAAAACGTGATGCAAACTATTATAATTTTTACATAGCACGCGAAAAGGATTGTGCATAGCGTAGTCTGTTGTGCATGTAGACAGGAATAAGGGGCGGTAATTTCTGGTTGGTCTAGACGGAACAGAGAATTGAAGACGCCCTAGCAGAAAAGGAGAATCTATATCGCCAATAATCAACTTATGTAGAAGGACAACACCGAGAATTGTCCTACGGTTGGTTAACGACGGAAGGTTAAGAAGAAGCAGCCTGCTGGAGTAGGATGGCAACCGAAGATTAGGGTCCCAATTTAAACCTCGTAAGGCAAAAAGCAGAAATTGCTTCTGAACAGATTCAATACGATCCTGGCCATTGTTATACTGCGGAGACCAGATGCAAGAGCAGTATTCAAGGATAGGGCGAACAAGAGAGATGTACAGAAGTTTCGTTATAAAAGGATCGTTAAACTCTTTAGACCATCGTTTAATGAATCCAAGTACACCTTTTGCCTCATTAACGATGGTATCTATGTGAAGATTGAAACAGAGTTTTGAATCAAATAGAACGCCTAGATCCTTAACTGTTAGTATACGTTGTAAAGGGGTATTGTCGATTGTATAACTGACAAGATAAGGTGTAGTACGATTAAATGTCATAAACATACACTTTGAACAATTCAGATGCAATTGATTGGCCGAACACCAAAGTTGCATAGCGTTCAAATCGTCTTGTAGACGAGAATGATGTAGGGGATTAGTGTATGATAGAATAAGTTTCACATCATCCGCATACATGAGCACACGGGCATGTGATATAACAGAGGGGAGATCATTTATAAAAAGAGTAAAGAGTAAAGGTCCAAGATGACTACCTTGAGGAACACCAGAAGTAACGTGAACTTGTTTAGAGGTAGTCAGCCTCAGCATTACTCTTTGGGTCCTACCTTTTAAATAAGAATTAATCCAAAGCAAAAGAGACGGAGGGAAACCTATTCGGTCAAGTTTAAAAAGTAAAATGTCATGGTGCACAGAGTCAAACGCTTTACTGAAGTCAGTATAAATGACATCAGTTTGCATTTTCGAAAGAAAAGCATCGTTTACCAAGGAAGTAAACTCAAGCAGATTGGTCGTAGTTGACCGATTCTTTACGAATCCATGTTGAACAGGGGAAACAACTGATTTGCAGAAATGCTGCAAATTCGAAGTGATTATTTTTTCAAATAATTTAGGAATAGCGGACAGTTTTGCAATGCCCCTGTAATTTTGTATATCAGACTTTCCACCTTTCTTGTGGAGAGGAATGATATAAGATTCTTTCCAAAGAGATGGAAAGACAGAAGATTCAAGAGATAGATTAAAAAGCTTTTGCAATGGGTAAAGAAGGGAAGAACTACACTCCTTGAGTAGACAACTAGGAATATTATCAGGCCCAGGAGAGTAAGAAGATTTTAAAGAGTTTATAGCGAAAAGGAGAGAGGAGTGTGAAATAATAGGAGGAGGTATAGAACTAGAGGAAGAAATAGTATAAGGGTAAGAATTATTATTAGGACAGACTGAGGAGTAAGTTGATTGGAAAAAATTAGCAAAGAGGTTAGCAGAATCAGAGTCATTACTAGCTTTATCCATCCCGAAAGAAAAAGAAGTTGGCAAACTTGAAGATTTACGCTTCATGTTTACAAAATTGTAAAACTGTCTCGGATTTTGGGCAAATTGCCTTTTACAACGAGTTAGATAATTCTCATAGCATTGAGAATTCAAAAGAAAGAAGTTCGACTTGGCTATGGAATATTTAGC
This sequence comes from Drosophila ezoana, assembly GCA_035045725.1. Classification (NCBI taxonomy): domain Eukaryota; kingdom Metazoa; phylum Arthropoda; class Insecta; order Diptera; family Drosophilidae; genus Drosophila; species Drosophila ezoana. The sequence continues at coordinate 148,676 of JAWNOU010000122.1, forward strand.
CAAGTCTGTACACGAACCAGACTTTTTAAACTTTTTAAAATATTTAGATTTTAAGTTTTTAATATGTGACAATCTGGGAGTAAACCAGGGTGGTTTTGAAGAAGTAGTCGAAGAAATTGACTTGGGAATACTCATATCTAAGAGGGAGTTAAGGGTGCTATAAAAAAAAGTAATAGCAGTATTTATATCAACCGAGTCAAATAAGACAGACCAATCGGTTGCATAAATAAGCTGATTCAGCAATGAATAATTTCCTTTGCGAAAGCAGCGGCGGGGCTTATTGGCTGATGAGCACGAAAAGAGACGATTACAATTGAACATTGTAATCTCTAAAGTAGGATGATATACATCCTCAGGAAGAGATAAAGGAGGGGACCTAGACACATTAGAAATAAGGTAGTCGTTAACAAATACAAGGTCAAGTGTTCTATTCAAATGATTAGAAATTGAATTGATTTGAAACAACGAAAGATCAAGCATGCAGTCTATAAAATCATGCTGTGCTGAGGGCACTAGATAATTTTCAGCAGTGAATAATGACCAAGAGATGTTCGGCAAATTAAAATCACCCAACACCATAAATAGGTCATTATCACGCACGTGTGAAGAAACTTCTTTAATACAAGTAATATGTTTCATATAAACTTGAATATCAGAAGAAGGAGGGACATAAGAGCATGTAATATAGATATTCCGTGTAGGAAAAGACACCTTAACTGAGATAATCTCAGCGTCAGTAGGCGTACTAAAACAGAAAAGTTCTGACTGGAGAGTGGCTTTAACGGCAATTAACACCCCACCACCTCGAGTCGGCCGATCATTTCTATGCAAAATAAAACTATTTGAAAATACCTCAGAATCGGATATGGTTGAATTTAACCATGTTTCTGAAAAAGCTATTATATCCGAGTCGAAGGAAGTACTGGCCATGAAAAGATTTTTAAGCTTTGAAATAAGACCTCTGACATTCTGATAATGAATACAGATTTGGTCAGAAGATGAAGTTAGTTTTTTGGGGCAGAAATGGTACCCTGTATTGAAGGGACTGGAAGGGTGACAGGCTGGTTACGCATTTTTGGCTTGAACTCGTGAACAATCATGTGTGGAGGCCAAAATTTGGGATCACAAATGATTGGGAACATATCATGTGAAACATTTATTTTGAATGATGATATTTCACGAGGGGTGGAGAAATTAAATTTGGTTATTGACACGCTAGCAGAAGATTTGCTAGCAATATAGGCTGCCAATGACTCAGAAGTGGTGTCCGATGAAAGTCGAGACACAAAAACTTGCCTACGAGGGGCAACAACCGTTAAAGTAGGTACTGATGGGGCTGCAGGTAATACAGGAGTTGGAGGAGCTAAAGAGGCACCATGATTGTGTTTAACAATCTGGGCAAGATTACGCGTAGGTCTACCTTTGCGGCCAGGAGCTGACGGGGCTGAGGCAGTTTGGATAATTGGGACAGTATCAGGTACGGGCTCTACTGAAACTACTATAGGGGATGAAATGGGGGTATTTGGGCAATCGCTTGGAGAAGACGATAAAGACAACATTGGAGATAAATCCAAGTTGCTAGGTAGGGACAAGAAAGGAGTAGGTGTCTGAACAGACGTAGAGGGCAATTGCGAAAGTTGAGGCTCCAACCGGCGATTGGTTGGAGACTCGAATTTATAATTTGCAAGCAACTCAAAACTCGAGTCAAAATTGCTCGACAGCTGCTTAGCCACGTTATTTAATTTTAAAAATTGATTTCTCACAGAATTATACATCCTGGAGAAATCAATTTGCTTTTCGATGCAAACTGGGCACGACCAACGCAAGCCACCGCAGCCCTTCTTGGCAACTACAGCGATCTTGTCGCAATCACGCCCAGTGAGACCTGCACATTTAGCATGCATCATATTCTCACATAGCCAGCAATTAACAAATTGCGGCTGTGCAGAATCATCAGCCTGCTTGAACGTGCAAGGTTTCTTACAGCACGACATAATTGCTACAAGAGTATGCAAGTTGTGAGAGCGCAGAGCAAAACGAAAACGGTGCACAAAAATAGAGCAAGTAAACACTCAAAAAACAATTATCGTACACAAACAAATTGTTTGGAGCGAAAAGCAATAGCAAAAATTTGCGAGAGCGCGATGCACAAGCAGAAATATGCAGCAGCGAACACACGCACAAACAAGTGTATGCACGGGGGAGCACCAAGGCAAAAGAATCAAAAACAGGCAATAACAACAAACACGGAACTGACGCCGCGTTTTATAAATGCAATAATTAACAGACTTACGCTGCACAACAGATAACACTTTGCACAATTTATGAAAGCTTTTTAAATAATGCACCAAAAATGCAAAATTTCGAAATAAAAAGCAGGATTAAAGCGCAAAAATATATAAAAATCTTGGAGCACAAGTAAAACACGTCAATCACTCTCAACTGAGAACTCTCCTTACCCAGGTATCCAGGACAAATACTTCACATAGACATTTTTTCGACAAACAGAGAACTGGTTCTAACCTCTATAGACAAATTTACACAATTAGCAGTAGTTAAACCATTAGAAAACAGGAGCATTGAGGCAATCAGAAAACCATTACGAGAAATTTTGTTTTATTTTGGACTTCCGAAATCGGTTATCATCGATAACGAAAAGTCCCTTAATTCACAGTCAATAGAGTTCATGCTAAAAAATGAATTAGGAATTGAAGTTTTCAACACACCACCGCACAAGAGTACAGTAAATGGCCAGGTCGAGAGGTTGCACTCAACTCTAATAGAGATAATGAGATGCATAAAACAAGAAAAAGGCATAGAGAATTTTGACGAATTACTAGACTTGGCAGTGTGTGAATACAATCATACCATTCATTCTACCACAGGAAAAAAACCCGTTGATTTATATTTTGGAAGACCTACTAACTTTGGTACAGCAGACTACGAAAGAACCAGAAACAATAATTATGAAAAACTTATAAAAAAAACAACAACAGGATTTAGATTTTCACAACAAAAATAAACAAGTAAGAGGTTCTAGTCGGGAGCTCCCGACTAGGGGATACCCTGAACCCTCTTATTCCATCACCAAATGCAGCGCGCGCCTATAGATAGAGAGTAGCGGGGAGTTGGCGATAGGTATAAAATTAAAGATACTTGAAATATATATACTATTCTAGAAGCTACATGTCAAGTTTGGTAACTCTTACTCTTATTATTTAGCTCTTATATATTATACGGATGGACGGACGGACGGACGGACAGACAGACGGACATGGCTAGATCGACTCGGCTATTAATGCTGATCAAGAATATATATACTTTATGGGGTCGGAGATGCTTCCTTCTGCCTGTTACATACATTTGGATTTTGCACAAAAACATAATACCCCTTTTACCCATTTTTAATGGGTTCAGGGAATAAAAACAATAATGAACAAGTTCTAATAAACAAAGACATTATAGATAGGATAAAAAAGATAACCAGCGACAATAATGTCATAATTAAAAATTTAAAAAATTCAGAAAACTTCCAAAATATTCTGGCTACGCAGTTAAAATGTAAAATAGATTTAAGTAAAGAAGATTTAAGTAACATAAACCTTGCTATACATTTGTCGAAAGCCAATATTGTAAACACTTTTATAATTTCCGAAGATGAAACTAGAATAAAAAGTAACATTTTTGCTGAAGAAAATATTCCATTTAATAACATAGAAGAAGCCTTAAATTTTGCAAATATCAAAATCGCATTTAATGGCGAAAAGCTCATTTATGTAATCGACATCCCTAAATCTGACAAAGAAATTTGTAAACATTTACTTTTAAAACCTTTAAAGAAGACAGGAAATGTAATTAAAATAAAATATGAAAACATAATAAAATGTAAAAATACAGTTTTTGCTATTTACAATCAATGCAAAAATATTAATAAAATCAGTATGTGTTTAAAGTCAAACATTATAGATATCTAAACGATAATTGTTTTGCTAAGTTACTAACAAGCAGGCACAATAATTGTACCATTACCAATAATGACCATATAAAAACAGTAGAATCAATAGATTCTGCTTAATGATTTTAAAGGTAACATTTCTATCGATAACGAACTAAAACCCATTAAAGGGTCCTTTGTAATTAAGTCTAACAACTGTACATTAGGCATAGGAAACGAATTTTTTTCTTCATATGAAACTTCCAACTTTAAACCACTACCAGCCATGATCCAACTGGAAAGGCCAATAACGGCAATAGAAGAGGTGTTGTCACTGCAGCTAATGAGAGATCTCCATACCAAGAACACTGAGAAGATAGGCATACTACGAGACAATTTCAAAACAAACGCCATCACTAATTTCGGAGTAACTGCCGGAATACTATTGGTCTTCGTGGTTTATGCACTAAAACTCAAGCTCTGCAGGCAAACCACTGTTATTGAAGTTACAGCCACTCCCACCAGCAACGAACAGCGCCCAGACAAAGTTGACGTAACAGAAACTCCCCCGGAAAGCCACGTAAAAAACACAGAAGCATCCACGATTTACCTGGTTTCTAACAATCGACCGGGACGTTCGAGATCAGAGAGGGAGGAGTTAATACCTAAGATATCAAAAATAACAACGCCTTTGATATCCAGCTTACCAACATTTGGTTCCCGCACGTGGCCATTCAACGTGCTGGGAAAAGCTGAAGCAAGGTGTCGCGTATGCAACTTTAGGTGCATAGCAGGTCAACGCGCTCATGGGACAGCCAACCGTGGGATCGCTAAATTGGCATATTTACCGCACATGCAAATAATTTGAGGAATCAGCGGAACCAATAAAGTTCGTTGGTTCCCAAGAAATGCGAACCCCTGCGAAATGCAGAATGGGGGCATTTCCTCATTTGCAACAACACCAAGATGGAGACGCCGACGCCGACAGCGACGCTTCTTCGTTGGACTGAGGTTTCATTAGGGATTAATTAAGATATAAAAATTAGTTTATAACTGGAACTCAATGTAAGCACATAGTGCTGATAAATAATAAAAGAATTATATTTTTTTTATAAATATTACCACCAAATTGGTTAATTTATATGATATAGTAGTGCGATTTAAATAAGATTTTGCAAAAATGAAGGGAGCATAGTGATATCTTGAAATGCCGTGTTTAATCGAAATATCTTGAAAAACAAAAAAATTGTACATACAAAAACTTAATTTTCGACCGATCGTTCCAATGGCAGCTATATGATATAGTGGTCCGATCTTAATAGGGTTTTGCATATGTATGAGGAGCATAGTAAAACTAATAAATGCTATGTTTGGTCAAGATATCTTGATAAACAAAAAAATTTTAAATGCAATAACTTAATTTTCGAAGGATCGTTTCTATGGCAGCTATATGATATAGTGGTCCGATCTTAATAGGATTTAGCATACATATGAGGAGCATAGTAAAACTAAAAAATACCGAGTTTGGTCAAGATATCTTGATAAACAAACATTTTTTTCATACAACATCTTAATTTTCGACCGATCGTTCCTATGGCAGCTATATGATATACTAGTCCGATCTTAAAAGGGTTTTGCGCATGTATGGGGAGCATAGTAAAACTAATAAATGCAAAGTTTGGTCAAGATATCTTGACAAACAAACTTTTTTTTCATACAGCAACTAAATTATCGACCGATCGTTCCTATGGCAGCTATATGATATAGTGGTCCGATCTTAATAGGATTTTGCATATGTATGAAGAGCATTGTAAAACTAAAAAATGCCAAGTGTCTGGCTACGCAGCCAAAACAACTAGAGCGACCTCGCAACTGATAAGAGCAGCATCTTAATTTTATCTTATTTTATCTTATAATACTCGCTCTGCAAAGCAATTGCCTAAATTTCGCTCTTAAGAATTCATTTACAATTCATTTGCTGCCCGTTCGTTCGCTTCATGCATTTGGTACACATCGGCCACTTGCATTAGTCAAAATTATTACGAATAATTGTCGCTTCGCTAAAATTGGCACGTACTAATTCGGGTTCGCTTGCCTATATAAAACTATTGTTCTTAAATAATAAGCACAGACCAATTCGGGTCTGCCTGCTTTTCGTAACTTTAAGAAATATAAAAACAAATTGGAACACAAGAAATAAAAGGTTAATTATTTCTATTTGTGAAAGCTCAGTAGCGCAACATTTGGTGACCCCGACTTGAATTTTGTTGTTGTAAGATTATTTGCTTTACATTAAAGCAATAATCTTAAAAGACACCACCTGGCATTTCGTTTTGTGCACTTTCTATACATACTTATAAGCGATCGCCGCCGCTTTGCCTACTCTTTCGGTCGCTTAAAGTCTTTACTCATTCGTGCGGTACTTATGTAAAAGCAATTGCCGTTGCTTCTTTACATAGCTTGACACTTGCGTTCGCCGAAGTTCTTACAACTATTTTTTTTGAACGGTTTGCATGTACTAGCGAGCACCGTTGTTAGTTACTCAGCTAGTTTCGCACACGCTTTCTATCAACGCTTCTAATGGCAACCCAAAATAATGCCTCTAGTGCAGTGCCCTTTGCAAACAGGGTGACCTTTCTGAAGCGCAAAGCCATTTCAATTTATGACAGTTTGCAAACACTTCGAAATGCTCTAACTAATTCGCCACTTAGTGCAATTGATGGGTGTGGTCTTAGTGTTAGGCTGAAGCAAATCGAGCGGCTTCAGACCTCATTTGATATTACTCACACTAGCCTCGAAGAACTAGACTTTGATGAAATCGGTAACCAATTGCGTGAGGACTTCGACGAGTTAGCAGTTTCTATGGAAATTTCGGTTCGGAGTGAAATTGCGAAACGTGTCTCAATATTGCCCTGCTCAACATTTCGCGACCAATCTGTGCTGCTCTCGCAGGCAGTTAGAGCTAAGGCACCGCCGACACTACCCTCAATAAAGTTGCCTACGTTCAGTGGTGGTTACACAGAATGGGCCGACTTTTATTCTATGTTCACAACCGTCATAGAAAATCATCCTGATCTAGCAGATATCGAATCGCGATTCGATCATTGGAAATAACAAACGATAATTATGCCATAGCACTTAATTTATTAGAGAAAAGGTTTAATAATAGACGTTTGGTTTTTGAGGCACGCATACTTAAGATATTGTGGCTCAAGAGGGTGGCAGGTGGATCGGACGTGTCGCTAAGGGAGTGGGAATCTGACCAATTCAACGCACATATTCGAGCGTTAAAGGGCATGGGCAACTACGAACAAATCGCTGGATGCATCATTGTGCAGATTAGCTGGACCCAACATCACAAACCAAATGGGAAGAAAGGCTTGAGGATTCGTCGTTCGTCAACTTAATACCATCGTGGGAGCATATGGCTACGTTTCTGGAGCAGAGATGCCGAACAATGGGAATCGTAAATTTTGCTATGGCAAGCTATGCCTGGTCTAGGAGATTCTCGTTTTGAAACAGAAGGAAACACGGTCACTATCACAATACAGTCTCAAGTCTCTGAATACTCAACATGCCTCACAGCTCTGTTAGCGCCTAACATAACTGATAGTCAACCGAGTTTTACTATCAACACGACGAATTGAAACATTCCCGATAACATAAAACTTGCAGATCCGTCTTTCTTTAAACCTCAACGCGTGGACTTGCTTCTTGAAGCTAGCCGATTTTAGGCTAGCGGACTGCGCTTGAGTGGTTCTATATTAATGGCAGAGCATACTGCGGGCAACCTTGAGTCAAGTTCTGAAGAACGTGCTGATGAATTGGTTCGAAGATTTTGGGAGATAGAATTCTGCTTGGAAAGTACACCTACCACTTCAAAGGAAGAAAACATCTGTGAAGAGCATTTCGTAAAGACTCATATCAGATTGCATATTGGCCAATATTCAGTTCGTTTACCCTTCAAGCGAAGTTTGGAATGTCTAGGGACGTGACACCAACAAGCCTTTCGTCCGTTCCTGACCCTGGAACGCAAACTACAAAATCGTCCAGATCTGAAGATTCAATATTCAAACTTTCTAAAGGAATATTTGGATCTTGGTCATATGTCGCCTGTTGCTCCAGAGTCTATAGGACTTTGTCAATACTTTCTTCCTCACCACTGTGTCTTTAATGAAGACAGTTCAACGACAAAGTTGCGAGTCGTTTTCGACGGCTCAGCAGCTACCTCGTCAGGTTATTCATTAAAGGAACTATTGATGGCTGGACCTGTTATTCAAAGATCGCTGTTTCATATCCTTCTTCGCTTTCGTAATTTCCCGATCGCCCTGACAGGAGATATTGGAGAAATGTATCGCTGCGTACGCGTTTCAGCACCGGACGATTTTCTCCAATGCATTCTGTGGCGAGACTCGCCAGAACAGGATATAAAGATTTTTAAGTTGGATACAGTTACATACGGAACAAAGCCAGCTTCATTCCTCTCTATCCGTGTTATGCATCAGCTGTCTATGGATGAGGAAACTAATTTTTCAATTGGATCTCGGATTCTGCGGCGTGACTTCTATGTGATGACCTCATTTCAGGGGGTGATTTAATTCAAGAAGCAAAGGAAATTCTTAATCAGACGGCTGGAAGTGGCCAGTGGGTGAAGCCCCCACAGTTGCGAAAGTGGTGCTCAAACAATGAATCAAATAATGCAAAATGTACTGAAAGGGATACCCGTAGAGGACAGAGAATCTTCTCTAAAGTTTGATGATGGTAGCGACATCACCAAAACTCTTGGACTCGCTTGGGACTCAGCGTCGGATCAGTTGTTTTCTTTTTCGTCCATTCAGCAGAGATCCAAACCATCCAAAAGAACAATACTATCGACCATAGCTCGCTTGTATGACCCGCTTGGACTCATAGGGCCGGTAATCGCCAAGGCTAACATCTTTTTGCTGCAGATCTGGAAGGAGAAGCTTGAGTGGGATGAGAGCTTGCCATCATCACTAGCAACAGCTTGGCATGATCTTTGCTGCAGTTTTGAGAAGGCACAGTTTCTTAAATTTCCTCGTCTCGTGTTAATACCTGCAGCAGAGTTAGAAGTTCACGGTTTCTGCGACGCTAGCAGCGAATCATATGGGGCCTGTGTCTACGTCCTTTCTCGACGAACATCAGCCAGTTGTCAGTTGTTGTGTTCCAAATCACGTGTAGCTCCTCTGAAAACAATCACAGTTCCAAAGCTAGAGCTCTGTGGCGCCGTCTTATTATCTAATCTCAAAATGTGAGATATCTTAAATGAATCTGTTCGATGGAAAATTCTACTGTTGGTCGGATTCTTCTGTATGCCTTTCCTGGATAAGGACCGAGCCCTGCAAGCTCAATGTGTTTGTGGCTAATCGCGTCACAGCAGTTCAAGTGCTAACTAATGGCATGGAATGGCGTTACGTGCCTACTTCACTCAATCCGGCAGATATACTCTCGAGAGGATCTACGCCCAGTGAATTAGATCAATCGTCACTGTGGTTCAACGGCTCAGAATTTCTAGTTAAAAACAAATTGGACTGGCCTGCTTCTTGCTTGTCAGAAAAGACAGAACTCGAACTTAGAAAAACAACTCATTTGATACAATGCAGCGTATATTCGGATATATTTATAAATTCATACACAGAAGCAGGCATCCTGGACTAACAGTGTGTGATATACAACATGGGACCCAACTCTTACTAAGGCTCGTCCAGAGAGCACACCTGTGGGAAGAGATCAAATCATTGCAATCGAGAAGAGTTGTTAAACCGTCCAGTTGTATCGCATCACTTAAGAATCTTAAGAATTCATTTACATAGAGCTGCCGCTCTTCGCTGAAACGATCGTTTTATTGCCCCAGCTTTACTTATGCGAAGGCTTCGATGCTGTGCATCGAGTTAACTAAGTTCGTTCGCTTCATGCATTTAGTACACATCGGCCACTTGCATTACTCAAAATTATAACTAATAAATGTCGCTTCGCTAAAATTGGCACGTACTAATTCGGGCTCGCTTGCCTATATAAAACTATTGTTCTTAAATAATAAGCACAGACCAATTCGGGTCTGCCTGCTTTTCGTAACTTTAAGAAATATAAAAACAAATTGAAACACAAGAAATAAAAGGTTAATTATTTCTATTTGTGAAAGCTATTGAAAAAGCTCAGTAGCGCAACACCAAGTTGTGTCAAGATATCTTGAAAAACAAAATGTTTTTCATACAAGATCCTACTTTTCAACCGATCGTTCCTATGGCAGCTATATGATATAGTGGTCCGATCTTAATAGGATTTTGCATATATATGAGGAGCATAGTAAAACTAATAAATGCTAAGTTTGGTCGAGATATCTTGAAAAACAAAATGTTTTTCATACAAGATCCTACTTTTGGACCGATTGTTCCTATGGCAGCTATATGATATAGTGGTCCGATCCAGCTGGTTGCTGGTGCTGCGTGCAACAGAAAGAGGGACTTCTGCGAAGTTTCATAAAGATAGCTTTAAAACTGAGAGACTAGTTCGCATAGAAACAGACAGACGGACAGACGGACATGGCTATATCGACTCGGCTGTTGATACTGATCAAGAATATATATACTTTGTGAAGTCGGAGATGTCTCCTTCTATGCGTTACACATTTAACGACAAAATTATAATACCCTCTGCAAGGGTTTAAAAAAAACAGAAGTCAGCGCAATTCGCGTCTGAGAAAGTGTTTGTGACCGGCATCAGTGTGTTTTCGATCTCTTGAGCGCAAGCTAGAGTGGTCAGCGATTTGAAATTCGATCTTGACTGCAGCGAGGGAGCAGCAGTGCCAACGAATAGATCATAGAACGATTAGGGACGTTCCCAATGAAAACAATGTAAGTGAGTTGCTCAAAAACATGGTCTAAAATATTTGGACTGTTAATGTTTGCTTTGGCAAGGTTTTAGGTGAGCATTATTTTTTGCAACTCCATTAGCAACATTCTGTTCCTGGCTAATAGTTTCATACAAGTGCCCGGAATCATAGAAGTTAAGTGATCTGGGCACTTTAAAATTAATTACGACCTGCCTATTGTTCAAGCCTACAAGCTGTGCCTCAGTGATTCTAAGATCCTCAGCGTCGGGCATACCTGCCACCACCTTCAAAATCTAGAAAATCTATCCTAGCCACCCTGTGGTGTACGCCGGGAGCTTCAATCATGCTCCAACATGTTCTTCATCCAAATTTAGGAGCTTTTTCATGTGGGACTGTGAACGCATCTCGCAAAGCTTTGTTGCTTCAACGACCATTCGCTCATACTCCGATACGTTTACCGAGTGCCTAACATAGGCAATTTCTTCCCATACGAGGACTTGACCATCTACGATCGGAATTTACTTAGCATGAGAGTAGTCAGTAACGAGCGCCGAGGTCATAGTGACGGAAAACAATACAAGAAGCCCAAACCTGTGGATTGAAAATTGCAATATTTTTTCTTAACCGAGAGAACATAAAATGACTACCACCCAACTTAATTAACTAATATGCCACTCTACCCGGACTCGCATGAAAATCATGTGCTGCAATTGGATAGAAACATTGTCGCCGAATGAGAAGGCCAAGTTCAAGCATTGAATTTTGTCAACTGTCAACGGCCAGCTCATGCGCCAGAGAGCTCCATGCAGGCGGAGTGGCTCACTACCAAATCCATCCAAGTCACATGGATGCTATCACATGGATTGACGACGGAATCTTTAGATAGTTTACTAACTTTTGCACGCGCAATGCTGGCGAGTTAAAACGTCATGTCAGCATTCCTCTGTTATGCAGTATCCGTTATCGCGCATATGCTTGGTCGGCTTGCCGACCACGACTTAGCTGCATGTTATTATGAATTCAAATTGTCATATTTATACCCTGAACCCATTGAAAATGGGTAAAAAGGGTATAATGTATTTGTGCAAGTGTATGTAACAGGAAAAAGGAAGCATCTCCGACCGCATAAAGTATATATATTCTTGATCAGCATCAATAGCCGAGTCGATCTAGCCATGTCCGTCTGTCTGTCCGTCCGTCTGTCCGTCTGTATGAACGCAAGGATCTCAGAACCTGTAAGAGCTAGAGACTTGAAAGCTGTAGGTCCTCCTAGTTTCGGATAAATGATAACTTACTCTTCTTTTATCAAATTGGGTATATAATAAGAGCTAGAGTCACCAAAAGTGATATGTTTATTCTAGAATAGTATATATTGATAAGTTAACAGAGGCCAACGACACCAGCTCCAGATGCTGATATAGCACTGGGCCGGATGTTCTTACGAGTTAACAGGGGTCAGCAAAATGCAATAAAACACCAGCCACAGGTGCTGACATAGCTCTGGGCCGGATGTTCTTGCTAAGCATTCTAGCGGCCGTTGTGAAAAGCACACAATAGCTTAGGTAATTTTGATCAATCTTTTGTAAATTTAGTTTTTAATTCGGCTTTCACTGAGGCACATCGGCCCAGCGACTTCGAGCATAAATTAACTCGCTCGCTACGGCGTATCGGCCTAGTGTTTTATAAACCAAATAACATTAATTAATTTTGTGTTACCCAAATAGTAAAATAATTAAAATAAAGTCTTTTAACGAAAATCCGCGAGGATTTCTTATTTAAATCTTAATTGGCGCCCAACGTTTTTCGGACCATTTTGTGTATAATTATTTTGTGTGCTGTGCAGTGTAAAGAACTAATCTACCAGTACAAGACACTTCGCGCTGTGTAAAAGCAATACCCAACCTACCAGTGCTTACAATAAAAGCTGTGCCTGACCTACATCAATTTACGTCATAAAAAGCCATTTGTTACACCGAAGCCGCTGGAGCTCTTCGGGCAGCGAAGTAAACCAACACCCATAGACTTCAGCGAGGAATTATAAAAAAGGATTCGCAACTGCAGCGTGGGAAGCAGTAGTTTTAGACGAAGAGCATACAACCTTTGTGGGATCAAATAAAATGTAAGTGGGCCATCATTTGGCACAAACTTTTTTCAATTTGCGTGATTTATTTAAAATAAGATCCAAAAATACATAAGTGAGAAATATACAAAATTGCAGTAATTGTGTTCCCAACTAACTTTGAGTAACACAATTTTGCATCCATCAGCAATTTTCAATAAACTCTCCTCTGTCATCATTCATTTAATTTACTGTTGTTGATTTACCCTTGAAATTATGTTGTTATTATTGTTGACAGTATAGTTCATGAACAGCTCGTTTCTCAGGTACAGAGATCGCTCTGCAAGGGGATATGAGACGACTCCACCACCTTAGATAGGGAAGCTTCCCGCAAGACACCGCTGACAACAGGTGTAAAATGGGAATGGAGCCTGAGCAGCTTAGGGCTTTGGTGCAGGCCGCAGTGGCCTCCGCCTTAGAAGCACAGAGCGCAGTATTGAAGCAAGGAGATGCAGAACTGAGGGCTTCCTTAAACGCTCGGATACAAGAATTGGCAGGCAGAATATCTGCCAGTAGTATAGAAACACCGCCGGTCCAGGCATTTGAGCCGGTGGAAATCAGAAACGACGGCCAAATGAACCATTGGACGCCGTTAAATGCTTACCAGACAAGCTGGAGACGGCATATAAAATTTACAAGCCATACGACGGCAGCTCACGCCACTACCAGGCGGTCATTATTATTAAGAGCAAAATTAGAGGAGCAGCTCACGGCATTTTGGGTCAGTTTGGCACAGTAATGAATTTTTATGCCATAATAAACCGTCTCGATGTCACATACAGGGATAAGAGAGGCATTCACGTCATAGAGCAAGAGATGAGCACCCTAAGACAGGGCTCATTAACAATTTTTCAATAATATGGTTGAGAAAAAGCTTACTCTTCTCACCAATAAGGTTAACATGTCCTATGAACCAAGCATGGCACAAGGCCTCTGTACGAAGTTCAGAGATGATGCGTTGCGTGTTTTTGTCTCAGGCCTAAAGCGTAGCCTGACGGATGTTCTGTTCGCGGCAAAGCCTAAACACTTACCGTCGGCCCTAGCTCTAGCGTAAGAGGTAGAGGCAAACCATGAGAGGTACGCCGCTTTGCCGCTAGCTTCGCTAAAGGGCAAGAAGATAGGGAACGAAAAGTGACCCCGAGGCCGCCGGTCCGTCAGCAAGATAGGGGTCAACAGCAGGGGGATCCGCAACCCAGCGGTTCCAAAAATCCTCCATTCACTAAAAAACAGAAACAGCAACAAAGTCAATTTTAGCAACAGAGTGGCAGGTGGAACAAAGGTGGCGGGTCACAGGACCCAATGGACGCCGATCCATCTGTGTCAAAAATTCTACAACCATCGCAGGCACCAGCCTACGTTAACTCTAGCGTTCCTCAAGCCTACAAAAGAACGGCCACGTCTGGGCGTTTAAGCAGACAGAGGACGTAGAGAATCAATCACACAGCTCACGAGCCTAATCAAGATTAAGGTTCGTATGCTAGCTCTGCAGCAGCAGCAGAACAGCAAATTGCCGATGACAATGGTAGCGGGTATGACTCAGACACTCTCAATTTTTTAGGGGAAGCTCCCTGCTGCCCTACATCAGTAGGAGAGTAGCAGGGATCTAGATGAGATTTCTCATCGACACGGGCTCTTCCAAGAATTATACAGGCCACACAAAAATCTAAAAGGTGTGTGCCCTGTAAATTCTTCCTTCTCTACCCATTCTATACACGGCACCACGAAGATCACTTATAAGTGCGTTATATCTCTGTTCGGCAAAACTGCCACATTTTTCTTACTCCCAGCCCTGTCCACATTTGATGGAATTGTGGGGCTCGACTTGCTCACGCAAGCAGGAGTGTCGCTTTGTCTTTCTTCTGGCCAACTCAAATGTGGCGCAAAAACTGAACAAATCGAATTCCACAGGTGCGAGGATGTTAACTTTACCAATGTTGACTCCGCCGACGAGCCTGATGCTGCAAAAGATGCATTCCTAAAGATGCTAAAGAGCAAACGTAAGGCCTTCGCGGATCCGGAAGAAGCACTTCTATAACACATCAGTGGTGGCCACTATCAGGACCACTGATGAACAACCAGTTTATTTCCGACTGTACCCCTATCCCATGGGAGCAGCGGAATTCGTTAATAAAGAAGCCTTCTGAAGAACGGTATCATCAAAAAATCTGTTTCCCCCTACAACAACCCCATTTGGGTGGTGGACAAGAAGGGGACGGCCGAATTTGGTCACAAGAATGTGCGCCTCGTAATGGATTTTCGCAAACTTACCGAGAAAACCATCGCAGACAGATATACCTATGCCTAACACTCCAATGATTTTGGGGAATCTTGGCAAAGCTAAATACTTTTCGACATTGGACCTAAAATCCGGCTATCGCCAGATCACGCTAGCAGAGCGTGACCGTGAAAAAAAAGCCTTTGCAGTTAACGGGGGGAAGTACGAATTTTGTCGAGAAGAACTGTTGACGACGTACTGCGTGAGCAAATTGGCAAATCTTGCTGTGTCTATGTTGACGATGTCATCGTCTTCTCAAAAGACGAAAATTCTCATGTCCAACATGAAGAGTGGGTCTGTACGAGGCAAATATAAGAATATATGAAGGAAAAATCGCGTTATTTTAAGAAAAGCGTAGGTTTTCTTGGTTTCGTGGTATCCAGTAATGGAGCTACAATAGACTTTGAAAAAGTCAAAGCGATTCAGGAGTTCCCAGAACCAAAGAATATATTCGAGATCAGATCATTTTTAGGACTGGCCAGTTACTAAAGGTGTTTCATCAAAGACTTTGCCCCAATAGCAAAACCCATTTCTGATCTTCTAAAGGGCGAGAATGGGTCAGTAAGTAAACATAGATCGCGAAACATCCCGGTAGAATTCTCTGAGCTTCAGCGCTACGCATTCCAAAAGCTACGCAACATTTTGTCATCAGAAAACGTCATGCTCAGATACCCTGACTTTAAGAAGCCGTTTGATCTAACGACAGACGCTTCAGCTTACGGAATTGGGACAGTGCTTTCTCAAGAGGGTTGCCCCATCTCAATGATTTCCAGAACATTAGGCCACCAACGAGCGGGAACTTTTGGCTATAGTTTGGGCCCTTAGCAAGCTTCGTCACTACCTATATGGGGTAAAAGACGTTAACATTTTCAAACCCGAACGCCAAAATTAAAAGATGGAAGGCGCACATTGAGGAAACGAATGCGCGAATATTTTATAAACCACGCAAAGAGAATTTAGTTGCTGATGCGCTATCGCGACAACAGCTCAACGCTCTTGACGAGCTGAATACTGATTCCTGCGCAGCCACAGTCCACAGCGAGCTGTCCTTGACCGATACAATTGAGTCAACCGAAAAGCCACTTAATTGTTTCCAAAATCTAATTGACATTGAAGAGGCACGCGTCCCCACCAAACGCAACTTCATTCTTTTCGGGGACAAGAGGCGTCATGAAGTGAGCTTCACTGATCGCACAGCCCTTCTAGATGAACTCCTTGACTTGATTAATCCAAATGCAGTTAATGAGCGAGAGCTGAAATAAAACATCGGCTCTATGCATCTTGAATTTAACTATAAGTTTCAACATTTGAGCCACTAGGCTTCACCTTTAAGTTTTGATATTTACGCCACTTGGCATTACCTTTAGGAAGACACGTAGTAATAGTTTGGTCCGTTTTGTCTGTCTTCCGCAGGTTCGGGTTTCTGCTATTTCTATTTTTTGCAAGTGCGGCAGCGCGAGTGACTAATTACTCACACGCGAAGTATATTCCCATTGTTGATGGCCAAGTTCTGGTCTGGGAGGGATTCAATTTCGTCAGGCACACAGCAAACATCTCTGAGTACGAGAAAATGGTAAACGAAACAATTGAGCTATGTGAAATGTTTCCGCAGTCACACGTGAGAAAGCTTCTAAGCGTAGTTGCGTCCCACCTCTGAGATCTGTTAGAAGCTCTTGGCATGCACCACAGGGTGGCAAGAAGTTTAGATTTCTTGGGCACAACCCTCAAAGTAGTTGCGGGACGCCAGTGACTTCGAGAAGACCAAATTCACTGAGTTACAGTTGGTGAACTCTAACAACAGACAGGTAGCTATCAACACAAAAGTTCAGGAACAAATCAATCAACTCACTACAAGTGTCAACACATTATTAAAACCTGCAAAAAAGAATCAGATAGATTCCGGGCATTTATACGAAACTCTTTTAGCTCGGAATAGAATGTTGCTGATAGAAACGCAGAATTTGATGCTGTCTGTTACCCTTGCAAAATTAATATTATGAGCCCAGACAGACGCTTCAGCTTACGGCATTGGGGCAGTGCTTTCTCAAGAGGGTTGCCCCATCTCAATGATTTCTAGATCTTTGAAACCCCCGGAGGTGAACTACGCCACCAACGAGCGGGAACTTATGGCTATAGTTTGGGCCCTTAGCAAGCTTTGTCACTACCTATATGGGGTAAAAGACGTTAACATTTTCACGGACCACCAACCGTTAACTTTTGCCGTTCAAGCCCGAACGCCAAAATTAAAAGATGGAAGGCGCACATTGAGGAAACGAATGCGCGAATATTTTATAAGCCAGGCAAAGAGAATTTAGTTGCTGATGCGCTAACGCGACAACAGCTCAACGCTCTTGACGAGCTGAATACTGATTCCTGCGCAGCCACAGTCCACAGCGAGCTGTCCTTGACCTATACAATTGAGTCAACCGAAAAGCCACTTAATTGTTTCCAAAATCAAATTGACATTGAAGAGGCACGCGTCCCCAACAAACGCAACTTCATTCTTTTCGGGGACAAGAGGCGTCATGAAGTGAGCTTCACTGATCGCACAGCCCTTCTAGATGAACTCCTTGACTTGATTAATCCAAATGCAGTTAATGCCCTGTATTGCAACCTGCACCTGGTGAACTCTAACAACAGACAGGTAGCTATCAACACAAAAGTTCAGGAACAAATCAATCAACTCACTACAAGTGTCAACACATTACTAAAAGCTGCAAACAAGAATCAGATAGATTCCGGGCATTTATACGAAACTCTTTTAGCTCGGAATAGAATGTTGCTGATAGAAACGCAGAATTTGATGCTGTCTGTTACCCTTGCAAAAATTAATATCATAAGCCCAAATATATTAGATCACGCAGATTTGAAATCTGTTTGGATCGATGAACCCACAGGTACTTCAATAGCTGACCTTATGTCCGTTGCGTCCGTGAAAGAATTACAATCTGTTAATGCCCTTCACTTTATCATTAAGTTCCCGAAAATCAACCAGTTGCACATGAGAATGCTGTGCTACAAATTGACGACAACATTATAGCTGAGTGCGGAGCTTGCCCTTAAGAATTGCACCTTCACGCCGGGAGGAACCTTTTGTCAACTCTCACCGACCAGCTCTTGTGCCATAGAGCTGCATGCTGGTGGCTTGGCAAACTGCCAAATACAGCCGAGTCACTTAGACCCGATCACATGGGTCGATGACGGAATTCTGATCATCAATAACCGGCCTGCTAAAGTTTGCACTGACAACGGTACTGAGACTTGGGTTCACGGAACTAATCTAATCACGTTCAATAATTGGGCTCTGATCAACGAAACTAAGTACTTGAATCGCAACAACGTCCAGAGTAAGTTCCCCGGCATTGCGGCAGCTCCCCTTCTGAACGTCACCGGCCACCAAGACGTGCTGAGTCTCCCCTACCTTCATCGCTTGAATGAACGTAACCTGGAGATCATCAAGGAAGTCAAGGACGAAATTGGAAGTGTCGACAGCGTGGTAATAGCCTTCTTGTTGGGTGCTGTGTGTTGCACCATAATTTGCATCGGAGTCACCTAACGTCCTTTCACCGAAAACATGGCATCGGCCAAGGAGCTGAAGAAGGTGATCGCCGAGTTAGGAGCGGCCGAGGGCGGCCTTAACTTAAAAGGGGAGCAGTTAACAGAGGCCAACGACACCAGCTCCAGATGCTGATATAGCACTGGGCCGGATGTTCTTACGAGTTAACAGGGGTCAGCAAAATGCAATATAACACCAGCCACAGAAGCTGACATAGCTCTGGGCCGGATGTTCTTGCACGACGGCAGCGCACGAGGCGCAAGCTAAGCATTCTAGCGGCCGTTGTGAAAAGCACACAATAGCACACAATTAGGTAATTTTGATCAATCTTTTGTA
The DNA here is from genome assembly GCA_035045725.1 of Drosophila ezoana. Taxonomy (NCBI): domain Eukaryota; kingdom Metazoa; phylum Arthropoda; class Insecta; order Diptera; family Drosophilidae; genus Drosophila; species Drosophila ezoana. The sequence continues at coordinate 167,746 of JAWNOU010000122.1, forward strand.
AATTTATTTTTTAATTCGGCTTTCACTGAGGTACATCGGCCCAGCGACTTCGCGCATAAATTAACTCACTCGCTACGGCGTATCGGCCTAGTGTTTTATAAACCATATAACATTAATTAATTTTGTGTTACCCAAATAATAAAATAATCAAAATAAAGTCTTTTAACGAAAATCCGCGAGGACTTCTTATTGAAATCTTTATTTATATATCAAGTATCTTTCATTTTATACCTATCGCCAACTCCCCGCTGCTACCACATACATAGCTATAAATCAAGTTAATAACCCAACTAGTATTGCCCAACAATTTAAACTACAATTTAAATGCAATTAACTTTTTAAGAATACACAAATATTCTATGGTACAATAAGATATACTGTCGAAAATGTCATTAAGATCGGTTAAGAAACACGTGTTTGCAGCTAGCGTAGTTCCAAGAATTTCTGTGCACACACACTTACAAATTACATACATATATCAATTAGATATATCAACAGCATTCCAATTGCGAATGTATTGTTGATAGTTGCGAGCTCGAACCCTGATAAAGGAACCTTTTTTTTTTAATTTATCTTTATTGCAGTATAATATGCTTAGCTGCCTCAAGACATTAGGGGCAACTATCCTAAAAAGGCATATAACTTTTTTTTTTTCCTAAAAGTGAATCGTTTTCATAGTAACCTATTTTTTATACCCTGAACCCATTGAAAATGGTTAAAAAGGGTATATTGTATTTGTGCAAAATGCAAATGTATGTAACAGGCAGAAGGAAGCATCTCCGACCCCATAAAGTATATATATTTTTGATCAGCATCAATAGCCGAGTCTGTCCGTCCGTCCGTCCGTCCGTCCGTCCGTATGTATGAACGCAAGGATCTCAGAACCTATAAGAGCTAGAGACTTGAAATTTTAGATGTAGGTGCTCCTAGTGCCTGCGCAGATCGAGTTTGTTTCCGATAAACGATATTTTGCCCCGTTTACAAGTAATCGATGAAAATGTATATCGAAATCCTGTTTTTTAAGCAATTTTTGTAAATAATAAGAGCTAGAGTCACCAAACTTGACATGTAGCTTCTAGAAAAGTATATATATATCAAGTATCTTTCATTTTATACCTATCGCCACCTCCCCGCTACTCTCTATCTATTAGCGCGAAATGCATTTGGTGTTGGAATATGAGGGTTCAGGGTATCCCCTAGTCGGAAGCTCCCGACTAGAACCCCTTACTTGTTTTAAGTTGCACTGAATTCTTTTTCACAGTACTAAGTTAAATAAATTAATTTGATAGTTTTTAATAAATTTATGCATTTAAATTACATTTAATTCAATTTCAATACAGTTCATTGTATACATAATGTAATAGTATGATTTTCTTTATTGATTTAACTTATTTTTTGGGTTGCCTTTTTTATACCCTGAACCCATTAAAAATGGGTAAAAGGGGTATTATGTTTTTGTGCAAAATCCAAATGTATGTAACAGGCAGAAGGAAGCATCTCCGACCCCATAAAGTATATATATTCTTGATCAGCATTAATAGCCGAGTCGATCTAGCCATGTCCGTCTGTCTGTCCGTCCGTCCGTCCGTCCGTCCGTCCGTCCGTCCGTCCGTCCGTCCGTCCGTATGTATGAACGCAAGGATCTCAGAACCTATAAGAGCTAGAGACTTGAAATTTTAGATGTAGATGCTCCTAGTTCCTACGCAGATCGAGTTTGTTTCCGATAATCGATAACTTGCCCCGTTTCCAAGTAATCGATAAAAATGTATATCGATATCCTGTTTTTTAAGCAATTTTGGTAAATAATAAGAGCTAGAGTTAGCAAACTTGACATGTTGCTTCTAGAAAAGTATATATATATCGATTATCTTTCATTTTATACCTATCGCCACCTCCCCGCTACTCTCTATCTATAAGCGCGCGCTGCATTTGGTGTTGGAATATGAGGGTTCAGGGTATCCCCTAGTCGGGAGCTCCCGACTAGAACCTCTTACTTGTTTTTTTTACAACACGTCTTCTTACTGCTAGTACTGTGGAGAGACCGCCTTCCACTTCTTCTCCGCAGCCGCTTTTCTTTATCGATATTCCATTTGCTTCATTATCGATATATACTTATCGTACTGTTATAATTAACATAGATAGTGGCACTATAATACCCTGGCTAGGGTTACCAATGATGCTCTTATCCTATTACAACTCGGCCATCCTGACAAAGAGAGCTCCCGATCTCTGTCTTTTATATGTGTATCTATCTTTATAACTAATGCTTATTGCCTATTTTCGCATCCAATGCTTAAAGTTTTGGCTATTCCAGATACCAACGTACGGGTTGCGAGATAATTGAAAACCTTCTACATCCTTTAACAAATATCTATCATTTTTTAAAATCTTTTCTATACTATAAGGCCCTTTATATCTTGGTATTAACTTTTTTGAAACTCCTGGTGTGCTATCAAAATTTTTTACCATGACATAGTCACCTATTTTATATTCTACTGATACTTTCTTCTTTTTATTAATCCGCTCTTCATTTCTGATTTGAGCTTCTTCTAAATTTCTTTTATCACACGTGTTCACCTGTGTAAACTCTTCTAATTTTTCCTTTAATTCATCAACAACTTTTCCTTTCTGTTGTAATCCGAATAACATTTCGCTTGGAAATTTCTTTATGCTTTTGTGTTGTGTGTTGTTTATTGCATATTCAACATTTTCTATAATAACATCCCAATGTAAACCATTTTCTGGCTCCGCCATCTTTGCCATCATCGGACCCAAGTCTCTATTCAACCTTTCCACCTGACCATTTGCTTGCGGACAACCCGTTGCTATTTTAATATGCGTTACTCCCTCATTTTTTAAAAATTCATCAAACTCTTTTGCAGTAAAACAACTCCCTCTGTCCGATACAATGAACTTAGGTCTACTATACGCTCTGAAATAATCTTTTAATGCCTTAATCGCTTCTTTCGTACTTGTTGTCTTTGCTGTATATAGTCTAACAAATTTTGAAAATCCGTCAACCACCGCCAATATATATTTATTAGCCCTTCCTGCATTAATTGGTCCATAATGGTCTATATGGATCATCTCCCACGGTTTGTTTCCTTTCGGTATGCTATGTAATAGTCCTTCACTCTTACCCGTCTTGGGGGCGAAGGCAATGCATTTTAAACAATTCCCTATATGCTTTATTGCTTTTTCCTTAATATATGGGAACCAGTAACTCTTTCCAATGGCATCGATCATCTTATCTCTTCCAGCATGTCCCAACTCATCATGATATTTGTAAAGTACATGTTCTTCCATATCCTTTGGTACATAAAAAACTAATCTGCCATCATTTGTTTTTCTGTAAATGACCCCATTTCTCATTTCGAATAGCTTGTGCTCTTCTTTTTCTAACATCTTTCTAATATCTACCAGTTTGTCATCTTTGCTTTAGCAAATAACTAAATTGTCCTCAAAACTATTGGATTCAATAACTAAAATGTCCTCATAACATCTGCTTAAAGCATCCACATGTTGCATTTGCTTGCCCGATCTATGCACTAACTCAAAATCATAATTTTGTAGTTCTAACGCCCATCTAGCAATTCTCGGATTTAAATCTATTTTGTTAAGCGTTAAAGTTAAAGAGTTGCAATCTGTCATTATTTTAAATCGTTTTCCCTGCAGATATATACGAAATCTGCGTAATGCGTAAATGATGGCTAGCGTTTCTAACTCAAAACTATGATATTTAGACTCTACTTCGGTTGTTCTTTTAGAAAAATAAAAAATCGGGTGTAATTTCCTATCTTCTTTTTTTTGAAATAAAACAGCCCCAAATCCCACTGCGCTGGCATCACAATGTAGTTCTATTTCTTCTTTGTAATTATATATTGATAGTACTGGCGCCTCTAACAATTTATCTTTTAACATATTAAAACACTTAAACTCCTCTTCTCCAAACTTGAATTTCTTATCTTTTTTCAATAAATCATATAAGGGTTTAGCTAATATAGAAAAGTTAAAAATGAACCTCCTGAAGTAGGAGCATAACCCTAGGAAACTTTGTACTCCCTGAATTTTGTTTGGTATTGGAAAGGATTTAACCGCTTCTAAACCTTTTTCATCAGCCCTAACGCCTTTACTATCCACCACAAATCCTAAATATTTAACGCTGCTTTTAAAAAATTCACACTTATCTAATTTCAACTCTAATTTGTTTTGCACCAGTCTTATAAACACTTCCTTTAAGGTCTCCATGTGTTCCTTTATGTTTCTACTTGCTATCATAATATCATCCATGTAAACAATTACCTTATTATCTCTTATCATATCACAAAATATGTTATTAACAAATCTTTGAATTACATGTGGCGCAGTTTTTAAACCCATGGGCATCCTAAGAAATTCATATTGTCCTAAAGGGGTAACAAATGAAGTGTATTTAATAGATTGCTCATTAACAAAAACATGAAAATACCCGTTTTTTAGATCCAACTTTGAAAATACTGTTTTTCCGCATAGTCTGTCTAATAAATCGTCGATCAATGGTAGCGGGTAGTTGTCTCTACATATAATTTTGTTCAGTCTTCTAAAATCAATACATAACCTCATGTCTCCAGTTTTTTTCTTCACTAGTACTATAGGTGATGCATACTCTGAACAACTTGGCCTAATGATTCCATCTTTTAAATAGTCGTCTAATAATTCTTGCAACTTTTCTTTTTCCATATAAGATAACCGCCTAGGTGTACAATTAAATACTTTGTCGTTTTCTAATCTTATGCTTAACTCATGTCTTAATTTTGGCTGATTTGGCCTTTTCGCTTTTACATAAGTATTTTCAAATAAATTTTCAAATTCACACTTTGTGCTGTAATCAATATCTTCACTTAAAATATATATATTTTCTCTTTTGTTAGAATCTTCCCAACTTATTGTTAAGATATCCTTCTCAAAATTCTCTTCTAACACTCCCATGATTTCGCTATTCACTGGCGCTTCATTAACATGATTATTAATTTTAACTTCACTGTTTCCTATATCTTCTTAAATCACTTTTTCAATCCCGGTTTGATTATAGATAATTTCATCACTAAAAACTTCTTTACTATCCGGTTCGAGCTTAAGCTCTCCATAACTAACTATCTCATCACTAACAGTTTCGATCCCAATCACTTCATTTCTAACTATTTCACCACTAATTATTTTATTACTAACTATCTCATCACTACCAACTTTATCACCACGCGTTTCCGGACTAACAATTTTCTCACTAACTAATTCATCACTAACAGTTTCATTACTGACTATTTCCTTATTAACGATTTTATCATTTAACAATATAGTTTCATTTTGCTCGTGTTTGGTAGCTTCATCTTCCACTTTTTTTGTTTTTCTTTGTAGTTTGTAGCTATGATATCATTTTTACCATTATTCTGGTGATCAACTTTATGCCCGTTCACAATTTTCAATGTTCTTAAATCAATATTTAAACCAAAAGAATCCATAAAATCTCTACCAAGCACAGCGTCATACCTCATAGACTCATTTGCCACAATTATAACATTAAAATAAACATTTATTAACTTTTTCTTCATATAACATAAAATTTTTCCAAAATTTTTCAATTTACTTTCATTTAAACCTACATACGAATTTGCATCTGGCATACGCTTTACTTTTAATGGCACAAACTTTTCCTTTAAAAATGAAATAGGGCTGCCAGAGTCTATAAGGCATTCTGCAATTATTGATTTGTTAAATGAGTTACTAAAATGAATTCTTAAGTATCTTACATATTTGTTTTCCATATCATACTTTTTATTTGGACATCCTGCTATTAAATGATCCTTTGAGCCGCATGCATAGCAAGATCCTGCCTCCCGTTTGGGCTTTAAACAATCTTTGGCCCAATGGCCCTTAACATTGCAATTGTAGCAACGTTGTTGTTTGTCCGCCTGTGCTTCCTGTGCAGTTTGTTTCACTACATGGTTTCGTACCCGTTTAATTTGCAACTTTATAGCTGCAAACGCACGTAAAATTTGAGCCGGATTGGTAAAGCAATGCATACTAGCTTGAGTGCGCAAGTTTTCGCAGGGTATGCCTCGAATAATACCCTCCATTAACTCCTCTACATCAATGTTGATGTCCTGTGCCAATATGCTTTTTTCGCTAAAATATGTGGCGAACACCTCATCTGGTTTCCAAACCCGATCCTCGAACTTCTGTCGTAGTTCCGACTTCGAAAATCCTCCCCCGAAGGCCAAAACCAATTGATTTAGCATCTCGTCAATCGGAGCAATGATGCGCATAGGGTCTGCATGCAACCACTTCAAAGCACCGCCTTTCAATTTGCTTATACAAAGCAAGTGCTGTTGCATATCATTTAGCCTGTAGATCTTGGCCACATTGAAGAATTGCATTACCCATTTACGCACCTCACTTTCTCCAGTAAATTCTAATAAAATTTCCTTGGCTAACATCATCGCTCCAGTTTGGATGCAATTATTTAAGTTGCCTCCGACAGCGTTGCCACTTTCGTCGATCCTTCCAGCTGCCCCAGCGTTGCCCGCTGCACCAGCGTGATCAGCTGCACCAGCGTTGCCAGCCGTTCCAGTGTAATCAGCTGCACCAGCGTTGCCATCCGTCGACCGTGGTCTTTCTTCAGTGTGACCATCATCTAGCTGCAATAAATCGCCGACTTCACTTTCTTGCTCTCCCCCGTCGCTCCCGCCGATGTGCGAGTTGCGGTTCACCGTTACTTGAAATTCTTCTAGGAATTTTCGAGACGCTTCAATTTCGAGACGCATCAATTTCAGCACCTCGGCGCCATTTGCTATTTCGTCACGCTGTTGTTGCATTATGTTTTGCAACTCATTTTGAGCCTCAATTGTCTGTTCCTTGTTACGTTGAACTTCAAGTTCCTTTGCAGCATCGTCTCGGATATCCACTGGTACCTTATTTAATCTCGCCATCAGCTCAGTTTTGGTACCCTTTGTTGGCAAATTTAGTAATGCCAACCAACTTTTCAATGTCGCTATTGACACGTCATTTATAATTATATTTTCCATTTTGTTGTGTTTTTTTTTTTTTTTTTTTTTTTCCGAGTTAATCCCACTTCTGATATTGTAATAGTATGATTTTCTTTATTGATTTAACTTATTTTTTGGGTTGCCTTTTTATTTTTTTTCCAACACGTCTTCTTACTGCTAGTACTGTGGAGAGACCGCCTTCCACTTCTTCTCCGCAGCCGCTTTTCTTTATCGATATTCCATTTGCTTCATTATCGATATATACTTATCGTACTGTTATAATTAACATAGATAGTGACACTATAATACCCTGGCTAGGGTTACCAATGATGCTCTTATCCTATTACAATAAGAAAAACAAATCAAAAATCAAATCATCTGATCATAGACGACGCAGTTAACTTACATGATATTCATAGAAATTGCCAAAAATTACTGCCGATGGAGGCGCATAAGCCTTCCACTTCTTCTCCGCAGCCGCTTTTCTTTATCGATATTCCATTTGCTTCATTATCGATATATACTTATCGTACTGTTATAATTAACATAGATAGTGACACTATAATACCCTGGCTAGGGTTACCAATGATGCTCTTATCCTATTACAATAAGAAAAACAAATCAAAAATCAAATCATCTGATCATAGACGACGCAGTTAACTTACATGATATTCATAGAAATTGCCAAAAATTACTGCCGATGGAGGCGCATAAGTGCAAAAGGCTGTTAAGTTAGAAGCGCCTAGCATAATTAATTTCATAAAAAATTAGCTCTTATTGCAGCGAAAGAAAAATTAAGGCAGCTTACTTACCGATGCAGCTAAGTATCAAGGCAGCTAACCAAATTATACTGTATTATAAACGAGTGCGTAGCGCGAGCTGCATTTGGTGTTGGAATAAGAGGGTTCAGGCTATCACTTAGTCGGGAACTCCCGACTAGAACCTCTTACTTGTTTCATATTTTGTATTAAGCCCTTAAGAATTTTTATAGGTTCTGAAATAAACGTCGTTAGTTCAACACGTCGGTACTCCGTCACCAAGCCGTCACTGTAACACATAATTGCCAAACGGGCAACAAATTAATGTCACTTAATCAATACACCTAAAAGACTCAAAAATTACACAACCTAGTCGGCAAGGTGACCAAAAAGCCACTCTTTATTTTCTTCGCCAACCTTGAGCCGGCCAATAACAACAAGGAAGCTTTCAACATCAAAAGGCTATGCCGATTGGGTTTGTCTGATTTTCTTCAAACTTATTTTCAAAGTTCTACATAAGAACTTAATTCAAATTCATTTGAATGGTGTTTCTCACTGTTCGGAAAATGTCAAAGATGTGGTGGGCGACGTTTCGCGCAGAAATTCATTTCCAATGATCTATCTATCTACTTTTCACAGATCCGATTTGCTTCAAACTTATTTACAAAGTTCTACATAAGATTAATGAATACGTGTTGCAGCGATTTAGGAAATTCCACCCGCAACAGTGGTTGTTTGATTACAGTCCGATCGATTTCAAAATTTTCATTTTCAAAGCTTTTTGGGAGTAGTTGAATATAAACCAATAACAATGGCAAACAAATACAACAAAAATTCAAGCAACAATAGAATTAATCAAAACAGATTCGTCTGATAAAGACCAAACTAAAAGCCATGCAAGAAACTTGATAGGCGTTGAAAAAACAATCGCCGAAATTATAGCCAAATTGACAAGAACGGTAAAAGGAGAATCAGTTGAAATACTATCAGCCAAACTCCTTAACCTAAATCTAAAGAGCAAAACAGCCACCCCTTACACTCAAGAGGTTGAACAATTGGCAAAAGCCCTAGAAGGTGCTTATATTAATAATGGCTTAAATTCAGATTTAGCCACCAAATACAGCACAGATTAAGCTGTAAAGACCATGACTAAGAACAGCGCTATTCATAAGGTAAAACTTATTATGGAGGCAGGCACATTCAATAACATGAATGAATGATGCCATATCCAAATTTGTCGATAGTTGCACAGAAGCTGGACAAACTAACACTGTCCTTTTTAACCAGAATTACTCTCATTGTTGTGGAAACCGCGGCAGAGTTAATTATAGAGGCCGACCATACAACAGAGGCGGCTACAGGCAAAACAACAATAATGGTAATAGACACGCCAATAAAAAAGGCAAAAAGGCACGGACAACAAAACCGGATCCGAGTTACACAAGGCAACTCCCCATACCATGCGATGGAATTCTTGTACCCAACTTCATAAAAAAGTTTAATTGTATAATAGATTATCAACGCGATAAATTCATCATGGACTTACAATCTCTTAATTATCAAATACATGTACCACTATTACATCATGATATTGATAACTCAACATTATTACCAGCTAGATCAGAAGTAATAAGAAATTACGCTTCTGGCCAATGGAGATACTATACAAACCAGGAAATTCATCCTGTGGTATTTGCAGCTAACAGTAAAGTGGCAATTAATAGCTCAATAGTTCATATTATAAATACAATAAATAACAATATAAAACAAGTAAGAGGTTCTAGTCGAGAGCTCCCGACTAGGGTATACCCTGAACGCTCTTCTTCAAACACCAAATGCAAATATATATACTTTTCTAGAAGCTACATATCAAGTTTGGTGACTTAATATTTACCAAAATTGCTAAAAAACAAGAAAGAAAGGCTATCTTCGGCACGCCGAAGATCTCATACCCTGCTGACCCAACCTTTTAATGCTGAGAAAATGGTTAATGCCGAGTTTGGTGAAGGTATCTTGATAAACAAATAAGGCTTTTAATTAAAAACCTAGTTTTCGACCGATCGTTCCTATGGCAGATATATGATATAGAGGTCCGATCTTAATAGGATTTTGCATATGTATGAGGAGCATAGGAACACTAATAAATGGTCAGTTTGGTCAAGACATCTTGAAAAACAAAATGTTTTTCATACAAGATCCTACTTTTCGACCGATCGTTCCTATGGCAGCTATATGATATGGTGGTCCGATCTTAATAGGATTTTGCATATATATGAGGAGCTTAGTAAAACTAATAAATGCCGAGTTTGGTCAAGATATCTTGAAAAACAAAATGTTTTTTCATACAAAAACTTAGTTTTCGACCGATCGTATCTTTGGCAGCTATATGATATAGCGGTCCGATCTTAATAGAATTTTGCATATATATAAGGGGCTTAGTAAAACTAATAAATGCCGAGTTTGGTCAAGATATCTTGAAAAACAAAATGTTTTTTCATACAAAAACTTAATTTTCGACCGATCGTTCCTATGGCAGCTATATGATATAGAGGTCCGATCTTAATAGGGTTTTGCATATATATGAGGAGCTTAGTAAAACTAATAAATGCCGAGTTTGGTCAAGATATCTTGAAAAACAAAATGTTTTTTCATACAAAAACTTAATTTTTGACCGATCGTTCCTATGGCAGCTAAATGATATAGAGGTCCGATCATAATAGGATTTTGCATATGTATGAGGAGCATAGGAACACTAATAAATGGTCAGTTTGGTCAAGACATCTTGAAAAACAAAATGTTTTTCATACAAGATCCTACTTTTCGACCGATCGTTCCTATGGCAGCTATATGATATAGTGGTCCGATCTTAATAGGATTTTGCATATATATGAGGAGCTTAGTAAAACTAATAAATGCCGAGTTTGGTCAAGATATCTTGAAAAACAAAATGTTTTTTCATACAAATTCTTAGTTTTCGACCGATCGTTCCTATGGCAGCTATATGATATAGCGGTCCGATCTTAATAGGATTTTGCATATATATGAGGAGCTTAGTAAAACTAATAAATGCCGAGTTTGGTCAAGATATCTTGAAAAACAAAATGTTTTTTCATACAAAAACTTAATTTTCGACCGATCGTTCCTATGGCAGCTATATGATATAGTGGTCCGATCCAGCTGGTTTTGACATATGTGCTGCGTGCAACAGAAAAAGGGACTTCTGCAAAGTTTCATTAAGATAGCTTTAAAACTGAGAGACTAGTTCGCATAGAAACAGACAGACGGACATGGCTATATCGACTCGGCTGTTGATGCTGATCAAGAATATATATACTTTATGGGGTCGGAGATGTCTCCTTCTATGCGTTACACATTTCACGACAAAATTACAATACCCTCTGCAAGGGTATAATAAAACCCCAGCCAAGAGAGCTGAGCGAGTTACAACAACAACAAAACAACAAATACGAGCGGCCGGCAGTGTTCAACTAGAAAATAACGTATCGCAGCGGCCACCACACCACTTGATTGAAGCGCATATTTCAAAATGTATGTGAGATGTTCATTTGTTTACAATTCAAATAAATTTAATAAAATTCTCAGATCTGTTTAGTATGTGATGTCATTGTTTACAAAATAAACTTAAGCAAGATTCTGCCTGTTGCAGTAAAGTGTTAAAGAACCTTTAATAAGTCAGAATTAAAATTTATTCCGAAACGGTCTGATTTTTTATGTTGCGCCCATTACAATACCAAACCAAAGCGGACGACAATAGTGGCGACGAACTGGTAACTTCGTTCTTAGAGCAGCGGTCTTTAGAAGAAACAAAAAAAATGAATGCAGAACAAGTTGCTCATTTGGAGGCAAAGGTTCAGGCAGCCCTTGACCAACAAGCCCTCTTATTTGAACAAAAGATAGCCTCTCTGACAGACCAGCTTAATAAAACTAGAGCTTCTGTACCGCAGATAGAAATCTTCCACGAAATAGTCATCGAGCCAGGGGCCCATTGCGACGAGCCCCTAGATATTATAAAGTACGTCCCCGAGTTTGACGGGAAAATAGAAAACTATGTTTCATGGAGGCAAGCCGCTTTCGCAGCCTACAAAGTGTTCGAGCCATACAACGGCAGCTCAAGACACTATCAGGCAGTAGCTATTATCAGAAATAAAGTAAGGGGATCAGCAGATGCTGTGCTGGCCTCATTCAACAAAGTGCTGTATTTTAGTGCCATTATTGCTAGGTTATATTTTACATACGCCGACAAAACACCGGTACATGTAATCCAGCAGCAACTAAGCACGCTTCAGCAGGGCAACCTGTCACTGCTACCATATTTCGACGAGGTCGAGAAAAAACTCACCTTGTTAACAAATAAAACACTAATGACGCACGATTCCGCTGCAGCGGCTTTATTAAATGAAAATTTTAGAAGCGACGCGCTTCATGTTTTCGTCTCAGGATTGAAAAAGTCACTGAAGTGGGCAGTCTTCTCGGCACAACCCATAGACCTCCCCTCAGCCTTAGCTTTAGCCCAAGAAGCCGAATCAAGCAATGAAAAAGGCATCTTTGCAGCAAATTTTGCAAAGCAAATTTTGAGAAACCCCAAAAACAAAATTCGTAAAAGTCTCAAAACTGGCGTCAGAACGCCCAACAGGGAAAGGAGGACAATACTCAAAGTAAGAACCCCTACTTCAAGAAGAATCAAAAAGACACAAACGACCAGCAAAAACCAAATAGCACGAAACAGCGCTACAACAACCAAAAGTCCCAAGGGCGTGGGCCCAAGCCGATGGAGGTAGATCCATCCTCACGCACTAGACAAACTGCACAAGGCTACAGAAACAACCAAGGTTACGGGGACCAATCTATGAGGACCACAGGAATAGAGTAACGGTGACTACGAGTCACGGTCACAGCAGGAAATGACACAAGTTGAAGACGATTTGTCCGAAAGTTTTAATTTTTTAGCGGAAGCTCCCTGCTGTTATCAGACTTGACAGACACAGGGGCCTCGAAAAATTATATAAAACCCCTTCCCGAACTGGCACATTGGCTGTCAGTTGACAGCCCTTTTCAAGTCAAATCAATTCACGGCCACACTAAGATTGAGCAGAAATGCCTCATCCACCTTTTCAGCGTAAAGTCCTACTTTTTCATGCTGGAGTCACTTAATGACTTTGACGGCATAATTGGCCTTGATCTGTTAAAACAGATTAATGCCCAAATAGATTTGACAAACAACGTCATTAAACATGACCATGGGATTGGAAAAAACGAGTTCACAAAATGTCAACACTTGAACCATATTCGGATTAATGACACGGATGTCCCTCCTGCTGTCAGATCCACCTTTGATAGTATGATCAACAAAATGGTAAAGGCATTTGCGGACGTTAACGAATCACTGCCGTACAACATAAATACGGTTGCCACTATACCAACGGATGACGAACCGGTATACTCAAAACTTAATCCGTATCCAAAGGGCGTGTCTGACTTTGTCAATGCAGAGGTTAAACAACTTCTAGCAAATGGCATAATACGACCGTCAGAGTCCCCTTATAATACCCCAAAATATGGGTTGTCGACAAAAAAAGCATCGATGAAGCGGGGCACAAACAGAAGCGTCTGGTTATTGAGTTTAGGAAACTAAATCAGAAGACAATCGATGACAAATACCCTATCCCATCCATTTCGACTATATTGTCAAACTTGGGCGAGGCTTAGTATTTCACTACGCTAGACCTCAAGTCAGGGTTTCACCAAATTGAATTGGCTGAAAGAGACAGGAAAAAGACAGCATTCTCTGTCAACAACGGAAAGGATGAGTTTTGTAGACTCCCCTTCGGGCTGAAAAATGCCCCAAGTATTTTTCGACGAGCCATTAATGATGTGCTCCGCGAACAAATTGGTGGGATATGTTATGTTTACGTTGATGACGTAATAATCTTCTCCAAGTCCAAATAAGACCATATCAGAGACATTGAGTGGGTCTTGAGAAACCTTAGGGGCGCAGGCATGCGAGTGTCTCAAGAAAAATCCAAGTTTTTCAAAAAAAGCGTGGAATATTTGGGATTTACAGTGTGCAGAGACGGGATTCAGTCCTCGCCCGATAAAGTGAAAGCTATTAAGAACTTTCCCCAACCGAAAACCCTATTCGCTCTTTGGTCATTTTTAGGTCTAGCACGCTACTATAGCTGCTTCATAACGGGTTTTGCCAGCATCGCAAAGCCCCTAACAGATATCTTAAAAGGCGAAAATGGCAAAGTAAGTGCCAATTACTCAAGAAAGGTGATAATCGAATTGTTACTAGAGCAAAATAAAGCCTCCGATAGGCTTAAAAATATATTGGCCTCCGAAGATGTAATGTTGTCCTACATTAAACGCTGACGTAGCCAACGCAATTCATTGCGAGCTACCCGTACTGGCTTTCATCCAACACGGACTAGTTGAGGCGTTCCATTCTACCACCTTTAGATATTGCAAGAACTTGGTTACAGATATTGTGAACCCAGCAGATCAGAGGGAAATTGCGACAGCTGAACATAATCTCGCACACAGAGCATCGCAAGAAAATGCGAAACAGATACTTAGGGAGTATTTTTTTCCAAAAATAGGTCACTTAAGGTCGGAAATAGCTGCAAGCTATAGAATTTGTGTTATGAGTAAACATGCGTAAAACCGGCACCCAAAAAAACAGGAAATAGGGAAAACCCCGATACCATCGTATGCCGGAGAAATGTTGCATATAGATGTTTTCTCCACAGCCAGTAAATACTTTCTAACTTGCATCGACAAGTTTTCCAAGTTTGCAGTAGTACAGCCAATACGGTCTCGCGCAATCGTGGATATAAAAGCTCCACTTCTGCAACTTCTGAACATATTTCCCAAAACAAAAGCGATTTACTACGACAACGAGAAATCCTTGAATTCGGAAACCATTAAGTCAATGCTCAACAATTGATATTTCAAACGCTCCACCCTTGCATAGCTCCTCTAATAGCTCCTCTAATGGACATGGCACTCTTGGGGATATAGCACGCTCCTATAAGTTGGAGACACAGGTAGATGACACTGTCAAGAACATTCTCCTTGCAACCATAAAGTACTACAGTTCAATCCATTCGGTGACAAACCAGAGACCCATAGACGTAATTCACGCAGCCTCAAAAAACAGTACAGTGCGGATTAAGGAAAAAATCGCATTAGCACCGGAAAAAACACAAGACCAAATGAATAAAAACAGGGTCTATAAGTCGTATTTGGTAGGCGATAGGGTTTGGATAAAGAACAATAAGAGATTGGGAAATAAACTATCACCCCTATGCACAGAAGCTGTAGTGGAAGCAGACCAAGGTACGACGGTTCTTTTTAAAGGGAGGGTGGTCCATAAGGACAATCTTAAGTAGGTTTTGGACATTTGAAAAATCACGACAATTACATTTTTATCAAATTTCTTTTTAGGTTCAGATATTTTTTCAGTTTAACAATAGCAGCCATGACTTTGACCGAAGCGACATTGAAACTTAACGACTACTCCCACGCGGACTACATACCTATAGTTGACGGAGACGTAACAATCTGGGACTCGTACACTTACATGGGACACACGCCGAACTTGACATCTTTTGAAACTTATACATCGACGAGACATGGAAATTGATAGACAATCTACCCAAGGACCACATGAAACAGGTACTGAGAACTGCCATACAACTCATTGCCACCTTAAAAGCTTCTTTGACCGTTCACCACCGACAAGTACGTAGCATCAACATAATAGGTAGTGCCCTTACGGCAATTGCAGGAACCCCAAATTTTGATGACTGGGAACAAATAAAATTCAAGCAAAGCCAGTTAATAGAATCCGAGAGCAAACAGATAGAGATCAACGGTAAATTCCAGGCAAGACTTAATGACGTTCCAATGCCCTCAATGAAATTTTGAAACCAGATGCAGAGGTCTAACATTTTTATGCAACAATTTTGTCAAAAAATAGAATGATAATTACAAGCCTTGAGGACTTAATCCTATCTGTTACACTTGCTAAAATAAATTTAATCAGCCCCCCTATACTAGACAGCATCGACATAAAAGAATTATTAAATGAACATCTCACCAATACTAGTATAACCGACCTTTTAGAAGTCTCCCATATTAGAGCTTTTCAAAATTCTGAATTATTGTACTCCCTCATCAAATATTCCAAACCTTTGTTAAATTGTAAGAAAATAGATATTCTTCCTGTTCAGCATAATAACATAATATTAGATCTAGAAGAAGGAAATACGGTGGCCGACTGCGGAACAAAGCCCTTCGCGTTACGTGACTGCGCTGTCACTGTAAGCACCACTTTCTGCAAAAGACTACAAAATACTTCATGCGCCCAACAACTGGTATCTGGAACCGTCGCACAATGCGCCGCACGCCCCGGATACCTAGCGCCCGTGGTAGTAATCGGCGAAGGCATTGCAGTAATAAACAGCGCGAACATGAATGTAGTGGACAGCACCGGTAACAGCCAACAGACAGTCGCGGGAACTTTCCTCGCAACTTACGACGATCACGTCTCACTGAATGGCACCCGTTACGTGAACTACCGAGGCATCCTGAAGAAGAAACCTGCTGTATCCACGTCAGCCGTGGTCAACGTCACCCTCTTTAGAGAACATCTGAGCCTCCCATTCTTACATGACCTAACCATGAAGAATCTTTCTCATATGGCTGCTTGACACTCATCGCCCTATTCCTGCTCCTCGTGGTCACCTGGGAATTATATTAGCGCAGAATAAGAAAGAAGAAACCAGAGGACGTGTTTCAGCCTAGTAGGGGAGGAGTTAACATGTGCAAGCTTGAGTTTGCTGACAACGCTGTTGCGCCGGATGCCGTCGGGACAAAGTTGCAGCCGAAATCCGAAACTCGCACGCGCAAGCAGCCTAATCGCCCGCTGGAAACGCCGACTCAGCATTCAGCCGGCATTCCAGCCGGCAGCGGTGGCTTCATGGTTTGATGCAGCTTGCCCTAAGTTTCAGTTTTGAATTTGTACTCTTATAGTTCTAACGAACTTGAATTAAAAACGGATTACAAAATAAAAGATACTTTAACTGAATATCAAAGAATATCTTTAATTATAAAATAAAGATACTTTAAATGAATATCAAAGAGTCTTCTTTTAATTTGCATAAGCACGGGTGCAAGTAAACATGCATGTGGTGCTATCTCAAGAGTACAACGGTATGCAATTACCAATTGTATATGCGTCACGAACTTTCACACAGAAAGAAAGCAATAAATCGGCTACAGAGCAGGAACTAGCTTCAATTCAGTTGGCAATAAAACAGTTCAGATCATATATTTACGGCAGGCATTTCTTAGTAAAAACAGATCATTGACCACTAACATTCTTATTTTCAATGAAAATGAAAAAAACTAACCAGAATGAGACTAGACTTAGAAGAATACCAATTTACGGTAAAATATCTCAAGAGGAAAGACAATCATGTTGCAGATGCACTATCCAGAATAAACATAGAATCATTAATAGAAATGAAAAGGAACATAATCATGGTCCAAACAAGATCATCAAAAAGAGAGGAAAACATCTGCGCAGATGATAAAATAAAATTGCAAAAAGATCAAAAAGAGCCCAATGTCTATTAAGTGGTTAGCAATTATGACGTAAAGAAATTTGTGTTACTAAAATTCGGTAAATTCAATTGCGTACTTAAAAAAGGAAAAAGAAATATTTCACAATTTTCAGTTAACGATTTGTCTCCAATGATAAATACGATTTAGGTAAATTTTTTAAAAAACTTAATTCAGAAGCCGGATTACATAAAAATGTTAACTTACAGTTGTCATCATATGAAAACATTTTTGAGCTTGTATCATTAAATGAATTTTAAATATGGGCTATAAAAATTTAAATATATTAAAAGTAGCGCTACTAAAAAAAGTGACACAAATAGATAAAATTGACGAAAGTCAAATTAAAGCAATACTGTCGAAATATCATGTAGATCGTATAGAATTACGCGTACCTTGTTAACAATTAAGAAATACTATTACTGGCCCAGAATGACTAAGAACATTACAAAGTATGTGAAAACTTGCGTGAAAGGTGTAACAAAAAAACTACGCATACTAAAGCCCAATGATATTAACGCATACGCCAAATACTGCGTTTGACACTGTTTTATAGATACAATCGGACCATTACCAGACAATGGCAACGAGGACGCAGTTACTATAATATATGATCTCACTTAATATCTAGTTACAATACCAGTAACAAAGTGCAAAAACAGTTGCAAAAGCAATATTTTAATCTTACTAAGTACGGTCCTATCAAGACATTCATAACGGACACAGGTACTGAATACAAAAATTCGCTCATAAACGATTGGGACATATGGTTGAACCAAAGACCATATAAACACTAAGCTGTGAACCGCCCATACATTTGTATGCGACGCAAAATTTCTAGCCTGGCCTTTCATCTGGCCTTTGAGGCCTCGTACGACATGCCTGCCGACTGGCTGTTCGTTCTCCAAAGACCAGACGAACGAATGCCGAAGTCGCGGCTTGCTGATGCTGACACGAGCAACGAGGTTAGTCGCCAGCCTGCCTTCAGCAAAGCTGGTCGATGGTGCTTTGCGCTTCGTTTTCAAAGTACATTGAGCGAAAAAGTTTAAAACTCACGATCGACGCAAAGTGCTTGTGCTTTATCCATGAAATGCAAGCTTTAATAAAATGATATATTACTCTAGATACGAACGATTAATTTTACAGGAAAATTTAAGAATAAAATAATTTTTACACAAGGCACATCTTGTGCAATAACTACGATAAGAAAATAGCACACATAGATTGATTTCACTTTTGTTTTTGAACAGTGTATGCTCGAGAAAAGTTCTTGTCTCAGCCAATGGCGTGCAAGCACCTTTGGTTGTATGCGTGAATTATGCATTCATAAGAACTTTAAAGTATGTATGTATGTGTTGTTATTCACTTCTCTGGCTTTAGCTGGCAAGAAATTAATTTAGTTTATGTGTTTATATTGTCTTTGGTAAGGGTACCTAAGCGTTGGCATGTGTGCATTTACAATTATTTGGACTTGCCATATTCACGCACACTTGCATATTTTGTATATGAATAGAAGCATTTATGCGCTTGTGTGCCTGTTTAAAATTTTAGGTCACAGTTTATTTTATGCAGGTACTTGGGATTTGGATAACTTCACTTTTTATGGTAAAATTAATATTTTGATACCACCAACTATTGAGTTACTTCTGGTGTAATTTTCTGCCACTCAGCCTTTAGCGCCACTTTAAGGTCGTTTTTATTGGAAATTTTGTGTTTCCGAATGTTTTGTTTGAATATTGACAATACATTTTCAATTACATTTAAGGTATATAGTAACTATTTATTATTAATAAATTATGATCCTTATAAAACTAGACAAAATACTCTTTAAAATGATACCAAAATGTTTATTCAACTCCTAATAGTTTTGTTGCTACATACTTCTTAAGTCGTGAGTATGCACTGCATAAAATAAGCTGTGAGCCACTGTATGTACATATGCAGGTGCTGGTGCTTGCCAAATGTTGACCCTTTCGGCCTAACGGGCTGCTGCAGGTAATAAGGGGTCAACATTCATTCATCAATTCAAGCCTTTTGCGCCAATGATCTGCCCATTCACACACATTAATGTGTGTGAGAGTGTGTTAGAGGCCGAAAATCAGAAATCCAAAAATCTTGTCAAATTGGCATCGGGGACAGGCAGGCAGGCAACCAACAGGCACAGCGCATAAATGCTTCTATTCATATACAAAATATGCAAGTGTCCCTGAATATGGGAAGTCCAAAGAATCGTAAATGCACACATGCATTGAGTAATAAAGAGAAAGAGGTGGCGTTTGGATCAAAAAATCTTTTAAGAAATATTTTCGGAGCGAAAACGAGGTTGCAAACAAAAATTGCAAACACAACGACCGGCTGTCTGCAGCTACTTCTGCCGATGCCCAAAATTCAATGAAAACTTCAAAACATTTTCCATAAGAACCAACAACAACCATAAACAAAACAAACGACTCGACAAAAAAAAAAGGCACACACAAATTCTATCCCTTTTTTGTTTGAGGCTACAGCCTATGATCTTAGCTGCTTCACCCTTCTAACTCATTGTTGTGGTTTCTAACCACTGCTATGCCTATAATTCGCGAAGTCATGTCTTCTTCTTCTCCACTCACTTTCAACTTGCAAGCAGCTCGGTAGATTTTTATAATTTTTGCTTTTTCGAACAGCAAGGCACCCTTTGTCAAAATAGGGTATTTTAACTATTCATAAGAGGTGTAACCAAATAGCACAAACCTTCCTATATACATATACACTTTTATCCAATGTCTGTAAAAAATGTAATTTCGTATTAAGTGTTCATCTATTGGTACAATTATTAATAACTGTTTTCTTGAAACATTATATACCATTTCTATAAATAAGGATATTAATGCCGCGACCCGCCAAATAGTTGTTGTATGTGTGTCTCATCTCACACATATCGGTGCAAATCTGCATATATGTATGTGTCTGCCAAGCCAAGGGAAGTCTGTAAACTTAAGAAGATTGTAATATTCTGTTGCGCATGTGACGTCACAGCCTAAGGCTTTTTGCTTGCGATCATTTCGTATTTAAAATGATTACATATGTCAATCAATTATTTACTATAAAGGACCCTATTCATAAATTATTTAAATGTACGTAATAAAGGTAGAAATATATACTAAACACCACAAGAAATAAAATGCTGTGAAATGTGGCGTCTTAATATATGATGTTGTTGCGCCGTGCGCATAACCCTTTGATCTGAATACCATGGCCCATAGAGTAATAAACAGACCAAGTGCGATGGATGATATGATCGCCGAAAGCAGCAGCAGATACCAGGATAGGCTCCACCTTCACAACAACGACCTAGCAGTTGGTCTGCTGGACAACAGCAACACCACCAGAAGACTGAAGAGAGTGCACCCGCTGGATCTTCTAAGGGACCAAAATACTTAACCCAATCATTCCCTCCTCCTTCCACTCACCAACCACCAACCACTAATTAAACATCGCCATAAATTGCAATAGGAAATCACTACATATGAAACATAACGCTGACAGATTTTAAGTAAAATGGTTTTCATGCCTTCTAACTTATTTTCAAAGCCCAACATCAAATTTAAATGAATAACTTTTTCAGCGATTATCAAAAATCCACCCGCAATGTTGATCATTTGGTTCTTTATTCAATGCACTCGATTTGTTAAAAGAAAAAAGTGGAGATAAAGACAACACAGATAGATTTAAATTTTCCACGGGCGAGTACTCGGTGGAAAGATATGCGTCTCAATATCTATATTTATAAGGACCACGCCCCAAATTTACTTTATATACCACTTAGGAATGCCATATATATAAGAGTATGTAAACAAGTAAAAAATCAAGCATAAACATATCGAACCCCTATTTAACAATGCTAGCAATCCAGAAATTAACATCAACCAAGTATCCTATTGCAGTCAGAAAAACAAAATTACTAACAGATCAAATGCAGCCTGAGGCGATATGCCCAAATATTGCAACACAAGCTCAAGAGAATCTATGTTAAGAGAAAAGGCCTATATTTAAGCTACCACAAAGCTTTCAGTTTAATAAGCGATAGTTTTATTCTAATAATTGAGTCTTACATTGGAGTACGAAAAAAATAAAACCCGTTAAGTACTTCAGTAGTCCGCTGTGTTTAAATATTGTAAAATAAGATATCTTTAAATCTGCATTACCCGACTATTTAACTTGCGCAGCCGGTAGGTTCTGTAAAACTATTCTAGAAGCAACATATCCATTTGGTGATTCTAGCTATTAGTATATACTCAATTTGCTAAAGAAACAGGACTTCGAAATCGATTTTTATTGATGACTTGGAGACGGGGCAAGTTATCGAATATGGGAAACAATCTCGGTCTGCGCAGGCACTAGGAGGACCTACAGCTAAAATTTCAAGACTCTAGCTTTTATAGGTTCTGAGATCCTTGCGTTCATACATACGGACAGACGGACGGACGTACGGACCGACAGACAGACGGACATGGCTAGATCGACTCGGCTATTGATGCTGATCAAGAATATATATACTTTATAGGGTAGGAGATGCTTTCTTCTGCCTGTTACATACATTTACATTTTGCACAAAAACATTATACCCCTTTTACCGGTTTTTAATGGGTTCAGGGTATAAAAATAACATAAGGACAAGACCGAAATTGAATGCCTTAATCCATCATCGTCGAAAAACGAAAAGTTTAATTTTTCAATGAGCATTGAACTTAAAGAGTTTAACGAGTTTCGACTTGATCATCTAAACGACGAAGGCAGGAAAAACCTCACTAAAATCCTGTTCGGGCTTAGAGACATACAGTACAGAGATCATGAAAATTTGGCCTTCACAAGTACAATAAAACATGTCATAACCACTAAACACCCAGTGCTTGAACGAAGAATTCGAACAACAAGTAAAAGATTTGATACAACATGGTCTCATCTGAAAATCAAAATGTCCTTATTTCTCAACAATTGTAATTGTTCCAAAAAAAAGTGATGCGTCAGGAAAATAATTTCGAACGGCAATTGACTTTTGAAATTTAGACGAAATAACAATCAATGATAAATACCCCATTATTGGATAAATTAGGTAAATGCCAATACTTCACTACAATGGATCTAGCAAAAGATTTGACCAAATCCAAATGAAAGAAAACTCAGTGAAGAAAACTCTCTGGAAACTTTTCAACATTCCATGAATAATCATTTACAAGATATAATCTAAGAAGATTGTCTAGTATACATGGATGACATAATCGTGTACTTCACTTAATTGGAGGAGCCCATCTTGTCTCTCCGTAAAGTATTTAGGAAAGTATAATAAGTGAAGCAAATCTGAAGATACAACTTGACGAATGGGAGTTTGTAAAAAGGAAACAGGATTTTGAGATCACATTATAACCACTGAAGGCATAAAGCCCAACCCTATTAAATTTGAAGCACTAAATAACGTTCCGATACCTAAAACATCAAAACGGATAAATTCATTTTCAGGACTTTGCGTTTTTACCGAATCAGCATTTAAAAAACTGAAATTATATTATTAATATTAATTTATTCAAACTTCGAGAAACGGTTCTTGTTAACTACTGACGCGATTAACATTGCCATAGGCGCGGTGTTATCATAGGACTACAGACCAGTCTGTTACGCCAGCAGAACTCTGAACGAGCATGAAATTAACTATTTGGCAATAAAGAAGGAACTCTTATCTATTGTCTAGGTCACTAAATATTTCTATATTTTATAATTCCTATCTTTCGGCAGAAAATTCGAGATAATCTATTAGGAGAAGCCCCTAGCAGTATAGTGCCCAAAAGGAAAACAAAAGTCATATAACGGAAAGACAAATTAATTACTATAACAGACAAATCGAATTTATCAAAAGCGACAAAAATGAAGTCGAAGTACTTAATATTTCTATAACAATAAAATAAAAACGAGAAAGAAGGGCTATCTTACGCACCCCCAAAATTTTATACCCTTGCAGACCCAACCTTTTCTTGATGCTTTGCCCGTATCTAAGAAGCACAGAGTAAATAGTTAGTCACCGAGTATGGTTAAAATATTTTCGGCTGGTCGTTTCAATGGCACTGTATTATATAGTTATCCGATCCGGCCGGTTCCGACATATGTACTGTGTACAACTGAAAGAGAGACTTGTGCAAAGTTTCATGACGATTTCAAAAATACAATTATCGTTAAGTTCAGAAGGTGTAATTATCAATATAACCCCACAAGCAAAAATGGAATTTCTGATGTTGAGAGATTTCATAAGACTGTACACAAAAATATAACGGTTATTATCAGTAATTCAAATACAGAAAATAAAATAACTTAATTAAAAACATTTCTTTATACAGATAATCAAAAAACCGAAAATAATACAACTGGCAGGACGCCAGCAATTATTTTTATATTCGCAGGAAGCCCAGCATATGAAATACAGTTAAGTAAAAATTACAAAATAAATAAGTTAAACGAAAATTGTAATAACTTCTAAATAGATACTTACTTAAAACATTCCCCTTTAGTGAGATCCTAAACGACCACCCCTGGAAAACGGGTCACCCAGGATTTTCATAAATGTAGGCAACAACATCGATCTGCGCAGGAAGTAGGAGGGCCTACAGCTAAAATTACAAGTCTCCAGCTCTTATAGGTTCTGATATCCTTGCGTTCATACATACGGACAGAGGGACTGACAGACAGACGGACATGGCTAGATCGACTCGTCTGATGATGTGTTCAAGAATATATATACTTTATAGGGTCGGAGATGCTTTCTACTGTCTGGTACATACATTTGACCAAATACATTATACCCTTTTTACCCACTCTGGTTGTTCTGCATGCCCTATCTATATGTTGTTTGGTTAGTGTTATTATAGAAAAAAAGATCGCGGATGACAAAACAATAATCGGATTGTTGGTCTTCATACCGCTGTCTAAGCGATGCGGGTTTGAAATTTGTTGACCCAACTACGAAAGCGCATAAGCATAATGTTGAGAGAAGGATCAAATTCCGAAATATGGGCGATCAAAAAAACACTTAACAAGATAACTAGCAGCCTACTTTTTAAATCGCACTATCCCAACCATATGGATAGATTCCACCATGCTTTTGCAGCCATTGCAAAACTCTACAATCCCCATTGTGGCAGAACGAACATTGATCTACACTGCAAATAAAACGATGTAAGTATTTTATTTTAAAAAATATTCTTCATAATAATTTTATACCCTGAACCCATTGAAAATGGGTAAAAAGGGTATCGTTATTAAAGAAAACTTGCTTTGAATTTCCTCGTATCAGCGGCAACAAGCGCAAATTCCAAGAATTTCTGTATACATGTACACCCACACATTCATGCGCGTCTGCTTTGAATTCTATCAACAGCATTGCAATTGCGATTGTATTGTTTTGTGGCTAATGAGTAGAGGCAATGGCAAGTGGTGCGGTCGTCGCGAGATCGAACCCTACCAGGGAAACTTTTTTTTTATTTTTTGGCTGGTGTGGCTGTAGAGTAGAGTCGGCAGCAAGTAATGCGGTCGCGAGTTCAAACCCTGCCAAGGGAGCTTTTTATACCCTGAACCCATTAAAAATGGGTAAAAGGGGTATTATGTTTTTGTGCAAAATCCAAATGTATGTAACAGGCAGAAGGAAGCATCTCCGACCCCATAAAGTATATATATTCTTGATCAGCAATAATAGCCGAGTCGATCTAGCCATGTCCGTCTGTCTGTCCGTCCGTCCGTCCGTCCGTATGTATGAACGCAAGGATCTCAGAACCTATAAGAGCTAGGGACTTGAAATTTTAGATGTAGGTGCTCCTAGTTCCTATGCAGATCGAGTTTGTTTCCGATAATCGATAACTTGCCCCGTTTCCAAGTAATCGATAAAAATGTATATCGATATCCTGTTTTTTAAGCAATTTTTGTAAATAATAAGAGCTAGAGTTACCAAACTTGACATGTAGCTTCTAGAAAAGTATATATATATCGATTATCTTTCATTTTATACCTATCGCCACCTCCCCGCTACTCTCTATCTATAAGCGCGCGCTGCATTTGGTGTTGGAATATGAGGGTTCAGGGTATCCCCTAGTCGGGAGCTCCCGACTAGAACCTCTTACTTGTTATTTTTAAATTTATCTTAATAACATTAAACAAGCGCGTAGTGCGAGCTGCATTTGGTGTTGGAATAAGAGGGTTCAGAATATTCCCTAGTCGGGAGCTCCCGACTGGAACCTCTTACTTGTTTATATTATTTTCAACAATTAGATAGAGTGCCTGTCGGAGCAATCCCAACGAGGGAGAAGATATATGGCCAGGTATCTCGGTTAAAATGTCAGATGGTGCACTATTGCGCTTGGGATACCCGTTAGTATCAATCAGCTTATCTACGAAAACAGATATATTTCTCACTTGCAATTTGATTATTTGCAGATGTCACGCAAGTTAGAACGCAAAGTGTTAAAGCGACCCAAAGCGACGGCGAGCATAATAAATGTTTGACATATTTGTGGTAACATTTAAAAGACGCGTCTGACCTACAAAAGAAATTTTACATTGGCCTCAAGAAGAATGAGTGCGAGTTAGTTGTGCATAGGTCATAAGGCCTTAACGGCTAAGCCTTTTGGATTGATTAAAAATCTGTTAATAATATTCTTTTGTTTGATTTTTTAAACAAATATTTTAGTACATATATATATGTATATATCTACATTATGTTGACTGGTGTAAATCTCTGTATTAATGGACCTTTTAATTCGGTATTAATATATGATCCCTTAGTTGAGAGACAACAGGAGTTTGCATTTGTGACTCACTGCAGCATTCTTTGACATTATTGGTAACTCAAGTTTACACTCCATGCTAAATGTGCAGCATATTTTCTAATAAAAATTATTAATTGTTATCCACAGCATACATACCAAGGAACGCCCGTATGAATGTGATGAGTGCCTTAATAACGCGAAAGCGGGTTGACTTAGACGTGCAGACGCAAAAACCTACTAAAAATGATATGGTTGTTGATCTGTTGCAATCGACTTAGGATTGCGACATTTTGGATATGTGATATTTTGTTGCTTACCGTCCGATTGACTTCAAACGGATTTTAAAATATAGAATATTTAAAATATATTTAAAAACGTAAGATTCATATTAGTGCGGAAAGATACTAAAATTCCAAGCGCGGGAATGGGGGAAAATTAATTATTTAAAATTTGATTATTATGTTTTTAAAATAAATCTTCAAATTATATCAATAAAGTAAAACATAAGTATAATAACTATATAAATTTTTATATACATTATTATTTTTTAACATTACATTAATTACATAAATTACAAAATATTCAATTTAATCTACAATTACATTTATATTTAATAATTGAAAACAAAATATTAAAAAGGCAAACAGTATTTTTGGTATTTTAGTTTCATGCACTTTAAACACACAATAGCTTCCGCCAAATCGAAAATTCGATATTTTTAATGATTCATCATCGATAGTAAGCAGCTCTCATTCGCTCATTTCGAAGCGTTGGCGATAGTTCAGTACTATCGGAAATTTTTCGTCAAATAAAATCGTTGCTGCACGAAACTTGACAATCGTGCTACCACAGCGCTATCGGCAATTTTCAATTGCTTATATTTAATAAAATACGCTATAAAGTTAAGTTTCGCTGCCGGAAATGGAACCTTGAGAAAAACTACGTGGAATAGACACCATCCCCGACTTATGCATTTAGACATTCCTTATGTGTGGTGGCGACGACGAATAATTACCTAAAAACAGGATTTCGGTATCGATTTTGATCGATTACTTGGAAACAGGGACAATTATTGACTATCGGAAACAAACTCGTACGGCGCGGGACACACATTTATACACATATATATATAGTGACATATCCATAGTCGCAGTTAGTTATAGTTAATAGTTAACATAACTTAGCACACAAGCATACGTATAAGTATAAGTATAAACATGTCTAATATTGTAAACAAAAAGCCTGGTGATAACATCGACATTGGTCAAGATCAAACTGTCCCCTTTGGTAGACATAAACAATTCACCCTAAATATCACGTCATTGTCAATGTTCACATCAGAGTACTATCCCACGTATAATTGCTGACGCAGCTCTAACTTCACTCAATTTTGACTCAAGCTCTCTCAAAGCGAAGTTTGCTAAGCGACCGCAACAGATAGATAAATTAGTTCATATTCGGGAGGCAAATCTGAATGTACTCGTTATAAGAAGTAGCCTTTAGTGAAAATAAAGAATTCAAATATATTTTTTTAAAGTAACTATTCGTGTAAAACTTAATTGGCGCAGCCGGTACGATACGTCGGGAAAAAGTAAAGATCGCTAAAGGATAATTAATTCCTAGATCTTAAGCACAATCGCGACCGAAATTGTTGTCTGTGTGTAGTAAACGATTTCTCGAATACGTATCCGCATAAGAACCTTCAGGTCATTAGAAGTTTATTAACATTGACCCTACGGGCAATAAAGCTACTACAGTTAATAACGACTGGCTTTGCATATCTTTTGATCCCTGCAATACGTTATTACTGGGTCTTTTCAATAAGACACACACACAAAAAGAAAAAAAAAACAACTAAAACAATAATAATTAAGCATAAACTATAAACTAAATTAAATGTACAAAGTACAAAAACAAAGTGCAAAGAAATAAAAGTGCAAAGTCAAAGAACTAAAAAGTTCAAATACCACAAACTCAAAAAAAAAAAGCAAAAATATTTAAAAAAAAATCATCATCAATCACCAAAACGTGAGTTACACCAAGATTATGACAATGGAATTATAAGAACAACACCTCAACCAGGCCCTCTCACAACTGAGACAGGTGCCAAATTTGACAAATCAACAGAAAATCTCAACGCTTTTATTAAAAGGATCGATTACATCCTACATCTGTATCCAACCCGAGATGTCAGACAACAAAGCATCTTATACGAAGCCATCGAATTACAAGTTGCTAGAGATGCTCAGAGAGTTTCACAAAGGACATCAGCCATCACTTGCCAGCAGTTGAGGAATGCACTGATCGAAGAATATAAAGTGCAAACACCATTTGAAGAGCTCCTTCGACGCCTATACAATACGAATTTCCAGGGAAACATCCGGAAGTTCATCGAGGATCTCGAAAATAAATCTTATGTTATATTAAATAAGTTAGCTTTAGAAAATATACCTAGTAACACCACACAATATACAATATACAAATGCCGTGAATAACACAATTAAAGATGTAATTACAAAAAAATTACCCGATAGGCTTTT
The DNA here is from genome assembly GCA_035045725.1 of Drosophila ezoana. NCBI lineage: Eukaryota > Metazoa > Arthropoda > Insecta > Diptera > Drosophilidae > Drosophila > Drosophila ezoana. Next base: position 196,494 of record JAWNOU010000122.1, read on the forward strand.
CATGATGTTAGCCAGATACGACATTACGTCGACACAGAAACTTAAACAAGTAGCGCAAAGAGAAGAATTATACGAAAATAGCGAGCCTGATAGACCTTAAACTAATAACGGTCAGGGAAATCAAAATAACAATCGTAGGATCATGGGAAATTATCAGCAAAATGCTAACCCAGCCACCAGTTCAAATGGCTATTCCAACACGAATCAGAGATATCATGTACAAAACAAAAAACAACACTAATTCCGAAGACAATCAAAAGGCTCACCACGAGTTCCAACAGAAGTTAAATCAAGGTAGAACCCAAAATCCCTTTAACTATCAAAACCAGTCCATTCACGCTTGAATGCGCCAAACCCTCCGACTAAACGTCAAAGAGACAGCAACAGTGGGCAGATAAAAATGGACACATCTAAAAATTTTCATCAGCAAGCCTCGAAACAAACAGAAGAAATCCATTTATAAAATTAATTATGAATGACGAAGTTCTAAAATGTGTCATAGACACAGGTTCAACCATAAACCTTATGAAAACAAACCGCTTAAATTTTCCAATTTACAACGAAACGCCAAAGGTTCACACCATAAATGGTGTTATTGAATTAAAACAAAGCATAGAATTAGGAGCAAGCAAAATTTGTCCGAGTAAACAAAAATTCTATATTCACGACTTCTCAGAGCATTATGATGTTCTGATTGGGAGAAGCTTGAAGCATGTCAAGCAAAAATAGACTATGCACAAGGATCCGTAACCTTAGGAGAATTTAACTTTTGTTTTAGATATAATGACGAAGAGGTCGAAGAGGACATGACCGCACAAGAGTGCCTTGATCCACCCTCAACAGAGGATAGACCATTTAACTTCGCTATTAATAACGAATTAATAGAAAATAATGAGTATAGGCTAGAGCACCTAAACTCAGAAGAAAAGGAAAAAATTAAAAATGTTTTACATGAATTTCGTGATATCCAGTACCATGAAGGTGGTACTAACAAAAATTCTAACAAAGCTTGAGGACCCAATTTACAAGCGTCCATATAAATATACTCAAATATACGATGAGGAAGTAAATAAACAAATAAGCGATATGATAAAACAAAATATCATACGTAAATCCAAATCCCCTTACTGCTCACCAGTAATAATCGTTCCAAAGAAAAACGATGCATCTGGAAAGCAAAAGTTCCGGTTAGTCATAGATTACCGCAATCTCAATGAACTAACTATTAATGATAAATACCCTATCCCGATCATGGATGAAATATTAGACAAACTTGGAAAATGTCAATATTTCACAACCATTGATCTAGCCAAGGGCTTCCACCAAATTCAAATGGATCCTGGTTCAATACCCAAGACCGAATTTTCGACTAAACATGGCCATTACGAGTACACTCGCATGCCATTTGGTCTTAAGAATGCACCTGCAACGTTCCAACGGTGTATGAACAATCTCTTAGAAGATTTAATTTTTAAGGATTGTCTGGTCTACTTAGACGATATTACAATATTTTGCACTTCATTGGAGGAACACATTTTGTCGCTACAAAAAATATTTGAGAAGCTTAGAGGAGCTAATATAAAACTACAGATGGATAAATGCGAGTTCTTGAGAAAAGAAACTGAATTTCTCGGTCACATCATTACAACTGAGGGTATAAAACCAAATCCCAACAAAATACAAGCAATTGTCAAATTCCCAATTCCAAAAACCCCAAAAGAAATTAAATCATTTCTAGGATTATGTGGTTTCTATAGGAAATTTATACCAAATTTCGCCAATGTAGTAAAACTATTAACACTTAAATTAAAACAAGTAAGAGGTTCTAGTCGGGAGCTCCCGACTAGGGGATACCCTGAACCCTCTTATTCCAACACCAAATGCAGCTCGCGCTTATAGATAGAGAGTAGCGGGGAGGTGGCGATAAGTATAAAATGAAAGATGCTCGATATATATATAGTGACATATTCTATGTCTACCCACGTTATACATAAGTCTAGACACCAAATTTCCCATTCCAATAATGTAAACTTTCACAGACTGCACTTGTAAACAAAGAGCAGCTAATCCGGGCATCTCTCCCATCGATCAGCATTGATCGAAATAACTCACTGTCAGCAGATTTGCGTTCCAAGCCAACGCTGAGTAACTTCGTTCCCAGCCCTTATAATATTGTAAACATTTTAATGCCCGAAATTAGCTTTCGTTATAACTCAATGCACACTTATCTGTTAGTCTTAAGTTGTTCTTCAATAACTCGTCGTGAAATATCGCCTCGTCTTTAATTCAATTTAACCGTTAGAGCTGTGCGCGGTTTTTATAAGAACTCACAGTAAATAAAGAAAAATCTAATTGGCGCAGCCGGTAGGATAACAATAAATTGTGGATCCTGATGCAATAGCTAAGTTATTAATTCTTGTGTCCCGTTTACTGTTATCCGCTAAAACAACCAACATAAAACATTCGAAGAGAAAATAATTCCAGAAACTTCTGGTTATCTCAAAAGATTCGAAAGTGCTATCTGTGCAAACCAATCAAACATTTTAAACTATAAGTTAACAAATTAAGTGAATACAATAAAAATATAATCAACAACTAAAAGAAACTGAGCCTAAAATAAGAGAAGCTGAAGTAAAACAACAAAAACTAAGAGATAAGAAAAATTAAAAATAAAACCAAGTAAATAAAAAAAATAAAAAAATTAAAAAATACAAAAAAAAACAAAAATTTTATAATGGAAGGCAACGCAATAACACCCCTGACCGATGCCAACATGGCACAAGTGATCAACCAACTTAAAATCGTTGAGAAGTTCACTGGAGATAAGAACGCTTTGTACACGTTCATCAACCGGATCGACTACATTTTGGCCCTCTACACCACCAACAGAGGCAGAGGTCAATTCTTTTTGGAATTGTGGAACGCTGCATCAGCAGTGAAGTGATGTTATCCCTTGGCGTAAGCAACTTGATGACCTGGACGGATCTTCGGAAGCAACTAATACTGAACTACAAGGCGCAAACTAAGAACCACATCCTACTGGAGGAATTCAGGAGCACCCCGTTTAAAGGCAACGTGCGAGCTTTTCTGGAAGAAGCAGAACACCGTAGGCAGACACTAATGAGTAAGCTAGAACTAGAAAATAACATTGACTAAAAAACATTGTATGCGCGACTAATCAAAAGTAGCATTGACGACCTTATTCAAAAATTACCCACAAACATTTGCATTCGAATTATAAATTGCGATTCCCGATTTAAGATCTCTAATTAATATTTTGCAAGAAAAAAATCTTTATAACGAACCCTGTCTTAATCCAACCCAAAATAAAGTAAAACAAGAAAAATATTTGAAGCCATTGTATCAACCAAACACAAATATTCAAAGATTCCCCACTTTTCTTCAACCAAATCAACCCTATGTCCCATATCGACCCCATCAACCTTACATTCAACAACCACATCATCAACCATCACCCAACTATATTAACAACAACACTTTAAAACCTAATAATTATTCACCTCAACCAATGCAACAAATACTTAGTCCAATCAGACCAACCTACTTTACACCCAGACCAAACTTCCGACAAATCCAATTCGACAACAATCGTTTCGGACAAGTAACCCCACAACAAATCTCTTTTAATAACTCTGGCGTAGCCAACCAACCGACTTAACGAGTTAGACCTGCAGAAAGTGGACAGAGTAAGATGAGTATTGACGATGATGCTAGAAATCAGGAAGAGCTAAACTATCATGATTACATGCAACAAGAATACTATAATCAATGCGCTGCTTATCCTGAAGATTATCCACAATATTATCAAGACCAGACTTAACATACACACAATCAGCCGAACACGAGACAGAACAACCAAATGAAATAGAAATCGAGCAAGCCGAAAATTTTCAGCTTCCAGCCTTGGAAACCAACAGTACATATGTAGTAATCACTTATAAAGGCAAAAATCTGAAATGTTTAATAGTTACAGGATCTACTGTAAATATGATGAAATCAAATGTTTTCAATTTACAAGTTCATGACACCGACTGTTTCATTCAAACCAGCAACAGACCTTTAACTATCACAAAGAAAGTTAACGTCCTTTCTAATAACCTATTCAAGGGTAATAATGAACTTCTTCTACACCAATTTTCCCTAGACTATGATTTATTAATTGGTAGAAAAATGCTTTCAGAAGCACAAGCCGTTATAGATTATAAAACCCAAACTGTTACTTTATACAATAGAAGGTATAAACTAACCAACGATATTCCAATCACAAATCAGAGCCACTTCTTAGCCCAACCAAATCCTGAAACTAATCAACAGTTTAAAAATCCAATTAGAGAAATTTCCGATAACCAAGAATCTGCAAACTCAAGCCCTTACCGATTAGATCATTTAAATGAAAAAGAAAGAATCAATTTAATCAGTTTGTTGAAACAATATCAACACATACAATATAAAGAAGGCGACCAACTTAGTTTCAGTAATCAAGAAAAACACATTATAAATATTACCCACAATTCAGCCTTACATACAAAACCATACAGTTATCCACAAGCATATGAACAGGAAGTTGAACATCAAATTCAAGACATGCTTAATCAAGGTATCATAAGGCCTAGCAATTCTCCTTATTGTAGTCCTATATGGATCGTACCGAAAAAGCAAGATGCTTCAGGTAAACAAAAATTCAGAATCGTAATTGACTACAGGAAATTAAATGAAGTAACCATAAGCGATAGGCACCCAATACCAAATATGGACGAGATTTTAGGAAAACTAGGTAGATGCAATTATATCACTACAATTGACCTTGCAAAAGGATTCCACCAACTTGAAATGCATCCAGATTCCACTCAAAAAACAGCTTTCTCTACTAAAAATGGCCACTATGAAGATCTTCGTATGCCATTTGGATTAAAAAATGCACCCGCAACCTTTCAACGTTGCATGAACAATGTTTTACGACCGTTACTAAATAAACATTGTCTGGTATATCTTGATGATATAATTGTATTCTCAACATCCTTAGAAGAACATTTGCAATCACTCCAATTAGTATTCGAGAAGCTTTCTGAAGCAAATCTCAAATTACAACTTGATAAATGCGAGTTTCTAAAACAAGAAACTTCATTCCTAGGACATGTCATAACTAAGGATGGAATAAAACTCAATCCTGATAAAATCAAAGCAATTCAGAAATATCCAATTCCCACAAAAACCAAAGAAATAAAAGGTTTTCTTGGATTAACCGGTTACTACAGAAAGTTCATTCCAAATTTTGCAGACATAGCCAAACCAATGACAGCAGTACTTAGAAAAGACTCAAAAATCGACATTAAAAATCCTGAATACATTAGAGCTTTTGAATAATTAAAACAACTAATTTCTAATGAACCAATTCTAAAAATTCCAGACTTTAAAAGGAAATTCGTTTTAACCACTGACGCAAGTAATGAAGCTCTTGGAGCAGTACTCTCTCAAGACGGACCTCCCATTAGTTTTACTCTCAATGACCACGAAACTAACTACAGTGCCATAGAAAAAGAGCTTTTAGCCATTGTATGGGCAACAAAAACTTTTAGACATTACCTACTAGGACGACATTTCGAAATCAATAGTGACCATCAACCATTATGTTAGTGGTACAAAATGAAAGAACCAAATTCAAAATTAACCCGATGGAGAGTTAAATTATCTGAATATGACTTTGACATAAAACATATAAAAGGAAAAGAAAACCACATAGCTGACACTCTATCACGAGTAAAAATAGAACAGACCTATTTCGGAGAAGAAACACAACATAGCGCTGACGAAGACAATAGTAATTTAATATTCACTACAGAGAAACCAATAAACACATTTAAAAGACAAATTATATTTTCTAAAGGCACTCCAAACATAAAAAAAGAAAACTACTTCAAAAAATTAATAATTCACATTACATACGATAACATGACTAAAGATAAAGCCGAAAAATATTTAATAGACCTTTTTTGCACAAAAACCAGTGCAATATTTATAGACAGTGATGCAGATTTTGAAATAAGTCAAAACGCACACAAGGAAATTATTAACACTAGCCTTACTAAAATTCTTCGAAGTCTCATTCAATTAAAAAACATTAACTCCTATGCCGAATTCAAAGAACTTATTTTGAAAACCCATGAAAAACTCCTACACCCCGGAATTCAAAAAACAAATAAACTTTTTTGTGTAACTTATTATTTCCCCAATAGCCAAATATTAACACAAAACATAATAAACGAATGTCATATTTGCAACCTAGCAAAATCAGAACATAGAAACACAAAAATGCCAATGAAAATTACACCCAAGCCGTGACAAATTTGTAATCGACATTTATTCTTCTAAAGGCAAACATTATCTTAGCTGCATGGACATTTATTCAAAATTCGCTACTCTTGAAAATATTAAAACAAAAGACTGGATAGAATGCAAAAATGCATTAATGCGTATATTTAATCAGTTAGGAAAACCAATATTATTAAAAGCTGACCGAGTCGGCGCATTTTCCAGCTTAGCACTAAAAAAATGGCTTGAAAGTGAAGGAGTAGAGATACAATTAAATACAACAAAAACAGGAATAGCAGACATCGAAAGACTACATAAAACAATAAATGAAAAAATCAGAATAATTAACACTTTAAATGACAAAAAAACTAAACTCAGCAAAATAGAAACAATCTTTTACATTTACAATCACAAAACAAAACATGACACAACTGGACAAACTCCTGCACAGCTAGAAGCTACATGTCAAGTTTGGTGACTCTAGCTCTTATTATTTACCATAATTGCTTAAAAAACAGGATTTCGATATACATTTTTATCGATTACTTGGAAACGGGGCAAGTTATCGTTTATCGGAAACAAACTCGATCTGCGCGGGCACTAGGAGCACCTACATCTAAAATTTCTCTAGCTCTTATAGGTTCTGAGATCCTTGCGTTCATACATACGGACGGACGGACGGACAGACGGACGGACGGACAGACAGACGGACATGGCTAGATCGACTCGGCTATTGATGCTGATCAAGAATATATATACTTTATGGGGTCGGAGATGCTTCCTTCTGCCTGTTACATACATTTGCTCTTTGCACAAATACAATATACCCTTTTGACCCATTTTCAATGGGTTCAGGGTATAAAAACGAAAGAAAATTAACCAACTTCAAATTCCACAGGTTTCTACTTCATAATCATATTATCGTTCACCCTCTTTAACATATGTCACACCCAACAAATCCAGATAAATAATTTGGACACGGATCACGGATACTTACTATTTTCGGACAAACCTATAGAATTACCAACAAGGTTCGAACATCACTCATTGCAAATTAACGTAACTGAAATAATAATAGCAAACGAATATTTCCGTAGATCTATTTCTTTATTTAAAAATTCAACACTAATTAATCACTTATACAACAAATTACAGCAAGAACTAAATGGTATAATCTTTCATCATGTAAATCGTAATAAACGCGGACTGTTCAATGTAGTAGGCTCATTATACAAATTCCTTTTTGGTACACTTGACGATAACGACAGAGTAGAGTTCGAAAAAAACATTAATAATCTATCTTTAAATATTGTTTAAATTAATGAAATAAATGATATAATAAACATAATCAACAATGATATGAAAAGAATACAAGAACATAAAAATAAGAAAAATATACAAGATACTTTTACTTACCAATTATCACAATTTATAGAATACATAGAAGACATCGAAATGGCTATGCAATTGTCAAGACTAGGACTATTCAATCCAAAACTACATACCTATGACAGACTTGACAGAGTCAATAACCGAAACATACTACTAATTAAAACATCCACTTGGATTAACTACCAAGATAATATCATACTAATTATATCCCATATCCCAATTGACTTTCAGTCCACTAACACTATCAAAATTATCCCATATCCTGATCATAATGGTTATCAACTTGATTTCATTAGTACTACCTCTTATTTTGAAAAAGATAATAAAATTTATAATCGCGATAATAAACCAGTAATTGACGAATGCATAACAAAAATTTTACTACACACAACACCAATTTGTAACTTTGAACGCATAAATAACAAAGAAATAATAAAATACATTGAACCAAATACCATTGTAACTTGGAACATAACTAATACAACTGTAAAACAAAATTGGCAGAAAAATAATGTTGATCTTAATATTCAGGGCAATAAAATTATAAGTATAAATCAATGCAAAATGCAAATAAATGACATGATTTTAAGCAACAACTATCAACAACCAGAAGTTGACCTTACACCATTGTATCCCCCCTTAGAAATGATTAAAGTTAAACCTATCAAGCATGATGACATTGTAAAAATTGTATTACAAAATAATGTCTTTACATATGCAATCATCATAATCATAACCATCTAAAATATGTATCTTGCAATCCCATAATGTTAATCCATAAAAAATTCAAGAAACAAATTCACGAACCCAAGAACCAAACAACGCCATCGGTTCAACCAGAAGAAGAAGAACAAAGAGACACAATTATCGAGATGACACAAATAACATTGCCAAAACTTTACCCTTCAGTGTCACCTTGACTCGCAGGCTCGCCTCTTAAGGAGAGGGAAGTGACATAATCTATGTCTACGTTATTCATAATATATTCTATGTCCACGTCATACATTAGTCTAGACACCAAATTTCCCATTCCAATAATGTAAACTTTCACAGGCTGCACTTGTAAACAAAGAGCAGCTAATCCGGGCTTCTCCCCCATCGATCAGCATTGATCGAAATAACTCACTGTCAGCAGATTTGCGTTCCCAGCCAACGCTGAGTAACTTCGTTCCCAGCCTTTATAATATTGTAAACATTTAAATGCCCGAAATTAGCTTTCGTTATAACTCAATGCACACTTATCTGTTAGTCTTAAGTTGTATTTCAATAAATGAACTCGTCGTGAAATATCGCCTTGTCTTTAATTCAATTTAACCGTTAGAGCTGTGCGCGGTTTTTATAAGATTCAAACTCACAGTAAGTAAAGAAAAATCTAATTATATATATATAAAACTAAAACTATATACAACTCAAAATATAATAAAAATAATAATATCTCCCATAAAAGACAACACACATACATTCGTTGCCATGCAACCGACTTTTTCGTGCTAGAAACTGTTATACAGATTGATGTATGTAAGTTAACAACAAATAAATTCATACAGTCCCAATAAACATTGCAACACCTCATAAGAAGTGCAGCAAAATGCTGACTTGGTGTCTGTGCCATTTCCTCCACGCGCCGACTGGCATCCGCCGAAAATTCCAAGAAGAATTGCCCAACGGGCCAACAACATCAGCAGCGACGCCGCTGCCAACGCCGCTGCCGCTAAGCCACAGGTTACTAGGGCTAGAATTGATTTAAGTTTATTTAGTTGCAAATTGACATCAATAAAAGGAAGACTTGCTTCCCCAAAAAAATATATTTTTTTCATCGTTTAATAAACTTTGGAATTAACTGGCGCCCGAGCAGGGACCGGCTCGTGTTACAAAAGAACAAAACGCTTCTACGTGCGCGTTAGTCGGTTATACGCGAAAAGAACACCAGTGCAACTCTCGTCGATTAAATTCAACGACTGGTAAAATTCGCGAAAGGCAATTGGAACTTAATTGTGCAATTTGCCCATCGGTGGACAACACATCTTGTAAGGTCCGCCCGCAGGATACTCTCAACGAAGACTGGTCGCAGGATCCCCAGTAGATACCCAAAAGTTTCAAAAAGGATGAAATCCGGACCGGCAGGGGAGGTTGCCACATCAAAAATAGTACTGTAAGTTAGAAATTAAGTGAAAGACACAAGCAAACAACTAACACAAAAGTGAAATAGAATTATAAGAACAAGAATTACGAAAACATTTTAGAACAATAAGAAAGATAAAAAAGTGTAAAACGATAAACAAACATAAAGACTACAAACGTAGTATAACTAAAATCCAACTTTGCGATTCCCAAGGGACCCTCCAAAAAAGAAGGAAGAAACCAGCCACTGGTTTTAAAAAAGAAAAGAAACGATAAAAATCAACAATATATAGAATAAGAAAACTAATACTAGGTTTAAAAATACTTCAAAAATATCTTAAAATATACAATATTAGTAATATCTCTTGTTTATGGCTAATGAAAGCAATTTAGTTAGGCCCCCAATAGTATCAGATCAACCACAGGTAGGCGGACATAACTTGAACAGACAGCAACAACGACATCTCGACAGACAAAACGAACATTTACAAAATAGAGGCATGGCGAATAACGCAGAGCAGTTGATAGCAGCCACGGTTAGCCAGATTCTGGCACAACAATTGCCGACGTTAGTAAAGCAATTGGTCAACCCCTCTAGGGAGTTTAGTGACGTAGACGACCAAACGATAACTGCCAACCACAATTTGAACGACTTGGACAGAGTTCCGGACATAGTTAAAAGCCTCAGAAAATTTTCCGGTAATCCAGCGGAATTTAGCTCATGGAAAAAGAGTGTAGATCGTATACTCTCAGTCTATGCAGCTGAAGCAGGTTCGCCGAAATACTTCGGCATATTGCATACAGTGAGAAACAAAATCACTGGCAATGCTGACACGGTTCTCGAGTCGTATAATGTTCCCCTAAATTGGAGCGCTATCTCCAAATGTCTCACGCTGCACTACGCAGACAAAAGAGATCTGGGAACATTAGAATATCAGATGACAATGTTAGTGCAGGGTAACAACCAGACAGTAGAAGAATTCTACCAGGTTGTCTACAACCACTTGTCGCTGATACTAAATAAAGTAGGCTGCATGGAATTAAATTGAGAATCGGAAACCCTTATGACAAAAATATACAGAGATAAAGCATTAGACACCTTCATTAGAGGTTTGAAGGGAGATTTACCTCGGATCCTTGGAATAAAGGAACCAGCAGATCTACCTTCAGCCCTTCATTATTGTTTGAAATTGGAAAATCAAAGCTATCGCACTAACATGGCTTTAAATAGGAATCAACAGACACATGTCAGAAACCAGAATAGAAATGTACCACCACCTATATTGCCACCTCGAACAGCCCAGCCTTCTTTCGCCCAAACCTTTAGGCCACCACCTATTAGCTTCAGGCCCCAACTCCCGATTTATACACCTTGGCCAACCAATACAAACTATGGACCACCGACTTATAACAATAATGGACCGACTCCACAACACCCTAATCAAAGAACTTACCAGACACAACCACAACAGGTATACGTACCCAATAGACCTTCTGCACCCAAACCCCAACCACGTCCTGAGCCAATGGACGTGGACCAAAGCATCCGCACAAGGATGATAAACTACATAAACAGACCCAACTTTGAAGTAGGCAAAGGACCTCCACCACCAACAAACGCCACGGACAAAAACAAAGAAATTTCAATATACAAACAGGGGAAGAACAGACCGAGACAGAAAACACTGACAACTATGTGACCATGGAGGAATACGTACAATCAATGCTAAATTACGAACAGCAGACCGAATACGAGCAGCCATTAAATGAATATACCCAACAAATTGAAGAAGCAGATGACGGACAAAATAGCCAGTACGAACATTCAGACATTAATTTTTTTGGATAAAGAGCTCCTCTCTTCCTTACATAGAATGTAAGATGAGGAGCGGAAAATTACTCAAAATATTAATAGATACAGGATCAAACAGAAATTATATCCAACCCAAATTCGTGTCCGAACCAATATGAAACGAAAAGCCCTTCGAAGCCGTCACAGTCGGTGGAAGCATTAAATTACACACCACAAGTTCGCTAATCTTTTTAATAGAAATGACATAAAAATAAAATTCTTTCTCTTACCCACCTTAAAATCATTTGACGCTATATTAGGTAACGACAGTCTAAAAAAATTAGATGCTGTAATACAAAGCAGCAAGAATCTACTCATAATCAAGAATAATATTTGCATACCCATTAAACAGAAAAGAATCGAGGCAGTAAACACGGTTATTCTACGGACAGACCACATGACACACGAACAAAAAAATAGCCTAAATCAACTTGTTAAAATGCACCCAAGTCTCTTCGCAAATCCGGACGAAAAATTGACCTACACAACTAACGTTAGAGCAGAAATCAGAACCAAAACCGATTCCCCAATATACTCGAAATTCTACCAATTTCCAATGTCTTTAAAAGACGAGGTACACAACCAAATTAAGGAACTTTTAGAGGACGGAATAATCCGACCCTCCCGCTCCCCATATAATTCACCTGTGTGGATTGTCCCCAAAAAACTAGATGCCTCCGGGCAAAAGAAATATCGCATAGTCATAGACTATAGGAAACTAAATAAAGAAACTACCGCAGATAAATACCCTATACCCGAAATTAACGAGGTATTGGCACAGCTAGGCAATAATAAAGTATTCTCCGTCTTAGATTTGAAAAGTGGATTTCACCAAATCCCCCTCAAAGAGTCAGACATAGAAAAAACTGCCTTCTCCGTTAAAAACGGAAAATACGAGTTTACACGACTCCCCTTCGGACTCAAGAATGCGCCCTCAATTTTCCAGAGAGCCCTTGACGACATCCTTCGTGAGCATATTGGAAAAATATGCATCATTTACATTGACGATATCATTATCTTTAGCAAAGATGATGAATCGCACGCGCGTCACCTTAGCGCCATATTTAGAACTCTACAAGAAGCCAACATGAAATGTCAGTTGGACAAATGCGAGTTCTTTAAAAGCAGAGTAGAATTCCTGGGATTTGTCATCTCAGACAAAGGTATTGAAACCAATCCCAACAAGATAGAGACCATAGGAAAGTACCCACCTCCCAAAACCCTCAAAGATTAAAGATCTTTTATTGGCCTTGCCAGCTATTGTAGAAGATTCATAAAAGACTTCGCTAAGTTGGCAAAGCCCCTAACCTCTCTTTTAAGAGGGGAAGATGGACGTGTGTCCAAAAACCAATCCGCTAAAAAGCTCATTAATCTCAACGAAGAAGCAATTGAAGCATTTAATAAAATAAAAAACGCCATGGTTTCAAACGAGGTAATACTCCATTACCCGGACTTCAGTAAAGAGTTTCATCTGACAACAGATGCATCCAACTTTGCTATTGGCGCTGTTCTATCCCAGAATAAGCGACCCATTTGTTTTCTCTCTAGAACTCTCTCTAAAACAGAAGAGAACTATGCCACAAATAAAAAGGTGGAAAGCGTACCTAGAAGAGTTCGACTATGAACTCCTCTATAAGCCAGGTAGGGATAATATTGTAGCCGATGCGCTATCACGAATCCCTGTAATCAATAATATCGGATCAGTAGCCTCCACCCAGCACAGTGCAGACAGTTCAAGTCACAATTTAATACCAAGCATAGAAGCCCCAATAAATGTATTTTAAAACCAGATATTTCTCAACAAAGCCAACGAAACACATTACAAGTTCCACATCCCATTCCCAACATTTCACAGACATACAATAACTCGACCAGACTTTACAGAACACGACCTTACACAAATACTGAAAGCTCATCTAAACCCATCCGTAATTAACGGAATAATAACCTCAGAGGAAATAATGAACCAAATTCAACAGATATATCCCCAACATTTTAGTAACTTCAAGATTAGATTCACGCAGTCTCAAGTAAAAGATTTAACAAATGAAACAGAGCAAGATAAGAAGATATTGGTTACACACAACAGAGCTCACCGCAACGCACTAGAAAACAAAATGCAATTGTCCGAAAGTTTTTATTTCCCAAAAATGAAGCAACGAATAACAGAATTAGTCAAACAGTGTCAAGTTTGTAAAGAAGAAAAATACGATAGACATCCAACTAACCCAAAACTCAAAGAAACACCAATCCCCGAATACCCAGGACATACAATCCATATCGACATATACACGACAGAAAATAACTTAGTACTAACAGCAGTAGATAAATTTTCAAAATTAGCTCAGGGACGAATAATCAAATCTAGGGCAATAGAAGACATTAAAAAACCACTCCATAAAATCCTATTTTATTTTGGCGTACCTAAAGCCGTTGTAATAGATAACGAAAAATCCCTTAATTCAGCCTCAATCACTTTTATGATGCAGGACCAATTAGGTATAGAAGTTTATAAAACACCACCCTACAAAAGCGCAGTGAATGGTCAGGTAGAAAGATTTCATTCAACACTATCAGATATTATGAGATGTAATAAAAGAAAACAAGAACACAGAACATTTGAAGAACTTCTTAACAAATCAATATACGACTACAACTACACTATACACTCGACAACTAACAAGAGACCACTAGATATATTCTTCGGCAGAAACGTGACTACAGACCCAGATCAATACGAAAAAGCTAGGAAAGAGAACATTGACAGACTCAAACAGAAACAATCAACTGACATGCAGAATCATAACAAAAAACGCAACGACATTCGCACCTATACACCAGGTCAAGAAATATTCGTCAAAGTCAATACCAGATTAAGTACCAAACTATCACCCAGATACAAAAAAGAAATAGTTAAAGAAAATAGAAACACAACCGTACTAACAACAACTGACAATATAATCCATAAAAGCAACATAAACAAGTAAGAGGTTCTAGTCGGGAGCGCCCGACTAGGGGATACCCTGAACCCTCATATTCCAACACCAAATGCACCAAATAAAGAGTAGCGGGGAGGTGGCGATAGGTATAAATTGAAAGATAATCGATATATATATACTTTTCTAGAAGCTACATGTCAAGTTTGGTGACTCTAGCTCTTATTATTTACCAAAATTGCTTAAAGAACAGGATTTCGATATACATTTTTATCGATTACTTGGAAACGGGGCAAGTTATCGATTATCGGAAACAAACTCGATCTGCGTAGGAACTAGGAGCACCTACATCTAAAATTTCTTTAAAAGCAGAGTAGAATTCCTGGGATTTGTCATCTCAGACAAAGGTATTGAAACCAATCCCAACAAGATAGAGACCATAGGAAAGTACCCACCTCCCAAAACCCTCAAAGATTAAAGATCTTTTATTGGCCTTGCCAGCTATTGTAGAAGATTCATAAAAGACTTCGCTAAGTTGGCAAAGCCCCTAACCTCTCTTTTAAGAGGGGAAGATGGACGTGTGTCCAAAAACCAATCCGCTAAAAAGCTCATTAATCTCAACGAAGAAGCAATTGAAGCATTTAATAAAATAACAAGTAAGAGGTTCTAGTCGGGAGCTCCCGACTAGGGGATACCCTGAACCCTCATATTCCAACACCAAATGCAGCGCGCGCTTATAGATAGAGAGTAGCGGGAAGGTGGCGATAGGTATAAAATGAAAGATAATCGATATATATATACTTTTCTAGAAGCTACATGTCAAGTTTGGTGACTCTAGTTCTTATTATTTACCAAAATTGCTTAAAAAACAGGATATCGATATACATTTTTATCGATTACTTGGAAACGGGGCAAGTTATCGATTATCGGAAACAAACTCGATCTGCGTAGGAACTAGGAGCATCTACATTAAAATTTCAAGTCTCTAGCTCTTATAGGTTCTGAGATCCTTGCGTTCATACATACGGACGGACGGACGGACGGACGGACGGACGGACGGACGGACGGACGGACGGACAGACAGACGGACATGGCTAGATCGACTCGGCTATTAATGCTGATCAAGAATATATATACTTTATGGGGTCGGAGATGCTTCCTTCTGCCTGTTACATACATTTGGATTTTGCACAAAAACATAATACCCCTTTTACCCATTTTTAATGGGTTCAGGGTATAAAAAACGCCATGGTTTCAAACGAGGTAATACTCCATTACCCGGACTTCAGTAAAGAGTTTCATCTGACAACAGATGCATCCAACTTTGCTATTGGCGCTGTTCTATCCCAGAATAAGCGACCCATTTGTTTTCTCTCTAGAACTCTCTCTAAAACAGAAGAGAACTATGCCACAAATAAAAAGGTGGAAAGCGTACCTAGAAGAGTTCGACTATGAACTCCTCTATAAGCCAGGTAGGGATAATATTGTAGCCGATGCGCTATCACGAATCCCTGTAATCAATAATATCGGATCAGTAGCCTCCACCCAGCACAGTGCAGACAGTTCAAGTCACAATTTAATACCAAGCATAGAAGCCCCAATAAATGTATTTTAAAACCAGATATTTCTCAACAAAGCCAACGAAACACATTACAAGTTCCACATCCCATTCCCAACATTTCACAGACATACAATAACTCGACCAGACTTTACAGAACACGACCTTACACAAATACTGAAAGCTCATCTAAACCCATCCGTAATTAACGGAATAATAACCTCAGAGGAAATAATGAACCAAATTCAACAGATATATCCCCAACATTTTAGTAACTTCAAGATTAGATTCACGCAGTCTCAAGTAAAAGATTTAACAAATGAAACAGAGCAAGATAAGAAGATATTGGTTACACACAACAGAGCTCACCGCAACGACTAGAAAACAAAATGCAATTGTCCGAAAGTTTTTATTTCCCAAAAATGAAGCAACGAATAACAGAATTAGTCAAACAGTGTCAAGTTTGTAAAGAAGAAAAATACATAGACATCCAACTAACCCAAAACTCAAAGAAACACCAATCCCCGAATACCCAGGACATACAATCCATATCGACATATACACGACAGAAAATAACTTAGTACTAACAGCAGTAGATAAATTTTCAAAATTAGCTCAGGGACGAATAATCAAATCTAGGGCAATAGAAGACATTAAAAAACCACTCCATAAAATCCTATTTTATTTTGGCGTACCTAAAGCCGTTGTAATAGATAACGAAAAATCCCTTAATTCAGCCTCAATCACTTTTATGATGCAGGACCAATTAGGTATAGAAGTTTATAAAACACCACCCTACAAAAGCGCAGTGAATGGTCAGGTAGAAAGATTTCATTCAACACTATCAGATATTATGAGATGTAATAAAAGAAAACAAGAACACAGAACATTTGAAGAACTTCTTAACAAATCAATATACGACTACAACTACACTATACACTCGACAACTAACAAGAGACCACTAGATATATTCTTCGGCAGAAACGTGCTACAGACCCAGATCAATACGAAAAAGCTAGGAAAGAGAACATTGACAGACTCAAACAGAAACAATCAACTGACATGCAGAATCATAACAAAAAACGCAACGACATTCGCACCTATACACCAGGTCAAGAAATATTCGTCAAAGTCAATACCAGATTAAGTACCAAACTATCACCCAGATACAAAAAAGAAATAGTTAAAGAAAATAGAAACACAACCGTACTAACAACAACTGACAAGATAATCCATAAAAGCAACATAAACAAGTAAGAGGTTCTAGTCGGGAGCGCCCGACTAGGGGATACCCTGAACCCTCATATTCCAACACCAAATGCACCAAATAAAGAGTAGCGGGGAGGTGGCGATAGGTATAAAATGAAAGATAATCGATATATATATACTTTTCTAGAAGCTACATGTCAAGTTTGGTGACTCTAGCTCTTATTATTTACCAAAATTGCTTAAAGAACAGGATTTCGATATACATTTTTATCGATTACTTGGAAACGGGGCAAGTTATCGATTATCGGAAACAAACTCGATCTGCGTAGGAACTAGGAGCACCTACATCTAAAATTTCAAGTCTCTAGCTCTTATAGGTTCTGAGATCCTTGCGTTCATACATACGGACGGACGGACAGACAGACGGACATGGCTAGATCGACTCGGCTATTAATGCTGATCAAGAATATATATACTTTATGGGGTCGGAGATGCTTCCTTCTGCCTTTTACATACATTTGGATTTTGCACAAAAACATAATACCCCTTTTACCCATTTTTAATGGGTTCAGGGTATAAAAATACATAAAAATTACAGATTACTATTAATGAGGACAGTAAAAGCAATACGTCACCTTTAAACATTAAAGATGATAGAATTTGCAGATGTGTCCATTTTGCATAATGGAACAACCTTGTTTTATATTGTAAAAATTCCAAATTTAGAAGAAATAGAATGCAAAAATACCATAATAAAGCCAGTAGTGAAAAATAACTATATTATAAATTTAGAATTTAACGAACTGTTTCATTGTAATAAAACAATTTATGGCATAAACAACAATTGTAAAAGATATCATAATATTAAAATTGGTAACAAATCAAAAATTGTAAACTTGAACACTAATAACTGTATACCTAAGTTAGTTAGTGGAGAACAAGCGCTCTGTGGCTTTAGCAATGCAGATCAAATCACCGAGATCGAAGAAATCGACGATGGACTAATACTGGCGAACGACTTCAACGGCACTATTAGATGGCAAGAAGAGAAAAGAAGCGTGAGAGGCACCTATATGATCAACTTCTGGAATGAAACTTTATTCATCAATAATGAAGAATTCAGCAACTTGGAGGTCACAGTCATGACCTCAGGGAACCCTATAATACAAATAACCCCAATAGAAAACGAAAGAATTAAGATTCTTTCTCTGGAAACATTGGAAGAATTGCACATCAACAACATAAACAAGTAAGAGGTTCTAGTCGGGAGCTCCCGACTAGGGGATACCCTGAACCCTCATATTCCAACACCAAATGCAGCGCGCGCTTATAGATAGAGAGTAGCGGGGAGGTGGCGATAGGTATAAAATGAAAGATAATCGATCTATATATACTTTTCTAGAAGCTACATGTCAAGTTTGGTGACTCTAGTTCTTATTATTTACCAAAATTGCTTAAAAAACAGGATATCGATATACATTTTTATCGATTACTTGGAAACGGGGCAAGTTATCGATTATCGGAAACAAACTCGATCTGCGTAGGAACTAGGAGCACCTACATCTAAAATTTCAAGTCCCTAGCTCTTATAGGTTCTGAGATCCTTGCGTTCATACATACGGACGGACGGACGACTCGGCTATTAATGCTGATCAAGAATATATATACTTTATGGGGTCGGAGATGCTTCCTTCTGCCTGTTACATACATTTTGGATTTTGCACAAAAACATAATACCCCTTTTACCCATTTTTAATGGGTTCAGGGTATAAAAAGAAAAATATAATACTGCAACTGAACAAAGAACAAGAAGGCCCCAGAATAGAACCAACGCATATCCAAATACAAAATACAGATGCCAACAACCTCAGGTTCAACAACATACCTTTCTTCTGATGATCGCTTGAGGACAAGCTTAAATCAAAGGGGGAAGAGTTAACAACAAATAAATTCATACAGTCCCAATAAACATTGCAACACCTCATAAGAAGTGCAGCAAAATGCTGACTTGGTGTCTGTGCCATTTCCTCCACGCGCCGACTGGCAACCGCCGAAAATTCCAAGAAGAATTGCCCAACGGGCCAACAACATCAGCAGCGACGCCGCTGCCAACGCCGCTGCCGCTAAGCCACAGGTTACTAGGGCTAGAATTGATTTAAGTTTATTTAGTTGCAAATTGACATCAATAAAAGGAAGACTTGCTTCCCCAAAAAAATATATTTTTTTCATCGTTTAATAAACTTTGGAATTAACTTGTACATACATATATACGGTCATAGAATGAACCTGCTGTATCGGACAAAACGAAAAAGGGTATGCAGATCAAAGTGTAACAAAAAAAAACAAATGCAAGATATAAAGCCCAAAATACTTAAGTACACATAAAGATGTTGCCATGCAAATCCAATGATCTTGCTAAGTATAATCAATATATAGCGTTTGCATGCATGCACATACATATGATGAGTTAACCTTATGTATCGGACAGAGTGAGAATAATTTGCAAAAAAACGCAACAAGTTAATACAAGAAATGCTAACATATCAGGAACAGCGAAATACAGCAATATTTTAAGACGATTGAATTGACCGTTACATAAATTTTTTTCTTTCCGCCATTAGGCAGGATCACTTCAGCGAGCTAGGGTCTTAGCCTAGCTTCAGCACATTCACGACAACGAGGCGCTGCATCTTGCAAAAACCTTGTCTTTACAAATTAAATTAAAAAAAAAAAAAAACCAAGGATAAACCAAGAGTAATACCAAATTAAATTTGAAACAGTTTTGTTTTCTTTCTCACATCACACTCGATTGCTATAGAATTAGACATTCAATATATTGCACACAAACAACACAAAATTATATTATACCTTTTACAGACATCACCAAACTTCATTCTCTTTACACGGAGGATCAATACCAAACAAACAGAAGAAACTTAAACACTATATAACACTGACACTATACACATAATATAAGCAACCTGTATATATACATATATACAACACACAATTACATATTCACAAAATAGTACGGTTCATGCCTAATTTAGGTAGGATTAGGAAAATAGTTCCTACAAGAGGTGCAAAACGCACTAGTAGCGTTCCAGATATTAGAGAAGAAGAAGCATTAGAAACCATGTCTGTTGATCAGGAAATACCCCTGGCACAATTTGGCAACTTGCATATGCAAGAAATGGTAGGTAGCTTTAAAATGCCCATTTAATAAAAACCATGACATCATACGACGGGAATATGGAGGATTTTAAACTACAAATGGACAAATCCAATTTTCTAAAAAAATAAGTCGAGTATCTTGGACATGTTGTAACATCAGACGGTGTTAAAACAAACTCGTCAAAGATAGAAGCTATAAAAAAATTCCTTTAACCAAAACCCTAAAAAGAAATTAAATCTTTTTGGGTTTGATGGGTTATTACAGGAAGTTTATTAATGATTTCGCAAAAACAACGAAACCTCTGACTAATCCATTAAAAGGAAAAGCGAAAGATGTCTTAAATGACTAATTTATAGAAACGTTTGACTATTGTAAAACATTTCTTTGAAAAGACCCAATACTAATTTACCCCGACTGTACGAAACCGTGCATATTAACAACAGATGTGAGCAACGTAGCGTAAGGAGCTGTGTTATCACAAGGACATTTAGGGTCTGATAAGCCAGTTTCTTTGGCAAGCCGAACACTAACCGATACAGAAGAAAATTATTCCACTGTCGAAAAGGGGCAATAAAGTACTTTCGACCCTATTTATTCGGTCAAAAATTTTAGATAGTAAGAAACCACAAGCCATTAACCTGGTTAATGAGCTTCAAAGAACCCAACTCCAAATTAGTCAGACGGAAACTTAGACTATTAGAATATGACTACGATGTAATTTATAAAACAAGTAAGAGGTTCTAGTCGGGAGCTCCCGACTAGGGTATACCCTGAACCCTCATATTCCAACACCAAATGCAGCTCGCGCTTATAGATAGAGAGTAGCGGGGAGGTGGCGATAGGTATAAAATGAAAGATACTTGATATATATATACTTTTCTAGAAGCTACATATCAAGTTTGGTGACTCTAGCTCATATTATTTACCAAAATTGCTTAAAAAACAAGATTTCGATATACATTTTTATCGATTACTTTGAAACGGAGTAAGTTATCGATTATCGGAAACAAACTCGATCTGCGCGGGCCCTACGAGCACCTACATCTAAAATTTCAAGTCTCTAGCTCTTATAGGTTCTGGGATCCTTGCGTTCATACATACGGACGGACGGACGGACAGACAGACGGACATGGCTAGATCGACTCGGCTATTGATGCTGATCAAGAATATATATACTTTATGGGGTCGGAGATGCTTCCTTCTGCCTGTTACATACATTTGCACTTTGCACAAATACAATATACCCCTTTTACCCATTTTCAATGGGTTCAGGGTATAAAAAGGTGGAAAGCGTACCTAGAAGAGTTCGACTATGAACTCCTCTATAAGCCAGGTAGGGATAATATTGTAGCCGATGCGCTATCACGAATCCCTGTAATCAATAATATCGGATCAGTAGCCTCCACCCAGCACAGTGCAGACAGTTCAAGTCACAATTTAATACCAAGCATAGAAGCCCCAATAAATGTATTTAAAAACCAGATATTTCTCAACAAAGCCAACGAAACACATTACAAGTTCCACATCCCATTCCCAACATTTCACAGACATACAATAACTCGACCAGACTTTACAGAACACGACCTTACACAAATACTGAAAGCTCATCTAAACCCATCCGTAATTAACGGAATAATAACCTCAGAGGAAATAATGAACCAAATTCAACAGATATATCCCCAACATTTTAGTAACTTCAAGATTAGATTCACGCAGTCTCAAGTAAAAGATTTAACAAATGAAACAGAGCAAGATAAGAAGATATTGGTTACACACAACAGAGCTCACCGCAACGCACTAGAAAACAAAATGCAATTGTCCGAAAGTTTTTATTTCCCAAAAATGAAGCAACGAATAACAGAATTAGTCAAACAGTGTCAAGTTTGTAAAGAAGAAAAATACGATAGACATCCAACTAACCCAAAACTCAAAGAAACACCAATCCCCGAATACCCAGGACATACAATCCATATCGACATATACACGACAGAAAATAACTTAGTACTAACAGCAGTAGATAAATTTTCAAAATTAGCTCAGGGACGAATAATCAAATCTAGGGCAATAGAAGACATTAAAAAACCACTCCATTTCAAGTCTCTAGCTCTTATAGGTTCTGAGATCCTTGCGTTCATACATACGGACGGACGGACAGACAGACGGACATGGCTAGATCGACTCGGCTATTAATGCTGATCAAGAATATATATACCTTATGGGGTCGGAGATGCTTCCTTCTGCCTTTTACATACATTTGGATTTTGCACAAAAACATAATACCCCTTTTACCCATTTTTAATGGGTTCAGGGTGACTAGTTCTTATTATTTACCAAAATTGCTTAAAAAACAGGATATCGATATACATTTTTATCGATTACTTGGAAACGGGGCAAGTTATCGATTATCGGAAACAAACTCGATCTGCGTAGGAACTAGGAGCACCTACATCTAAAATTTCAAGTCCCTAGCTCTTATAGGTTCTGAGATCCTTGCGTTCATACATACGGATGGACGGACGACTCGGCTATTAATGCTGATCAAGAATATATATACTTTATGGGGTCGGAGATGCTTCCTTCTGCCTGTTACATACATTTGGATTTTGCACAAAAACATAATACCCCTTTTATCCATTTTTAATGGGTTCAGGGTATAAAAAGAAAAATATAATACTGCAACTGAACAAAGAACAAGAGGGCCCCAGAATAGAACCAACGCATATCCAAATACAAAATACAGATGCCAACAACCTCAGGTTCAACAACATACCTTTCTTCTGATGATCGCTTGAGGACAAGCTTAAATCAAAGGGGGAAGAGTTAACAACAAATAAATTCATACAGTCCCAATAAACATTGCAACACCTCATAAGAAGTGCAGCAAAATGCTGACTTGGTGTCTGTGCCATTTCCTCCACGCGCCGACTGGCAACCGCCGAAAATTCCAAGAAGAATTGCCCAACGGGCCAACAACATCAGCAGCGACGCCGCTGCCAACGCCGCTGCCGCTAAGCCACAGGTTACTAGGGCTAGAATTGATTTAAGTTTATTTAGTTGCAAATTGACTTCAATAAAAGGAAGACTTGCTTCCCCAAAAAAATATATTTTTTTCATCGTTTAATAAACTTTGGAATTAACTTGTACATACATATATACGGTCATAGAATGAACCTGCTGTATCGGACAAAACGAAAAAGGGTATGCAGATCAAAGTGTAACAAAAAAAAAACAAATGCAAGATATAAAGCCCAAAATACTTAAGTACACATAAAGATGTTGCCATGCAAATCCAATGATCTTGCTAAGTATAATCAATATATAGCGTTTGCATGCATGCACATACATATGATAAGTTAACCTTATGTATCGGACAGAGTGAGAATAATTTGCAAAAAAACGCAACAAGTTAATACAAGAAATGCTAACATATCAGGAACAGCGAAATACAGCAATATTTTAAGACGATTGAATTGACCGTTACATAAATTTTTTTCTTTCCGCCATTAGGCAGGATCACTTCAGCGAGCTAGGGTCTTAGCCTAGCTTCAGCACATTCACGACAACGAGGCGCTGCATCTTGCAAAAACCTTGTCTTTACAAATTAAATTAAAAACAAGTAAGAGGTTCTAGTCGGGAGCTCCCGACTAGGGGATACCCTGAACCCTCATATTCCAACACCAAATGCAGCGCGCGCTTATAGATAGAGAGTAGCGGGGAGGTGGCGATAGGTATAAAATGAAAGATAATCGATATATATATATACTTTTCTAGAAGAACATGTCAAGTTTGGTAACTCTAGCTCTTATTATTTACCAAAATTGCTTAAAAAACAGGATATCGATATACATTTTTATCGATTACTTGGAAACGGGGCAAGTTATCGATTATCGGAAACAAACTCGATCTGCGTAGGAACTAGGAGCATCTACATCTAAAATTTCAAGTCTCTAGCTCTTATAGGTTCTGAGATCCTTGCGTTCATACATACGGACGGACGGACGGACGGACGGACGGAGGACGGACGGACGGACGGACGGACAGACAGACGGACATGGCTAGATCGACTCGGCTATTAATGCTGATCAAGAATATATATACTTTATGGGGTCGGAGATGCTTCCTTCTGCCTGTTACATACATTTGGATTTTGCACAAAAACATAATACCCCTTTTACCCATTTTTAATGGGTTCAGGGTATAAAAAAAAAAAAAACCAAGGATAAACCAAGAGTAATACCAAATTAAATTTGAAACAGTTTTGTTTTCTTTCTCACATCACACTCGATTGCTATAGAATTAGACATTCAATATATTGCACACAAACAACACAAAATTATATTATACCTTTTACAGACACCACCAAACTTCATTCTCTTTACACGGAGGATCAATACCAAACAAACAGAAGAAACTTAAACACTATATAACACTGAACTATACACATAATATAAGCAACCTGTATATATACATATATACAACACAAATTACTATTCACAAAATAGTACGGTTATGCCTAATTTAGGTAGGATTAGGAAAATAGTTCCTACAAGAGGTGAAAAGCACTAGTAGCGTTCCAGATATTAGAGAAGAAGAAGCATTAGAAACCAGTCTGTGATCAGGAAATACCCCTGGCAATTTGCAACTTGCATATGCAAGAAATGGTAGGTAGCTTTAAAATGCCATTTAATAAAAACCATGACATATACGACGGGAATATGGAGGATTTTAAATAAAATGGACAAATCCAATTTTCTAAAAAAATAAGTCGAGTATCTTGGAATGTTGTAACATCAGACGGTGTTAAAACAAACTCGTCAAAGATAGAAGCTATAAAAAAATTCCTTTAACCAAAACCTAAAAAGAAATTAAATCTTTTTGGGTTTGATGGGTTATTACAGGAAGTTTATTAATGATTTCGCAAAAACAACGAAACTCTGACTAATCCATTAAAAGGAAAAGCGAAAGATGTCTTAAATGATAATTTATAGAAACGTTTGACTATTGTAAAACATTTCTTTGAAAAGACCCAATACTAATTTACCCCGACTGTACGAAACCGTGCATATTAACAACAGATGTGAGCAACGTAGCGTAAGGAGCTGTGTTATCACAAGGACATTTAGCGTCTGATAAGCCAGTTTCTTTGGCAAGCCGAACACTAACCGATACAGAAGAAAATTATTCCACTGTCGAAAAGGGGCAATAAAGTACTTTCGACCCTATTTATTCGGTCAAAAATTTTAGATAGTAAGAAACCACAAGCCATTAACCTGGTTAATGAGCTTCAAAGAACCCAACTCCAAATTAGTCAGACGGAAACTTAGACTATTAGAATATGACTACGATGTAATTTATAAAACAAGTAAGAGGTTCTAGTCGGGAGCTCCGACTAGGGTATACCCTGAACCCTCATATTCCAACACCAAATGCAGCTCGCGCTTATAGATAGAGAGTAGCGGGGAGGTGGCGATAGGTATAAAATGAAAGATACTTGATATATATATACTTTTCTAGAAGCTACATATCAAGTTTGGTGACTCTAGCTCATATTATTTACCAAAATTGCTTAAAAAACAAGATTTCGATATACATTTTTATCGATTACTTTGAAACGGAGTAAGTTATCGATTATCGGAAACAAACTCGATCTGCGCGGGCCCTACGAGCACCTACATCTAAAATTTCAAGTCTCTAGCTCTTATAGGTTCTGGGATCCTTGCGTTCATACATACGGACGGACGGACGGACAGACAGACGGACATGGCTAGATCGACTCGGCTATTGATGCTGATCAAGAATATATATACTTTATGGGGTCGGAGATGCTTCCTTCTGCCTGTTACATACATTTGCACTTTGCACAAATACAATATACCCCTTTTACCCATTTTCAATGGGTTCAGGGTATAAAAAGGTGGAAAGCGTACCTAGAAGAGTTCGACTATGAACTCCTCTATAAGCCAGGTAGGGATAATATTGTAGCCGATGCGCTATCACGAATCCCTGTAATCAATAATATCGGATCAGTAGCCTCCACCCAGCACAGTGCAGACAGTTCAAGTCACAATTTAATACCAAGCATAGAAGCCCCAATAAATGTATTTAAAAACCAGATATTTCTCAACAAAGCCAACGAAACACATTACAAGTTCCACATCCCATTCCCAACATTTCACAGACATACAATAACTCGACCAGACTTTACAGAACACGACCTTACACAAATACTGAAAGCTCATCTAAACCCATCCGTAATTAACGGAATAATAACCTCAGAGGAAATAATGAACCAAATTCAACAGATATATCCCCAACATTTTAGTAACTTCAAGATTAGATTCACGCAGTCTCAAGTAAAAGATTTAACTAATGAAACAGAGCAAGATAAGAAGATATTGGTTACACACAACAGAGCTCACCGCAACGCACTAGAAAACAAAATGCAATTGTCCGAAAGTTTTTATTTCCCAAAAATGAAGCAACGAATAACAGAATTAGTCAAACAGTGTCAAGTTTGTAAAGAAGAAAAATACGATAGACATCCAACTAACCCAAAACTCAAAGAAACACCAATCCCCGAATACCCAGGACATACAATCCATATCGACATATACACGACAGAAAATAACTTAGTACTAACAGCAGTAGATAAATTTTCAAAATTAGCTCAGGGACGAATAATCAAATCTAGGGCAATAGAAGACATTAAAAAACCACTCCATGAAATCCTATTTTATTTTGGCGTACCTAAAGCCGTTGTAATAGATAACGAAAAATCCATTAATTCAGCCTCAATCACTTTTATGATGCAGGACCAATTAGGTATAGAAGTTTATAAAACACCACCCTACAAAAGCGCAGTGAATGGTCAGGTAGAAAGATTTCATTCAACACTATCAGATATTATGAGATGTAATAAAAGAAAACAAGAACACAGAACATTTAAAGAACTTCTTAACAAATCAATATACGACTACAACTACACTATACACTCGACAACTAACAAGAGACCACTAGACATATTCTTCGGCAGAAACGTGACTACAGACCCAGATCAATACGAAAAAGCTAGGAAAGAGAACATTGACAGACTCAAACAGAAACAATCAACTGACATGCAGAATCATAACAAAAAACGCAACGACATTCGCACCTATACACCAGGTCAAGAAATATTCGTCAAAGTCAATACCAGATTAAGTACCAAACAATCACCCAGATACAAAAAAGAAATAGTTAAAGAAAATAGAAACACAACCGTACTAACAACAACTGACAAGATAATCCATAAAAGCAACATAAACAAGTAAGAGGTTCTAGTCGGGAGCGCCCGACTAGGGGATACCCTGAACCCTCATATTCCAACACCAAATGCAGCGCGCGCTTATCGATAAAGAGTAGCGGGGAGGTGGCGATAGGTATAAAATGAAAGATAATCGATATATATATACTTTTCTAGAAGCTACATGTCAAGTTTGGTGACTCTAGCTCTTATTATTTACCAAAATTGCTTAAAGAACAGGATTTCGATATACATTTTTATCGATTACTTGGAAACGGGGCAAGTTATCGATTATCGGAAACAAACTCGATCTGCGTAGGAACTAGGAGCACCTACATCTACAATTTCAAGTCTCTAGCTCTTATAGGTTCTGAGATCCTTGCGTTCATACATACGGACGGACGGACAGACAGACGGACATGGCTAGATCGACTCGGCTATTAATGCTGATCAAGAATATATATACTTTATGGGGTCGGAGATGCTTCCTTCTGCCTGTTACATACATTTGGATTTTGCACAAAAACATAATACCCCTTTTACCCATTTTTAATGGGTTCAGGGTATAAAAATACATAAAAATTACAGATTACTATTAATGAGGACAGTAAAAGCAATACGTCACCTTTAAACATTAAAGAAATGCTAGAATTTGCAGATGTGTCCATTTTGCATAATGGAACAACCTTGTTTTATATTGTAAAAATTCCAAATTTAGAAGAAATAGAATGCAAAAATACCATAATAAAGCCAGTAGTGAAAAATAACTATATTATAAATTTAGAATTTAACGAACTGTTTCATTGTAATAAAACAATTTATGGCATAAACAACAATTGTAAAAGATATCATAATATTAAAATTGGTAACAAATCAAAAATTGTAAACTTGAACACTAATAACTGTATACCTAAGTTAGTTAGTGGAGAACAAGCGCTCTGTGGCTTTAGCAATGCAGATCAAATCACCGAGATCGAAGAAATCGACGATGGACTAATACTGGCGAACGACTTCAACGGCACTATTAGATGGCAAGAAGAGAAAAGAAGCGTGAGAGGCACCTATATGATCAACTTCTGGAATGAAACTTTATTCATCAATAATCAAGAATTCAGCAACTTGGAGGTCACAGTCATGACCTCAGGGAACCCTAAAATACAAAGAACCCCAATAGAAAACGAAAGAATTAAGATTCTTTCTCTGGAAACATTGGAAGAATTGCACATCAACAACATAAACAAGTAAGAGGTTCTAGTCGGGAGCTCCCGACTAGGGGATACCCTGAACCCTCATATTCCAACACCAAATGCAGCGCGCGCTTATAGATAGAGAGTAGCGGGGAGGTGGCGATAGGTATAAAATGAAAAATAATCGATCTATATATACTTTTCTAGAAGCTACATGTCAAGTTTGGTGACTCTAGTTCTTATTATTTACCAAAATTGCTTAAAAAACATGATTTCGATATACATTTTTATCGATTACTTGAAAACGGGGCAAGTTATCGATTATCGGAAACAAACTCGATCTGCGTAGGAACTAGGAGCACCTACATCTAAAATTTCAAGTCTCTAGCTCTTATAGGTTCTGAGATCCTTGCGTTCATACATACGGACGGACGGACGGACAGACGGACGGACGGACAGACAGACGGACATGGCTAGATCGACTCGGCTATTAATGCTGATCAAGAATATATATACTTTATGGGGTCGGAGATGCTTCCTTCTGCCTGTTACATACATTTGGATTTTGCACAAAAACATAATACCCCTTTTACCCATTTTTAATGGGTTCAGGGTATAAAAAGAAAAATATAATACTGCAACTGAACAAAGAACAAGAAGGCCCCAGAATAGAACCAACGCATATCCAAATACAAAATACAGATGCCAACAACCTCAGGTTCAACAACATACCTTTCTTCTGATGATCGCTTGAGGACAAGCTTAAATCAAAGGGGGAAGAGTTAACAACAAATAAATTCATACAGTCCCAATAAACATTGCAACACCTCATAAGAAGTGCAGCAAAATGCTGACTTGGTGTCTGTGCCATTTCCTCCACGCGCCGACTGGCAACCGCCGAAAATTCCAAGAAGAATTGCCCAACGGGCCAACAACATCAGCAGCGACGCCGCTGCCAACGCCGCTGCCGCTAAGCCACAGGTTACTAGGGCTAGAATTGATTTAAGTTTATTTAGTTGCAAATTGACATCAATAAAAGGAAGACTTGCTTCCCCAAAAAAATATATTTTTTTCATCGTTTAATAAACTTTGGAATTAACTTGTACATACATATATACGGTCATAGAATGAACCTGCTGTATCGGACAAAACGAAAAAGGGTATGCAGATCAAAGTGTAACAAAAAAAAAACAAATGCAAGATATAAAGCCCAAAATACTTAAGTACACATAAAGATGTTGCCATGCAAATCCAATGATCTTGCTAAGTATAATCAATATATAGCGTATGCATGCATGCACATACATATGATGAGTTAACCTTATGTATCGGACAGAGTGAGAATAATTTGCAAAAAAACGCAACAAGTTAATACAAGAAATGCTAACATATCAGGAACAGCGAAATACAGCAATATTTTAAGACGATTGAATTGACCGTTACATAAATTTTGTCTTTCCGCCATTAGGCAGGATCACTTCAGCGAGCTAGGGTCTTAGCCTAGCTTCAGCACATTCACGACAACGAGGCGCTGCATCTTGCAAAAACCTTGTCTTTACAAATTAAATTAAAAAACAAGTAAGAGGTTCTAGTCGGGAGCTCCCGACTAGGGGATACCCTGAACCCTCATATTCCAACACCAAATGCAGCGCGCGCTTATAGATAGAGAGTAGCGGGGAGGTGGCGATAGGTATAAAATGAAAGATAATCGATATATATATACTTTTCTAGAAGCAACATGTCAAGTTTGGTAACTCTAGCTCTTATTATTTACCAAAATTGCTTAAAAAACAGGATATCGATATACATTTTTATCGATTACTTGGAAACGGGGCAAGTTATCGATTATCGGAAACAAACTCGATCTGCGTAGGAACTAGGAGCATCTACATCTAATTTCAAGTCTCTAGCTCTTATAGGTTCTGAGATCCTTGCGTTCATACATACGGACGGACGGACGGACGGACGGACGGACGGACGGACAGACAGACGGACATGGCTAGATCGACTCGGCTATTAATGCTGATCAAGAATATATATACTTTATGGGGTCGGAGATGCTTCCTTCTGCCTGTTACATACATTTGGATTTTGCACAAAAACATAATACCCCTTTTACCCATTTTTAATGGGTTCAGGGTATAAAAAAAAAAAACCAAGGATAAACCAAGAGTAATACCAAATTAAATTTGAAACAGTTTTGTTTTCTTTCTCACATCACACTCGATTGCTATAGAATTAGACATTCAATATAGCACACAAACAACACAAAATTATATTATACCTTTTACAGACACCACCAAACTTCATTCTCTTTACACGGAGGATCAATACCAAACAAACAGAAGAAACTTAAACACTATAAACACTGACACAACAATAATATAAGCAACCTGTATATATACATATATACAACACACAATTACATATTCACAAAATAGTACGGTTCATCTAATTTAGGTAGGATTAGGAAAATAGTTCCTACAAGAGGTGCAAAAGACTAGTAGCGTTCCAGATATTAGAGAAGAAGAAGCATTAGAAACCATGTCTGTTGATCAGGAAATCCCCTGGCAAATTTGGCAACTTGCATATGCAAGAAATGGTAGGTAGCTTTAAAATCCATTTAATAAAAACCATGACATCATACGACGGGAATATGGAGGATTTTAAACTACAAATGGACAAATCCAATTTTCTAAAAAATAAGTCGAGTATCTTGGAATGTTGTAACATCAGACGGTGTTAAAACAAACTGTCAAAGATAGAAGCTATAAAAAAATTCCTTTAACCAAAACCCCAAAAAGAAATTAAATCTTTTTGGATTTGATGGGTTATACAGGAAGTTTATTAATGATTTCGCAAAAACAACGAAACCTCTGACTAATCCATTAAAAGGAAAAGCGAAAGATGTCTTAAATGACTAATTTATAGAAACGTTTGACTATTGTAAAACATTTCTTTGAAAAGACCCAATACTAATTTACCCCGACTGTACGAAACCGTGCATATTAACAACAGATGTGAGAACGTAGCGTAAGGAGCTGTGTTATCACAAGGACATTTAGGGTCTGATAAGCCAGTTTCTTTGGCAAGCCGAACACTAACCGATACAGAAGAAAATTATTCCACTGTCGAAAAGGGGCAATAAAGTACTTTCGACCCTATTTATTCGGTCAAAAATTTTAGATAGTAAGAAACCACAAGCCATTAACCTGGTTAATGAGCTTCAAAGAACCCAACTCCAAATTAGTCAGACGGAAACTTAGACTATTAGAATATGACTACGATGTAATTTATAAAACAAGTAAGAGGTTCTAGTCGGGAGCTCCCGACTAGGGTATACCCTGAACCCTCATATTCCAACACCAAATGCAGCTCGCGCTTATAGATAGAGAGTAGCGGGGAGGTGGCGATAGGTATAAAATGAAAGATACTTGATATATATATACTTTTCTAGAAGCTACATATCAAGTTTGGTGACTCTAGCTCATATTATTTACCAAAATTGCTTAAAAAACAAGATTTCGATATACATTTTTATCGATTACTTTGAAACGGAGTAAGTTATCGATTATCGGAAACAAACTCGATCTGCGCGGGCCCTACGAGCACCTACATCTAAAATTTCAAGTCTCTAGCTCTTATAGGTTCTGAGATCCTTGCGTTCATACATACGAACGGACGGATGGAAGGACGGACGGACGGACGGACGGACGGACGGACGGACAGACAGACAGACAGACGGACATGGCTAGATCGACTCGGCTATTGATGCTGATCAAGAATATATATACTTTATGGGGTCGGAGATGCTTCCTTCTGTCTGTTACATACATTTGCATTTTGCACAAAAACATAATACCCCTTTTACCCATTTTTAATGGGTTCAGGGTATAATAAAAAGGGTTTACAAAACGTTATCGCAGACGCACTTAATAGGTCGACACTGGACGCAAACATGAACGACCATGAATCAAACGAAGGAACTTGTGGAGAGACAGTACAGGACAATATAGAACACAATAGAGATCCCCTTTAAAAACAAAATTATACGTATCATATCAGAACCTATTTTGGAAGAAAATCCTAAAAGCCATTTTAAAACCAAACGAAACCTGCGCAATGTTCGAAATAGACGATATATTCAGAACAGTTCAGATAGTTTATTCTCAATTCTTTGCCCATAGCCAACTCTATAAGTTAGAGAGATGTACGGAATTTCTGAAAGAAATACCTACACCTGACAAACAAAAAAGAGAAATTAGAGAATACCACATAATAATTACCCATAGAGGAATGGACGAGACGCAGCTCATTAAAAAAGAATAATATACTTCACTCACATGAAACAAAATATATCAGACTATGAAGTACGATAGGCCCCATGAAGTCCCATTTCAGGAAACAGAAACCCCCCAACAACCATTAGACATAATACACATTAGGCCTATAAACAACAACAACAATGTATTGACAATAATAGATAAGCTATTAAAATTCGCAACAGGGTACAGGATACCGTCTTAAAACAGTATAAATATTAAATCAATCAAGCCCTTTATGTGCACCTTTGAAATACTAAAGAACATTGTTTGCGATCAGGGAGAATTTACAGAAAATCTGTTTATCGATGCTTGCAAACAATACGATATTACCAGACTCGTCATCATTCCAACAATCTTCAAGTAATTCCCCATTGGAAAGGCTTCATTCATTCTTAACGGAAATATAGAGAATAATATTGGACAAGAAAAAACAGAACAAGTAAGAGGTTCTAGTCGGGAGCTCCCGACTAGGGGATACCCTGAACCCTCTTATTCCAACACCAAATGCAGCTCGCGCTTATAGATAGAGAGTAGCGGAGAGGTGGCGATAGGTATAAAATGAAAGATTTCGATATACATATACAAACTCGATCTGCGCGGGCCCTACGAGCACCTACATCTAAAATTTCAAGTCTCTAGCTCTTATAGGTTCTGAGATCCTTGCGTTCATACATACGGACGGACGGACGGACAGACAGGGGTCGGAGATGCTTCCTTCTGCCTGTTACATACATTTGCATTTTGCACAAATACAATATACCCTTTTTACCCATTTTCAATGGGTTCAGGGTATAAAAATATACAATGTGATCATGACGACATATTCTGGAAAACACTAACGACTTAAAATAACGCTATTCATTCTGCAACAGGCTACACGCCATGCGAACTATTCTCAGGAACAACACATATGTTCCAAAAGACAGCAAAATTTACAAACGAACATGATTACTTACAGGAGTTAAATTTATACCAAAGAAAATAATACCCCGAAGTAGCAAAACAAGTGGCCGACAAAGTACAGAAACGCACGCAAACAAACACAACCCCCCGGAATTAGAAAATGAAAAATTAATTTTTCGAAAAGAAAATAGGCGAAACAAAACTAACACCCCGATTTTCAATTCACAAAGTCTTGAAGGACAAGAGCCCCACATTCAAATCAACTAGGAAACATAAAATCCATAAGTCAAAAATAAAACGTGTAACTAGAAAAGCTAACACATAATAAAACAAGTGAGAGGTTCTAGTCGGGAGCTCCCGACTAGGGGATACCCTGAACCCTCTTATTCCATCACCAAATGCAGCGCGCGCTTATAGATAGAGAGTAGCGGGGAGTTGGCGATAAGTATAAAATGAAAGATAATCGATATATATATATACTATTCTAGAAGCTACATGTCAAGTTTGGTGACTCTAGCTCTTATTATTTACCAAAATTGCTTAAAAAACGGTATGTCGATATACATTTTTATCGATTACTTGGAAACGGGGCAAGTTATCGTTTATCGGAAACAAACTCGATCTGCGCGGGCACTAGGAGCACCTACATCTAAAATTTCAAGTCTCTAGCTCTTATAGGTTCTGAGATCCTTGCGTTCATACATACGGACGGACGGACAGACAGACGGACATGGCTAGATCGACTCGGCTATTGATGCTGATCAAGAATATATATACTTTATGGGGTCGGAGATGCTTCCTTCTGCTTGTTACATACATTTGCATTTTGCACAAAAACATAATACCCCTTTTACCCATTTTTAATGGGTTCAGGGTAAAAAAAAAAAAAAATTAACACAAAATATATCCTTATCCATATGATACTTACAGATTCTATTCTACGACCGGACAATACATTAATCTACAACACTTGAAAGAATGTACTCCTATAGTTAAATTAGAGGTAGGACCAGCTAGGGTAATTTACAACTACAAAATATTTCACATGTAGTGCGCATACAGGATTATATATATAATATTGTCCAATTCGATAAGGCTCTTAAGGGTTTAAAGAGCGTTTCATTTTCTGGATAAGCTGTAGAAATTCTCGAAGCAAAACTAAGGCAAACTAAGAAAAAGTAAATATTTCGGTGCTTAGGAAAAGACAAAAAAATAAAATAAAAGACCCATAAATGGTCCAGGGAGCATAGTCAAAGCTGTTACAGAAAACATGGATTCCATATACTACAACAAGATAGACGAAGACATAAAACTTATAAAAGGAAATATGAACAACTAGCGGGTATAGCCCGGCCTTGCCCGTGGCACGTATAAAATAAATGTTCTCAAAAAGCTTTTAAAATGATTTTGAAACTGATCGGACGGTCAACAAACAACTCTCATACAAACGTTTTTCGCCCATTTACCACTGTTGCGGGTGGAATTTCCCAAATCATTGAAACACGTATTTATTAAGTTTTTATCTAGAGCTTTGAAAATAAGTTGGAAGCAAATCGGACTAAACTTAAAGCTTCACCAAAAAAATCTTAGAATCGCACTTTTTTTCCGAGGATGTTTTGATTCTGCGAAAAGTGTGAAACACCCCTCAAATGAATTTGAACAAAGAACTTTGATATTGAGTTTCAGGCCGATCGGATGGTAAACAAAAAAGTTTCATACAACCGTTTTTTGCGATTTTTCCATACTTGCGGGTGGAATTTCCCGAAACCCGGTCTTAACGTGCACCTACATCTCATAAGGTAGCTACTGTGAAAATTTCAGCTTCCCAGCTCTTACGGTTTGGGCTGTGCGTTGATCACCAATCAGACAGTCAGTCAGGACAAACAGTTTAATATATAGAGATACCAGAATATGTAGTATATAATAAGAACAACATTTAAACCTTTAAACAATAATATAACAATATTCATAACCAATATTTTTGTAAGACACAAGTTGCCAGGGTTCCAACGTGGGACATAAGCTGCCTAAAAGGATTATTTAACGAGGAAAAAGCAACATTTGGCGAAATGGAGGTTGGCAACGAGAGCAATTTTAGACCGACGTGCTCTTCCAAAAGGAGGCAGACTTATTAAATTCCAATAATTTCAACGAGAAAATAAGAACACACACACACACTGAACACAGAAGAAAGAAGGCAAGTAATCACCTTTTGCTTAGAATTCCCAGAAATTTTTTATGACGAAAGAAATCCACTATCTCTTACTAACAGAGTAAAACCCAAACCAAATTCCAACGACAGACGAAACCCCTGTCTACACAAAACCATACAGATATGGATTTAATAAACGTAAGGAAGTTAGAAGACAAATAGACAAGCTACTGGACCAAAACACAGTTTCTCCCCATGGAGTGCACCTGTATAGCTAGTACCCAAGAAAGCAGACGCATCAGGGGAAAGGAAATGGCGATTAGTGGTGGATTTTAGAAAATTAAACGAAAAGACAATCAAAGATAAGTAGAATATTAGACTAAGCCATCGGGTATCACCAAATAGAAATTAACGATAAAATATCCAAAAGACAGCCTTTTCGGCGGAAGGTGAACACTTTGTGTTTATTAGACTGCAATTTGGGCTTACTAATGCACCTACAACCTTTCAGAGAGTAATGGATAGCTTGTTTGGAGACCTTCTAGGAATACATGTTTAGTATATATGGACGATAGTATTTTCAAGCTCACTACAAGACCATATACAACACATACGGACCGTTTTCCAAAGAATAAGGAAGGCAAATTTAAAACTACAAATGGACAAATCGTATTTTCTAAAAACATCAGTCGGTGTTAAGCCAAACCCGTCAAAGATAGAAGCTATACAAAAATTCTGTTCGGCTCAGCAGCTAAAAATTAAACTTGTATTATGTTAGCATAACATTTCAGATTCATATTGCCCTGCGAGGCAAGCAATGTTACTATTTTGTTTTGTTTGGCGCTTCTCGCATGTCATAAAATAACTCAATATCATTTGCTGTTAACTATCTAGCGCTTATCTCTTTGCGCTCATCGTAGTTTCCTTTATCGCGCTCTTTTACCTTTTGCACTTTGTCTTAAGCGGCTAGCGCATCAATGCTAGCGACGCCGCAATCCATTCTCGTTTCGTATATTAGTTATATCGGATCTCTTATCGATCGCTTCGCTAAAAATTGTACATTTTCGCATATTGTCAATACGTTTGCTATAAGCATAAATAAATCAACCCGTTGCATGAACTTATAAGAAAAGGTGTGGTTTTTATAACATCCTTAATTTCTCGCTACTAAGTGCTAATAATAAAGCTTGTTAGCCCAACATTTTGGTGACCCCGACGTGAATCTTTTTATTTAACATTATAGTGGTGCATAAAATTATTTAAATTAAAATTGAGCTAGTTGTTACTAGTTTCGGCAGCAATTAAAAACCGCTCTTATATACATACATATGTACGAGCAAGTGTCATGCGGTAAATTGCAGTAAAAAGAATCTGTGTACATAAGCATATATACACCTACATACAGACGCGTTAGCTCTCGCTATCTGCATTTTACTTGTGTTTTTATTCGACTAACTGTTGCGTGCGCTTAAGAGTACAGTGCTAACAATAAGTCAACGGTCAACGAACTTTCGTGTGCAGTTTTAATTCGGTTTTCTTTGACCTTCTTTCGTTTGCTTCGGTTGCCATGGAAAGTTCTAGTTCAGAATCGCTGGCCCAGCCTACAAACAGGGTGTCATTTTTAAAGCGCAAGGTGGCGTCCTCGTATGAGCGGTTGCAGGCGCTTCAATCTAGCCTCAACCAAACGCCCCTTGCCAATAATGATGAAATTGCATTGTCGGTGCTGCTCAAGCGGATTGAAAAAATTGAATCTTCATTTGAAGACGCTCAAAACAAATTGGAAGAACTAGACTTTGACGAAATCGGTAGTGAGTTACGCGAGGCTTTTGATGAGCTTTCAGTAACTTTGGAGACTACGGTGCGGTTTGAAATTGCTAAGCGTAGTAGAGCATTGCCGTCCAGCTCTACATTTGTAAATGAGCCTATTGCGGCTGCGTCAATGACTAGATCCAGAGCGTTACCGACCTTACCGCCAATCAAATTGCCAACGTTTTCTGGAGGTTATACAGAGTGGTCAGATTTCTTTTCAATGTTCACAACTTTAATCGAAAATCATCCCGAACTCACAATCATTGAAAAAATGCAGCATTTGCGGCTCTGCTTGAAGGACTCTGCGCTGGATACCATTCGGTCATTGGAAATATCAGAGGCTAATTATTCCATAGCATTCAATTTATTACAAAAACGATTTGATAACCGTCGATTAGTATTTCAGGCACACATCGTTGAACTGCTGGGGCTCAAGAAGGTAGAGAATGGCTCCGCTGGCATGCTGCGTGAATTGTCGGATAAGTTTAATGCCCATATTCGTGCTCTCACCAGTTTGGGTAGCAAGGAGCAAATTGCTGGTTGCATCCTTGTTCAGGTTCAGGCGAAGTGGGAAGAGGATCTGGAGGATCTTTGGAGCAACGCTGCAGAACCCTAGAGAGTGTGGATTATGCTATGGCAACCTATACGCCGAGCTCTCAGGTGGGCAAGAACAAACAGACTAACCCCAGTAGGACATCACTCGTTGAGATGCGTCTCAAGGAAGCAAAACGATTATCTTTATGCCTCAACTGCCTTAAAAGGGGACATATTTGACGAACATGCAATTCCGGAACTTGTCGCACATGTGGCTCCAAACACCACACACTTCTGCATTTAGACGTTTTGCATTCGATTCATCACTCTGTCACTCCTACTGCAGCTTCTTCAGCCCTCGCCTCTACCTCTCTTGTTGCCCACAACCTCAGCAGCGATGTTGTGTTCCTGGCCACTGCTATTGTACTAGTTAAAAATCGGTCTGGAACTCTAGTTCCGTGTCGTGCTGTATTGGATGGAGGGTCACAGCTACATTTAATTACATCCCGATTCGCTCAACAGCTTCAGTTGAAGAAAAGTTCATCTTCAGCCGCAGTTGCTGGCCTGGGAAACGCCCCTTTCGCTACTGATGGATGCACTGTGACCGTCAATCTACAATCTCAAACGTCAGAGTGCTCTGCAATCATCACAGCCATCGTAGCTTCCACTGTAGCAGATCGCCAGCCAAGCATCGCCCTTAATACAACTAATTGGAATGTGCCTGGAAATATTCGCCTCGCTGATCCTTGCTTTTACAAGCCGCAGCGAGTTGACTTATTAATCGGTGCTGGTCTTTTCTACGAGCTAATGTGAGTCGGGCAAATAAAACTGCTACCTCTTCTGCAGAAGACACGCTTTGGATGGATAGTTGCAGGTGGCGGTACCCAGCAAGGCGGTACCTCTCTTTTGGCCAATCGTGTATCGTCTGATGCCCGCACTGATTCTGATGGCCGAACCGATGAGTTAATTCAACGATTTTGGGAAGTAGAAAGTTTTTCAGAACCTGTTGCTAAAGCAACAAAGGAAGAGCTTGACTGCGAGGAGCATTTTGTTAAAAATTTCCAATGGTTGCCAACAGGAGCATATTCCGTGCGACTCCCTTAGGTGACTTAGGTGAATCTTATCGCTTGAGAGAAAGTTGCGTCGTCATCCCAACCTTAAATCCCAGTATTGCGCGTTCATTCAAGAGTATATGGAGCTCGGACATATGACTCTTGTCCCTCCAGAGTCGTTACGTTTATGCAAATATTTTCTCCCTCATCATTGCGTGCTGAAGGAACAAAGCACGAGCACCAAACTTCGTGTCGTGTTTGATGGTTCAGCTATCACCAGCACTGGATGTTCGCTGAATGAAGTGTTGATGGCTGGGCCCATCATACAACCGAAGCTGTTTAACATTTTGATGCGATTTCGCACGTTCCCCGTTGCCCTTACTGGAGACATTGGCAAGATGTATCGCTGTGTCAGAGTTACGGTCCCAGATAACTACCTACAATGCATCTTGTGGCGAAATTTTACTGATTCTGAAATAAGTGTCTTCAAGTTGGACACAGTTACGTATGGCACAAAACCAGCTTCCTTTCTTGCCGTTCGAGCAATGCAGCATTTCCAATTGGTGCGAAAATTCTTCGACGCGATTTCTATGTAGATGACCTTATATCTGGCGGTGGCTCGGTCCAAGAGGCGATCGACGTATTAAATCAAACAAAGGGCATCCTATCTAAAGCTTGCTTTGAGCTCAGAAAATGGTGCTCGAGTCACTATGCAGTGCTAAAAGGCATTCCTGACAAGGATAAGGACTCGTTTTTAAAATTTAGCGATGGAAGCGACATTACCAAAACCTTGGGCCTTGCGTGGGATCCTTCAACTGATAAATTAATGTTTTCTCTCACGGCTGCCAATCAGACACTTAAACCTTGCAAGAGATCTGTTCTGTCCACCATAGCTCGTTTTTACGATCCACTAGGATTAATTGGACCAGTCATCGTTAAGGCCAAAATCTTTAGGCAGCTTCTTTGGAAGGAAAACTTGGATTGGGATGAGAGTCTTCCAACTTCTCTAAATACTGCCTGGCAGGAACTTTGCCAAACTTTCAGGAATGTCCAATTATCCACCTTTCCCCGGTTGGTTTGCAATACAACGTGCGATGTAGAGGCTCACGGTTTCTGTGACGCTAGCATTACCTAGTACGGAGCTTGCATTTATGTGGTTTCAAAGGGACATCATTCGAGTTCACGCCTATTCTGTTCTAAATCACGAGTGGCTCCACTTAAAACTCTTACGGTACCAAAACTCGGGCTTTGCGGCGCACTTTTGTTAGCCCAATTGATGCAGGAAGTAGCTGAAATGAAATTATTTACCGGTACATTCCATTGTTGGTCAGATTCATCAATATGTCTATCATGGATCCGAGATGAATCGTCGAAGTTCAACGTATTCGTTGCAAATCGGATAGCCACCATCCAGGAAGTCACAGCGGGCTTCCAGTGGCATTATGTTCCAACAGCCAGTAATCCAGCTGACATTCTCTCCAGAGGGGCCACTCCTGACGAGCTTATACAGTCAAAACTTTGGTCATGTGGTCCTGAATTTTTGACTGGTCCACAAAGTTGCTGGCCTGCGACTTGTCTTCTTGAAAAACCAATACAAAAGAGTGTTGCTCATCATAGATCCTGCAGATGATGCCATATTAAGGTGCAAATATGTGAATTCCTTTTCTGCTATTCAACGAGTATTTGCCTATGTGTACAAGTTTATCCATCGTATTCGGCGCCCCGGACTTTTGATCTCCGACATACGTTTTGGATCCTTTATACTTTTACGTAACGTTCAAAAAGGCTCTCTTTGGGATGATATAAAGAACGTGCAATCAAAGGGCGTGGTCGTTCGTTCCAGTATACTCTCATCATTATTTCCCTTTCAGGATGAATTTAGTATTCTTCGAGTTGGTGGGCGCCTCGAAAAGTCAACCCTTCCTTATGAGGCCCGTCATCCTTTTATACTGCCTAGACAACATCCAGTCACCATCGCCATTGTCACTCACTTTCATGAGCGGAATCTCCATGCTGGACCACGACCCTTGTTGGGAGCAATTCGCCTGCTATATTGGCCGATTGGTGGCCGCAAAACAGTTGCTAGCATTGTAAGCAAATGCATCAGATGTTTCCGGAACAAGCCCCGCTTGGTGGAGCACGTAATGGCTAATCTTCCAAAGGAGCGATTTGTTGAAACTCGAGCGTTTGATATAACTGGTGTAGACTTTTGCGGACCATTCTTCTACAAGCCTGACACTCGAAACAAAGCTCCTATAAAATGCTACATCAGCGTATTTATTTGCTTCGCCACGAAAGCCATTCATTTGGAGTTGGTCAAGGATCTATCTACGTGTGCATTTCTCAATGCTCTAAAGCGCTTTATATGCACTCGTGGCAAGCCACGTCAGATTTGGTCTGACAATGCCACCAACTTTGTCGGCGCCAAAATCGAGCTGTTGGGGCTAAGAAATCTCTTCCTCAGTAGCTGTCATCAAGAGGCTGTGCTCCAGTTTTGTTTGGCGGTGGCCTTTGGGAGGCGGCGGTAAAAACTGCAAAACATCACTTCTATCGGGTTGTGGGGTCAACTGTTCTGGGATTCGAAGAGCTTCGTACCCTTGTGTGCAGTCATTAATTCTAGACCACTGCTTCCCATTTCAGAAGATCCAGAAGACCTTGATGTTTTTACCCCAGCTCATTTTTTGGTTGGTGGCCCACAAGCCACGTTTACAGAACCAGATGTGACACGGCTCAATTTTAATCGTCTAGATAGCTGGCAGCGAGTGTCCTACATGCACCAAGTCTTTTGGTCTCGCTGGCGAGAAGAATATTTAT
The DNA here is from genome assembly GCA_035045725.1 of Drosophila ezoana. NCBI lineage: Eukaryota > Metazoa > Arthropoda > Insecta > Diptera > Drosophilidae > Drosophila > Drosophila ezoana. The sequence goes on from JAWNOU010000122.1 coordinate 239,125, forward strand.
ATCTTCTGCAACAGCGTTCAAAATGGCGGACTCCCAAGCCAGGTGTGGCTCTCAATGACATCGTTCTTGTCAAAGACGAGAACTTACCTCCTTTGAAATGACCACTAGCTAGAGTGGTTGAATTGGTCAAAGGAACTGATGACATCACACGCGTTGCAGTTCTCAAGACAGCTAATGGAATCATAAAGCGAGCAACTAATAAGCTGTGTCTGCTTCCACTTAACGAGCCTGTTGAAGCTCAATCGTTCAACGGGGGGAGTATGTTCGGCTCAGCAGCTAAAAATTAAACTTGTATTATGTTAGCATAACATTTCAGTTACATATTGCCCTGCGAGGCAAGCAATGTTACTATTTTGTTTTGTTTGGCGCTTCTCGCATGTCATAAAATAACTCAATATCATTTGCTGTTAACTATCTAGCGCTTATCTCTTTGCGCTCATCGTAGTTTCCTTTATCGCGCTCTTTTACCTTTTGCACTTTGTCTTAAGCGGCTAGCGCATCAATGCTAGCGACGCCGCAATTCATTCTCGTTTCGTATATTCGTTATATCGGATCTCTTATCGATCGCTTCGCTAAAAATTGTACATTTTCGCATATTGTCAATACGTTTCCTATAAGCATAAATAAATCAACCCGTTGCATGAACTTATAAGAAAAGGTGTGGTTTTTATAACATCCTTAATTTCTCGCAACTAAGTGCTTATAAAAAAGCTTGTTAGCCCAACAAATTCCTTTAACCAAAATCCCAAAAAGAAATTAAATCTTTTTGGGTTTGATGGGTTATTACAGGAAGTTTATTAATTATTTCGCAAAAATAACGAAATCTCTGACTAATCAATTGAAAGGGAAAGCGAAACTTGTCTTAAATGACTAATTTATTGAAACGATTGACTATTGTAAAACTTTTCTTTGAAACGACCCAATACTAATATACCCCGACTTTACGAAACCATTCATATTTACAACAGATACGAGCAACGTAGCGTAAGGAGCTGTGTTATCACAAGAACCTTTAGGGTCTGATAAGCCAGTTTCGTTCGCAAGCCGAACACTAACCGATACAGAAGAAAATTATTCCACTGTCGAAGAGGGGCAATAAAGTACTTTCGACCCTATTTATTCGGTGAAAGATATTCGGTTTAAGATAATAACAGATCACAACTCCAAATTAGTCAGACGGAAACTTAGACTATTAGAATATGACTACGAAGTAGTTTATAAAAAGGATTCACAAAACGTTATCGCAGACGCACTTAATAGGTCGACACTGGACGCAAACATGAACGACCATGAAACAAACGAAGGAACTTGTGGAGAGATAATACACTCAGCACAGGACAATATAGAACAGTTTATACCAATATCAGAGAAAGCTCTTAATGATTTCAATATACAAGTTATATTAAAACAAGATGTAAATTCGGACAAAAAAATCGAATTAAAAACAAAATTAGACGTATTATATCAGAACCTATTTTGGACGAAGATGTGATAACAAAAATCCCAAAAGCCATTTTAAAACCAAACAAGATCTGCGCAATGTTCGAAATAGACGAAATATTCAGAACAGTTCAGATAGTTTATTCTCAATTCTTTGCCCATAGCCAACTCTATAAGTTAGAGAGATGTACGGAATTTCTGAAAGAAATACCTACACCTGACAAACAAAAAAGAGAAATTAGAGAATACCACATAATAATTACCCATAGAGGAACGGACGAGACGCAGCTCATTAAAAAAGAATAATATACTTCACTCACATGAAACAAAATATGTCAGACTATGAAGTACGATAGGCCCCATGAAGTCCCATTTCAGGAAACAGAAACCCCCCAACAACCATTAGACATGATACACATTAGGCCTATAAACAACAACAACAATGTATTGACAATAATAGATAAGCTATCAAAATTCGCAACAGGGTACAGGATACCGTCTTAAAACAGTATAAATATTAAATCAATCAAGCCCTTTATGTGCACCTTTGAAATACTAAAGAACATTGTTTGCGATCAGGGAGAATTTACAGAAAATCTGTTTACGATGCTTGCAAACAATGCGATATTACCAGACTCGTCATCATTCCAATAATCTTCAAGTAATTCCCCATTGGAAAGGCTTTATTCATTCTTAACGGAAATATAGAGAATAATATTGGACAAGAAAAAACAGAAAAATATCCAATGTGATCATGACGACATATTCTGGAAAACACTAACGACTTAAAACAACGCTATTCATTCTGCAACAGGCTACACGCCATGCGAATTATTCTCAGGAACAACACATATGTTCCAAAAGACAGCAAAATTTACAAACGAACATGATTACTTACAGGAGTTAAATTTATACCAAAGAAAATAATACCCCGAAGTAGCAAAACAAGTGGCCGACAAAGTACAGAAACACACGCAAACAAACACAACCCCCCGGGATTAGAAAATGACGAAATAATTTTTCGAAAAGAAACTAGGCGAAACAAAACTAACACCCCGATTTTCAATTCACAAAGTCTTGAAGGACAAGAGCCCCACATTCAAATCAACTAGGAAACATAAAATCCATAAGTCAAAAATAAAACGTGTAACTAGAAAAGCTAACACATAATAAAACAAGTGAGAGGTTCTAGTCGGGAGCTCCCGACTAGGGGATACCCTGAACCCTCTTATTCCATCACCAAATGCAGCGCGCGCTTATAGATAGAGAGTAGCGGGGAGTTGGCGATAAGTATAAAATGAAAGATAATCGATATATATATACTATTCTAGAAGCTACATGTCAAGTTTGGTGACTCTAGCTTTTATTATTTACCAAAATTGCTTAAAAAACGGTAAGTCGATATACATTTTTATCGATTACTTGGAAACGGGGCAAGTTATCGATTATCGGAAACAAACTCGATCTGCGCAGGCACTAGGAGCACCTACATCTAATTTCAAGTCTCTAGCTCTTATAGGTTCTGAGATCCTTGCGTTCATACATACGGACGGACGGACGGACGGACAGACAGACGGACATGGCTAGATCGACTCGGCTATTGATGCTGATCAAGAATATATATACTTTATGGGGTCGAAGATGCTTCCTTCTGCCTGTTACATACATTTGCACTTTGCACAAATACAATATACCCTTTTTACCCATTTTCAATGGGTTCAGGGTATAAAAAAAAAAATTAACACATATAACCTTATCCATATGATACTTACAGATTCTATTCTACGACCGGACAATACATTAATCTACAACACTTGAAAGAATGTACTCCTATAGTTAAATTAGAGGTAGGACCAGCTAGGGTAATTTACAACTACAAAATATTTCACATGTAGTGCGCATACAGGATTATATATATAATATTGACCAATTCGATAAGGCTCTAAAGGGCTTAAATTCCTGAAGCAAAACTAAGGCAAACTAAGGATAAGTAAATATTTCGGTGCCTAGGAAAAGACAAAAAAATAAAATAAAAGACCCATAAATGGTCTAGGAAGCATAATCAAAGCTGTTAGATAGACGAAGAAATAAAACTTATAAAAGGAAATATGAACAATATAACAAAAAACATGAACGAACAAACATTAGAATATTAATAAAGAACAGAACAATAAACACTTTCATAAAAAATTACAAAAATGAGGTCTATAAAGAGCTAAATCAGGAACATAACGAAATACATGTCTTACAGTATATTAATAGAAAAGGATATAACATGGACGGTAAACAAACAACTCTCATACAAACGTTTTCCGCCAATTTACCACTGTTGCGGGTGGAATTTCCCAAATCGTTGAAACACGTACTCATTAAGTTTTTATCTAGAGCTTTGAAAATAAGTTGGAAGCAAATCGGACTAAACTTAAAGCTTCACCAAAAAAATCTTAGAATCGCACTTTTTTCCAAGGAACTATTTTCCCAGCCGCGACGGTCATCCGACACCACACACGAGGCGCTAGCGCTGCACTTTTGGGGACAGCGACGGCGACTCCGCGGCAGTGACGGCGACTCAGGCTAGCTTTGTTTATTGTAACCAAAAATATATTTTATAAGTCTAGGTTTGGATATGAATAAAGCGAAGCGTATCGCTCCTTTGTATAAATCACTCTTCTTAGTTAACTCAACTCAACCCAAAGTGCAAATAAGCAACATAAATAAAACTGCATTTATAAACCCAACGTGTGAAACCCACAAGTGAGATAAATTTTTGATAATTTAAAAACGCGAATGGCAATAAAAATTCGCGGCAACAAGACAACAAGTGAAATAAAAAAGAAAAAAGTAATATGAGAAATAAATCTACAAGAAGAACTACGCGCGAAGAATACTTTTGTGACTGCAGCGAGGGAGTTCACCGTAGCGTAGATTAGCCATAGTCTCAAGAATCAGGATATAATCTCAAGCGGCTGCGCTAGTTCGCTGCTTGAGACATATCATATAACAGAGTTTTTAGAAAAAAAAATATTAGAATTGCTTAGAATTTTGTTTAGGTTCGAATGAGTGACTGTGACTCCGACGTACACGATCAGGGATACTACGACAGCAACGATAGTGCGTTTAGTAGTAAGATTTGATACTGTACAGATATCAGGGTTTTTTTTTTTTTTTTTTTTTTTTATTTCTTTCTTTTATTCTTTTATTTACGGCTAATCTTCTGTTACTCTTGTTTAGCAACTTTTATTAGCGTGTGTTTTGATTAATGATAGCTTAGATTAAATATTTACATAGTGTGTGTTTATGTACATGTTATTTAGCTTCATTAAAGGCGGCGTTTGGCCGGGTCTATTGGATATGACTTTTTAAGCCTCCTTCTTCTTCGCCTCCTTAGCAGGTTCCTTGCCAGGACGTTAGGGTGGTTGCGGAGCTTAAATAGGTAGCTTGTTGCTTGATTATTCATAACGTCTCCTACCATAGGAACCTTAAGGTCCTTTGCGATGTCTCGTGTGCGAATATACCATTCGGCTCCAGAGATTGTTCGCAAGGTCTTAGCCTGGATGATACGAAGTTTGTCTAGGTGCGTCTTCGCGGCAATTCCGTAAACCTGGAGCCCATATCGCCACGCAGGGGCAAGGATTACTTTATAGATAAGTACTTTGTTTCGGAGCGAGAGTTTGTTATTTGGGTTTAGCAGCCAGCTCAGACGCCTGATTTTGCTTTTCAAGCTGTTGGTAACCTCAGTGACGTGTTTTTTGAACGTAAGTCGGGTGTCGAGTGTGATCCCTAGGTATTTATGGTCACGCACCTGCTCTAAGAGCTCGCCATGGAGAAAAAGTCCGGGGCTGGAGTCCTTGCGCAGGGTGTGAGTGATCGTGGCACATTTTTGAGGGTTCACTGAGATATTCCACCTGCAAGCCCAGTTTTCGAAGCGCTTCAGATATTCCTGCAGTAAGTCCGTTGCTTCGTACACGCAATTATTCTTGGCAAGGATTGCCGTGTCATCAGCAAACGTAGCCACCAGGAGATCCTGCCGACTGACAAGGGCCATTTCACTTGCCGTGGGCATATCGTGCGTGAAGAGGCTGTATAGTGTGGGACCCAAAACGCTACCTTGTGGAACGCCCGCTCTTATGCGTTTGGTATGAGAGGCTATGCCATCCTGTACCACTCGAAATGTCCTCTCGTTCAGGAAGCTTGCAATGATGTTAAAGAGCTGCGGATTTAATTTGCCCTTTATCTTGGAGAGGAGTCCTGCGTGCCACACCCGATCGAAGGCTTGTTGGATGTCGAGGTATGCTGCCACCGCATACTCTTTCCTGTGAAATCCGTCCAAAATAAAGTTTGTGACCCGATGGAGTTGCTCAGGGGTACCGTGTTTGAGTCGAAACCCAAACTGGAACTTCGGGATTAGGCGTTTTATTTCCGGGGTATCCAGGATCCTTCTTAGAATGCACCTTTCCAGAATCTTGCCAAAGGCAGGCAGGAGGCTGATGGGGCGATAGGATTCCAGTTGATTAGGTGGCTTTCCGCTCTTGTGCAACATGATGATATGTGCCTTCTTCCAAGCCACTGGAAAGTAACCTAGCCGAAGAGCTGCATTAAAAATGGCGACGAGAAAAAGTAACGCCTTGTATGGCAGAAGCTTAATTGTCTGATTGTCCAACCGATCTTCCCCAGGGGCTTTGTTGCTTTTTAAGCTCTTTATCTCCTGCTTCACTTCTTGGAAGGTGATTGGTGATACAGGGAGTGACATTTGGAGTGGCGCTTCCAGTATTTGCGCGACTCGCTGTATCCTTCCATGCGATGCGGTCTCAAACGGCTTGAAGCGCTCCTCTAGGTTGCAGGCGAAGGCTTCGGCTCTGTCCATTGGCGATCTGGCCCAGGTGCCATCGGGATGTCGAATGGGAAACTTTGGCGCAGCTTGCCGCTTGTATCGACTGGTAAGTTTCCACAGCGCGAATTTGGAGCTCTCGTCTGCCGTTGCTTCCTCTAGCATGGTGTCTGTGGCTTTTCTTCTCAGTAAAGTTAACTCCTTCCTGACCCTGTTGGCGATACGGCGATAAATCCTGTCGATTCTGGTGTCCTGGGTACGGACGGACTCCCTCCTCAGTCGCTTTTTCAGGGAAAGAAGGCCCTCAACGATGGGGGGAAGCGTCCTTGTAAATTGGCTTGTAGGCGTAGAGTACATTTGTGCTGGCGCAGCGTTGGCAGCCGCAGTATTTACTTGATCCAGCAGGGTTTGAACTGCAACGTCGGCATCCTCGGCTGTCAAGATCGGCATGTTTAGATCTATCATGCCATTCAGTTCAGTTTTGAATCGTTGTATGTCCGATTGAAGGGTGACAAGCCTTCGCTTTTTTGGGGTCCTCTGAACAGACGTAGAGACCGTTGCAATGAGTGGTAGATGGTCAGATGACAGCTCATACTCTTCACAAACTGATATTACGCTGTTGGGGATGCCCTTGTATAAAGAAGTCAATGCACGAAGGGGTACTTTGCCTGTTGTACGGGAAGTGGGTAGGTCTCCCAGTGGCCAAGACCTGGGCTGAGCAGCTGGTGAGCGCTTCATGCAGCGCAATGCCTCTGTTGTCAGCTCTGTAGCTTCCCCACAGCCTGTGTTTGGCATTGAAGTCGCCTCCAACGATGAATTTATGACCAAGCTGATCAAGGAGAGAATCGAATCCAGCTCGGCTCCAGGATAGATTTGGTGGTAGATACGTTGCAGCTACGGGTATTTCACCCAAAGGAGTCCCCACCATAATAGCAGCCATCTGTGTGGTGCTGGAGGTCATCTGTTGTAGTTGGTAGTGCACCAAGTCCTGCTTGACAAGCACAGCAGCCCCTCCTCTGGCTCGACCTGCTGGGTGATCCGCACGGTAGCAAGCATATCCCTCCATGGCGAAGTACAGGCCAGCGTGTAGGTGCGTTTCTGAGACGAGCATGATGTCTATTTCATGTTTTCTCAAAAATAGTTTAAGCTCGTTTGCATTTTGTATGATGCTGCGAGCGTTCCACGATCCGAGGCGCATCTGGGCAGCCATTATTTGCGGTGAGTGGTAAGACCGAGCTGTGGAGGACCTTGCGCGTCCTTCAGTTCCTTGATGCTGACTAGGATAGTTGCGACCGCGGCATTAAGTGCTGCGATCGATTGCTGGAGTCCTTGGAGGATGCTTCCGAGGGTCGTGTCTTGCCCCTGAGATCCATGCTGTAGGTATTGTGGCTGCATTGTTGTAGCGGTGGGCTGGTTGGTGCACATGGGTTGCTGGTAAGTTTTGCGTCCTGCCTGCAACGCATCAGCATACGACAGGCCTTGTTGCACGATTCGGGAGGGTACAAACTGCGAGTTGATGCGCCGTGCAGGTTGCTGTTGGTTGTGTCGTGACGGGGGGGGCAACATTGATGGCCGGTTGTCTGGCATTCAAGCGCTGCTGGTATGCTTTGCATCCTTTATAATAAGCAGCATGGTTCCCCTCACAGTTTGAGCATCGTAGGTCTGCCACCGTTTTGGCCTGGCACTGCTCCGAGTTCGTCCAATGGGGCTGACCGCACCTGCCGCATTTGGGCTGTTTGAGGCAATAGTTTTTAGTGTGGTCGAACTCATAACAGCGATAACATTGCCTGATGCTTTTGTTCTTCCTCGGGAGCTTGATTGTGACCCGTTGACGGCCAACCCTGTTGAGTCGCAGCGCTTCCCTGTTGTTACTATCCTGCTTGAGATCGACAAACCAGAAGTTGCGACTTGGCGAGTCGTTGGTGAAGTCTGCACTGGTTTCATTTGTAGGCTGTCTGACGCCCGGGTTGTACAAGTTCGTCACAGTGTGGCCGTGCGATGTGAAGGCAGCTTCGATCTGACTTCTGGGAGTAGAAGCGGCCAGATTTTTAACCACAACGCGGTATGGTCTGTCTTCCTTTAGGCAGAAGTGGGTAAATTGCACTCTCACCTCAGTGAGTTTGCGGACAATTGCTCTGTGAGTGTCGGCATCTTTGGCATATATTCTTAGATAGCCGGAGGGAGAGACCTTGAACTCATAGGCGTCTGGGCCCACTGCCTGATCGATGGTTTGCTCCATTGCAACGATATCGTTGACACCAGGGACTGTTATCGGCCTGGGCTTGGATATCTTCTTCGCTGCTTGCTGCTGGTCTGGGGCTGGAGGCGCCAAGTCGGCAGTGTCCATCTCATCGTCATCGATCACAGAGGCGTCATCGATTACAGAGGCGTCGTCCTGAGGCTCAAGGAGAGCAAATCTGTTACTACTTGTCGAAGCGGTACTGGGAGTAGCGGGCTTAGTTACAGCGCGGCTAGTGTTGCGGCTTTTCACTGGCTTCCCTTTTTTAACGGCTTCGGCCAACAATGTAGTCCCGCGCCGTTTTTTTGGGGGATCCGTTTGCCAATTTACGAGTGGCTCTTGAAAGGCTGGCGTAGCACCTACGTTCTTTATAGATGGCAGAGGGAGGTTTGTGGCACAAGAACTCTGGGTGCCAGACGGGGTGGACTGCGAGGTCGGATTGGCGGCTTTGGGGCGGGTCCCGATGGGCTCTAAAGCGGCGTGGCGTGTACCTAATGAGGCAGATGTCCTGCAGCCGCTGCTGGAAGACGCGGTGGTTGTAGTGGTTGTTGCTGTCGTTGTGCTGACAGTATCATACTGCTGCGGTTGCCAAGTCGAGCATTGCTGGGTACCGGCTGACCGCGAGGTGGAGGCGCCGTTCCGGTTTGCATTACTGGCGAGCATGTCGTTGTAGTACCGGTAGAAATCTTCCAGTGGCCTGCTTCCATCGAGGCAACCGACATTAGTGCCCACGTTAAAAGAAGGGGTTGTTGAGCTGTTCGGAAGCGGGTAGATTGGCGAATGAGCTTCTTCTCCATTTTGAGGTCGGTTGTTCGTGGCCATTGTTCTTTATTTTGTTATTATTTTTTTCAGCAGGGAGAAAAAATAATAGAAATAAAAACAAATCAAGTATTTTTCACACTTATTTACAACTTATTTATTAACAAGTGTAACAAGTGATTCATCACAAACCGTGACTTTAGTGTCAGCACTGTCACTGCAGGGAATGTTTTGCCAGCACTATCAGTGCAGCTGCAAGTGAGCTTTTGCAAAAGCTCTCTCTCAAAAGCTTTGCTGCACTCGTGCACACAATCACTTAATTGATCTGCGATCAGCTGAGCGCAGCTTAAGTTTTACAAGAACTTGTTCACTCGCACTGCACGCGGTAATTTTTCGTTGCAAAAATAATTAATTTTTATAACACTCCGGCTGCCAGAGGCAGCACTTGCGTATAGTTTACCCACTATAAGCGGGATTTGCATGGATTGCCCTGGGGCGGGCTTTATTCAGTGTCACTGTCACTTTCTTTGTTTATGCCTGCTGCCAGCGGTGCAATAACGCGCACACACACACGAGACTGCAATTTTCACGTCCGATCTCCAAAGAAACACAAACGTGAATGAGATATCAGGGTGTGCTGTTCCGACTGAACCAGACACAAAAACAGATTTAGCTATGGACCCGGAGCAGTTGCGCATGATAATTCATACCGCAGTGCAGAGCGCACTCGTAGCACAAGCGCAGGAATCCTTGAATAGGGAAGCTAGGCTAAGGCAGGAGCTTGAACACCAAATTTCACAGGTGTCAAGAAAGTTACGAAAGACACAACTTTCGGTACCGGAAGTGAAAGTTTACAAAGTCTACAAGCCCCTTGACGCGGTAAGTGCCTTGCTGAGTTCCATGGGACTCAGAACACTTACGTATCTTGGAGGCAGGCCGGGCGTGGTGCCTATAGAGTTTTCAGAAAATACGACGGAAGCTCCCGTCACTACCAAGCTATCTCAATAATTAGAAGTAAAATTATAGGTTCGGCGGACGCGGTTCTTGCTTCGCTTAACACACCGTTAAACTTCAAGGCCGTCATAGCACGGTTGAATTTCACGTATTGTGCCAAGCGGCCTATCCATGTGATCGAGGTAGGGCGGCATGTCTATCCTACAGTACTATGATGAGGTTTAAAAAAACCTCACGTTACTCACAAACAAGGTCCATATGACTTATGATATGACTCTGGCAACGGGCATTTGTGAGAAATTCAGGGGTGAAGAGCTCCGCGTATTCGTCTCTGGACTTAAACGCAGTTTAACCGAGGAGGGTTTACGGATTTGCCGATGGCGCTAGATCTAGCCCAGGAGGTCGAGGCTAATCACGAGAGATAGTCTTTCGAGGCAAGCTTTGCTAGAGGGCAAGAAGTCGTCCAGAGAGTAGCAGCAGGAAAAAACATTTTTTTCAGGGTGGCCAGGGCAAGAACCCGCATTCCAAGAGGCAGAACGGCCAGTACACATATAGATCCCAAATTTGAGCTGGGACCGATAGTGCTTCAGTACCCATGGAAGTCGACCCTTATTCCTCAAACTTTAGGCAGCCCACAAACTTCCAGAAATCCCAGGGCTCAGCAAAGGGAAATAAGCGTCCCGCCGGATCTGAACGCGCGGCAGGCCAAAGGAGGCAAAGGGTGGATCACATCCAAGCAAGCGAGCCAGAGGGCGCGGAATATTTCGACTAAGCACAAGAGGTGTCGGGCGAACAAGAGGATGAACAAAGCGTAGATTATGAAAGCGATAGCGCTTATTTTTTAGGGGAAGGTCCCTGCTGCCGTTCATTCGGCGGAGAATAGTGGGGACAGATATGAAATTCTTAAGCAACGCGGGTGCGGTCAAAAATTACATCAGGCCGCACAAGCGCCTAAAGGCATCATCCCTGGTTCAAAATGTGGTCTTCTCAAAGCTATTACTATTCGAGGGGTGTGGAACATTTTGTCGCTTCAGAGGTCAACGATTATATTCAAAAACGGCATAATCACAAAGTCTAAATTTCCGTACAACAATCCGTTGAGGGTGGTAAACAAAAAAGGCCCAGATGAGTTGGGCAATAGAAATAAACGTCTAATGATCGACTTTAGGAAGCTCAACCTCAAAACAATTGCTGACAAATACCTGATGCCAAGCAGTACCATAATATTGGCTAATCTGGGTAAGGCCAAATACTTCACGACGTTCGACCTAAAATCAGGTAATCACCAGATTACTCTGGCAGAGCAAGATCGTAAAAAAACGGCTTTTTCGATTAACGATGGGAAGTACGAATTTTGTCGACTTCCCTTTGGCTTGAAGAATGTAGCAAGCATTTTTCAAAGAACCATAGATGACGTTCTTTGCGTGCTCGCATTGGATTGGAAAATCGTGCAATGTTTACGTCGATGACGTCATCGTATTTGCGGAAAACGAGTCGGATCATGTTAGGCATGTCGGCTGCGTTTTAAAAAGCCTTTTGGACGCGAACATGCGCAAGTCCCACGAGAAGTCACAATGTTTTAAAGATAGGGTCGCTGCGGCTTTATAGGGACTAAAGATGGCGCGAAGTCAGATCCAGAAAAGGTAAAAGCCATTCGGCAGTACAATAAGCCGTCTACGGAATTCGTTGTTAGATCTTTTTGATTTAGATCAGTTATCACCGTTGTTTTTTTACTGACTTTGCGTCATTAGCGAAACCAATCTATGACATCCTAAAACGGGTCCAAGAGCAAATTCAGGTCTAGAAAGATGCCAGTACAGCTCAACGAGGCTCAGCGCAACGCGTTCCGTAAACTTAGACACATTTTAGCGTCAGAAGACGTTATACTTATGCACCCGGACAACAAAAAACTATTTGATTTGACCACAGACGCCCCAGCCTACGGCATTGGCGCAGTTCTGCTACAGAATGGCCGACCCATAACGATGATATCCCCGTCTTTTAAAGATAGGAAAGCAAGCCATGTTTCTAACGAGCGAGAGTTGATTACCATCGTCTGGGCTTTGGGCAAATTGCAACTCTTTCTTTACGGGGTTAGGGATATAAACATTTTCACTGACCACCAGCCTCTCACGTTCTCGGTATCCGAGGCAATCTCAGCGCAAAAATAAAGTGCTGGAAAACGCGTATTGATGAAACAGGGACCAAGCTTTTCTACAAACCTGGTAAAGAAAATCATGTAGCTGACGCGCTGTCGCACCAGAACGTGAACACCTTGCAGGGCAATCGCGATGAGCCGGAATCTGACGCTGCTACGATTCACAGTGAATTGTCCCTGTCTTATACAATCGATGCGACGGAGAAGCCTTTGAACTGCTTCCGGAACCAGATTTTATTAGAGGAGGCACGCTTTCCTCTAAAAAGGAATTTCAAACTTTTCGGCGAAAAAACTCGTCATATAATAACCAATAGGGACGCCCTTATTAAACAAAAAAGGCCGTCATTAACCCAAACATTGTTATTGCATTTCAATGTACTCTTCCAGCATTGGCGAGTTGGTAAAGGCCTTTCCAACTACGAAGTTTTGGTATTGCAAAAGCTTCGTAGCCGACGTGTTCGACATCAGTGACAGGAGAATGTGAAACAGGTCATGTCAGAGCACTATTGCCCTAAAATGACCGAATTGACTAACGAGGTTGTCTTGAATTGTACGATTTCCACAAAAGCAAAACACAATAGACACCAAAAAAAAAAAAAGAAACTCGGCCAGACGTCAGTCTTCTCGCAAACTGAAGTAATGTTACATATTGACATTTTTCCACAGACAAAAATTCTTCCTTACTCGCGTAGACAAGTTCTCAAAGTTTGCGGTGGTCCAGCCTATCGCTTCTCGAACGATAGAAAACACGAGACCGCCTTTGCTGGTGTTAATGAACATTTTTCCGTTTGCGAAGCAGGTGTATTGCGCCAATGAGCTCGCATTCAAGTCAGATAACATTAGGTCTTTGAATTCTTTGAAAAGAAGAGATTAACCAACTGACCGACACTGTAAACAAAACTCTCAAATCCTTAAAATATAAGCAGTTCGTCAAAGACCACCTTTTTGAAACGCTATTCATCAATGTAATAAGCTCAACAATAATTGATCACTCTGATTTAATTAATATTCTCACTAACCAAGTCACAGGGACCCTCATAACAGACATTTTGAAAGTATCTAATATTAAAGTAGAACATAAGAACAAGGTAATCACTTTCATAAGCATGCAATACAGATAGATAACCATTTGCCCTGTTGGCCACAATGATTCCAAACTTCAACTCCACGGCAATTTGGTCGCCGATTGCGATGGCCAGATTTTTGCTGTAGCAAATCGTTCACAAACAGCAACTGTCACATTCTGCAAGCAGTCCGAGAGCAGCAGCTGCGCACTCCGTGCAAGAGGTACGGCTCCTTGCCTAACGCAGCCGAGTCACCTCGACCCTGTCACAATAGTGGACAATGGCATCATCATCATAAACGATCGCAGCGCAATACTTAGCTATAACGACTGCGCGGCGATGGAAGTAGATGGAACAAACCTTGTCACCTTCACGTTCCATGCCGCTGTAAATGGCACGTGATACTTCAATCGCATGAGCGGTTACCGGCAGTAGCGGCATCCCCGTTACTAAAACATCAGCAGTCACGACACAGTGCTCAGCCTTCCTTACATTCATCTTTTGAGTGATGAGGTTAGAAACAGTTACGTAGTCAGAAACAAATCAGCAATTTCACTCGGCTTAATGTTGTATAAAAATGAGTTTACTGGCTATATCAGCTGGTGATAAAACACCGGAACTCCCAAAAACTTTTGCAGATACTGGAAAACTTAAACGCGACCGAAGACGGTCGGTCTTCGAGAAGTGGAGTAGTTAACCTGACTATTTGTTGACCCAGCGTGCTGGGGCAGCCAATGACCAGAGTCATGATCGCGGCGGATCTGTCGCAACTAAATATATAAAAGGAGAAAAAGATCATGATCTTGAAAGCTCATAGCCTATTCTTATTTTACATATATGTACATATATTTATAGTGACATATCCATAGTCGCACCAACTAACTTAACTTAGCACATAAGCATAAACACGCCTAATATTGTAAGCAAAAAGCCTGGTGATAACATCGGCATTGGTTAAGATCAAACTGTCCCCCTTTGGAAGACATAAACAAATCACCCTAAAAATCACGCCACTGTCAATGTTCCCATCAGATTACTGTCCCACGCATAATTGCTGACGCATCTCAAACTTTACTAATTTTTGACTCAAACTCTCTCAAGCCAAGGTTTGCTAAGCGACCGCAACAGATGGATAATTAGTGTCCTTATCATAAGATGTAGCGGTTAGTGAAAATAAAGAATTGAAATAAATAAATAAACGTCGGGAAAACTAAAGATCTCTAAAGGATAACTAAATCCTAGTTCTGACGCACAATCGTGACCGAAATAGTTGTTGTGTATGTTACAAACGTTTTTTCGATTAAGTATCCGCATAGAAACCTTCGGATCAATAATAGGCTGTTAATACTACAATACTTTATTACTGGGGACTTTACAATCAGATACACACAGAAAAATAATAATAAATAATAAACGTACAAAGTACAAAAAACACATAAACTATATAAACTCAAGGTGCAAAGAAATAAAAGTGAAAAATCAAAGAACTAAAAAGGTAAAAAAAAAACAAACCGACACAAAAAAGGTTAAAACCATTTAAAAAAAAAACACAAAAGCGTAAAACAAGAACATTATGCACAGAAAGAAAAACGGTGGGCTAATGACAAGACTTTTCGTACTTGATTCTATACTAAACAAGTAAGAGGTTCTAGTCGGGAGCCTCCGACTAGGGGATACCTGAATTGCGGAGGATTACGTTATAGATTTTTATCGATTACTTGGAAACGGGGCAAGTTATTGAATATCGGAAACAAACTCGATCTGCGCAGGCACTAGGAGGACCTACAGCTAAAATTTCTCTAGCTTTTATAGGTTCTGAGATCCTCGCGTTCATACATACGGACGGACGGACAGACGGACGGACAGACAGACGGACATGGCTAGATCGACTCCGCTGTTGATGCTGATCAAGAATATATATACTTTATGGGGTCGGAGATGCTTCCTTCTGCCTGTTAAATACATTTGCACAAATACATTATACACTTTTTACCCATTTTTAATGGGTCAGGGTATAAAATTTAGAAACGTTTTTAAGCCCGAATCGAGCTAAAAATTCTTGTTTAAGTATAATTCGTACTTAATTTCAGTACAATATTTAATGTAAGCTTTAAAAAATCAAGAAGATTGTTCGGGGGTTACAGTTAAGTTAGAAAAATTGAGCGATAACTGGCACGCGCTCGAACTCTCAATTTTTCTCTAACTTTTGCTTGAGCCGACGCGTGGCATTTTAAGTAAAGAGTTCTACCTGTGCAAACGCACAAATGTACGCGGAGATGAATGCGACCGTGCTGGACAAAAGGCTTTTGTGTGTTAGTTAGCATATTCGGCCAGGCATAAGTCACCGGTGATCATGCAATTTACAGACACTTGTGCGTGATCAGCTACTTTAGCAAGTTTGTCACAGTTTATCACGACAATACTAACTGGCGCCCGACGGTAGCTCAAACCCACTCATCTTAAAAAAAAATATATATTCAGCATCGTTATATCAACATCGTTGCATCGTTGTTATGCGCAACAACACAAAACAGCAGCAGCAGCAACAACAAAAAAATTATCTTATAGCCTCTGTCCACTGGCTTTAGAAATTTTCAAATTTCACATATTTGTGTCCCACCGGTTGTCGGTAACATGTGAGTGGGGAAAATACCGCTTCTTTAAATAAACAGCTGATCAAGTTGCTTTTATTAACATAAGCGCGCAAAGTTTTTGTTCCAAAACTAAAATAATGCGCTCTCGAAGTAAGGGCTCCATTTTAGGGACTCTTTTCGACATTTCTACATTTCTAAAAACTGTGGGATTACTATAATGCCGCTTGCCTTCGTTGATATATCAGCTGTTTACAGTTATGATACCGTCACATATTTCACAACATCGATAGAAATCTCGATTAATCATCGCAAAAAACTGTAAATGTTCGGCGCGAATTTACACATTTTTCAAAAATGTGACAATTTTGAAAAATGTATGATATGTGCTTTATCATGGGGAAACGTACAGGCCGCATTTTACACATTTTGCGAAAATGTGACATTTGCAGAAATGTGTTCAGTGGACAGAGGCTATTACAAACAAAACACACACACAGCTTAAAAAAAAATGTAAGTAAAGTGCTTTAAAACGAAAATAAAAAAGACATTTATAAATATAAATTCAGTGCGAGCTTATAAATTGATTTTTACAAGTTTATAATATTATTTTATAAATAATCTACGAGTTTATAATTTCATTTTCACAAATAATTTGCGAGTTTATAACTTTATTTTTACGAATAATAAAACATAATTTAATCTTATGAGTGATAGTAAAGTTGAGAAATTAGTGGCAGATTTGCAAACTAGATTCAAACCAAGTGAAATTCCTCCGAAAAAGTCATTTAATCAGTCCGATATGAAAACACTAATCGAGTACGCAGTTAATCTGCACTTGAAAAACAAGCAAAAAAATTTGAACAAAAGCTTAAAGAAATGGAAAATAAATTTCGTCAAATATAAGTACCCGCGCCAGAGGTGGAAGTTTTAACTGACGCTGAAATAATACCCGCTATAAAATGTGACGAAACACTAAACATCGTTAAATCTTTGCCGGACTTTGAAGGCAAAATTGAGACATACGTTTCGTGGCGAAAAGCTAAGCATACCGTGTATAAAATGTTTGAAAATGATGTGGGAAGTTCCAATTACCAGGCCTTGGGTATAATTATGAATAAAATAAAAGGCCCCGCCGATATGGTGCTGTCTTTGTATGACACACAAGAACATTTCAAAGCAATTATTAAAAGACTTGATTTTACTTACGCCGATAAGCGGCCAATCTACTTATTAGAGCAGGAACTGTCTATTCTTCGTCAAGGAAACTTGACAAAAAATGCTAACGCTCTTAATAAACAAGACAATAATGACATATGACTCCACCATAGCTGTCTCTCTTAATGAAAAATGCAAAGCAGATGCACTGAGAGTATTCATTTAAGGAACAGAAAAAGCTATTAGCGACATTCTTTTTATTCTTTTAGCCCAAGAGGTTGAGTCCAAACACTAGCGTTTTCAATTCGCGAATAATTTGCAAAAAATTTCGAAGAAAAGGCGCACCGCAACGAGCAAAAACAGCAAAAACACAACAGACAAAGAATAATAACCAAAACGTAACACAAGAACCACCCCAACCAATGGACCTTGACAGTTCATCCCGGTTCAGACAACCGACTCAAAATGGTAATACTACCTATCCTTCAAATCACAATCAGGTTTCAAACAGAGCAAATAGTGGTACAGCTAGGTATTCCGGAATAAAACAACAAAGAGTAAATAATATTTCACAGGCAAAACATTTTGAAAGTCAAAAGGAACTAGAATATCAGATAACAGACATAGACGATGAAAATCAGCTTCAAAAGGTAAATTTTGTAGACAAAGCTCCCTGTTAGCGTTTGTAGAGCGAACGATAGCAGGTAAAACAATTAAATTGTTCATAGTCACACGCGCTTCTAAGAATTACATAAAACCTATCCCAGAATTAAACAAGTAACAGGTTCTAGTCGCGAGCTCCCGACTAGGGGATACCTTGAACCCTCTTCTTCCAACACCAAATGCAAATATATATACTATTCTAGAAGCTACATGTCGAGTTTGGTAACTCTAGCTCTTATTATTTACCAAAATTGCTCAAAAAATAGTATGTCGATATATTATCGATTGCTTGGAAACCGAGTAAGTTATCGATTATCGGAAACAAACTCGATCTGCGTAGGCACTAGAAGCACCTACTGCTAAAATTTCAAGTCTCTAGCTTTTATAGGTTCTGAGATCCTTGCGTTCATACATACGGACGTACGGACGGACAGACGTACGGACATGGCTAGATCGACTCGGCTATTGATGCTGATCAAGAATATATATACTTTATGGGGTCGGAGTTGCTTCCTTCTGCCTGTTACATACATTTACATTTTGCACAAATACAATATACCCTTTTTACCCATTTTCAATGGGTTCAGGGTATAAAAAACTTCCAGTACTCACCCTATCCTGTATCTTTCTCTAGGGCTTGGATCTTACTAGCTCTACTTTTTGTAACAACAACAACTGGATAGATTACGGACTACTCAAATTCGGATTACGTTCCCTTAATGGATGGAAATGCAGTTATTTGAAAAGAACTTAAGTTCTTAAGTTAAGTTAAGACACTCATCAGACTTAGCCATGTACTCGAGGAGACAAAATCACTCATGAATCGATTTTCTGAGTCCCATATAACAAAAATTCTTGAATCTGAAATAGGTCACATTAAATCATTCTTTGATACTGTAACCGTTCACCATAGGCACACACGGAGTATTTATATTTTGGGAACAGCTCTTAAAGTTGTTTGCTTTGAATCACTAAAATTTCAACAACAAGAAATAAATGAACCAATTAACCGACAGGCAGTTATAAACACACGAGTTCAGGAAACAATTATTAATCTAACAGAGTCTATAAATATTATTATGAACTTTGCAAAAGAAAAACAAATAGAAACGGGACACCTTAACTTTACTAGCAATGAATATAATTGTAATCTCAGAACTTGTAATGTTTTCGACATTTCTACATTTCTAAAAACTGTGGGATTACTATAATTTTAAATTTCCTTTTTAAAGTTGCCGCTTGCCTTCGTTGATATATCAGCTGTTTACAGTTATAATACCGTCACATATTTCACAACATCGATAGAAATCTCGATTAATCATCGCAAAAAACTGTAAATGTTCGGCGCGAATTTACACATTTTTCAAAAATGTGACAATTTTGAAAAAATGTGTGAAATGTGCTTTATCATGGGGAAACGTACATATATTTATAGTGACATATCCATAGTCGCACCAACTAACTTAACTTAGCACATAAGCATAAACACGCCTAATATTGTAAGCAAAAAGCCTGGTGATAACATCGGCATTGGTTAAGATCAAACTGTCCCCCTTTGGAAGACATAAACAAATCACCCTAAAAATCACGCCACTGTCAATGTTCCCATCAGATTACTGTCCCACGCATAATTGCTGACGCATCTCAAACTTTACTAATTTTTGACTCAAACTCTCTCAAGCCAAGGTTTGCTAAGCGACCGCAACAGATGGATAATTAGTGTCCTTATCATAAGATGTAGCGGTTAGTGAAAATAAAGAATTGAAATAAATAAAGAAACGTCGGGAAAACTAAAGATCTCTAAAGGATAACTAAATCCTAGTTCTGACGCACAATCGTGACCGAAATAGTTGTTGTGTATGTTACAAACTTTTTTTCGATTAAGTATCCGCATAGAAACCTTCGGATCAATAATAGGCTGTTAATACTACAATACTTTATTACTGGGGACTTTTCAATCAGATACACACAGAAAAGTAATAATAATAATTATTAATTAAACGTACAAAGTACAAAAAACACATAAACTATATAAACTCAAGGTGCAAAGAAATAAAAGTGAAAAATCAAAGAACTAAAAAGGTCAAAAAAAAAACAAACCGACCCAAAAAAGATTAAAACCATTTAAAAAAGAAAACACAAAAGCGTAAAATAAGAACATTATGCACAGAAAGAAAAACGGCGGGCTAATGACAAGACTTTTCGTACTTTATTCTATACTAAACAAGTAAGAGGTTCTAGTCGGGAGCCTCCGACTAGGGGATACCTGAATTGCGGAGGATTTCGATATAGATTTTTATCGATTACTTGGAAACGGGGCAAGTTATTGAATATCGGAAACAAACTCGATCTGCGCAGGCACTAGGAGGACCTACAGCTAAAATTTCTCTAGCTTTTATAGGTTCTGAGATCCTCGCGTTCATACATACGGACGGACGGACGGACGGACGGACAGACGGACGGACAGACAGACGGACATGGCTAGATCGACTCCGCTGTTGATGCTGATCAAGAATATATATACTTTATGGGGTCGGAGATGCTTCCTTCTGCCTGTTAAATACATTTGCACAAATACATTATACACTTTTTACCCATTTTTAATGGGTCAGGGTATAAAATTTAGAAACGTTTTTAAGCCCGAATCGAGCTAAAAATTCTTGTTTAAGTATAATTCGTACTTAATTTCAGTACAATATTTAATGTAAGCTTTAAAAAATCAAGAAGATTGTTCGGGGGTTACAGTTAAGTTAGAAAAATTGAGCGATAACTGGCACGCGCTCGAACTCTCAATTTTTCTCTAACTTTTGCTTGAGCCGACGCGTGGCATTTTAAGTAAAGAGTTCTACCTGTGCAAACGCACAAATGTACGCGGAGATGAATGCGACCGTGCTGGACAAAAGGCTTTTGTGTGTTAGTTAGCATATTCGGCCAGGCATAAGTCACCGGTGATCATGCAATTTACAGACACTTGTGCGTGATCAGCTACTTTAGCAAGTTTGTCACAGTTTATCACGACAATACTAACTGGCGCCCGACGGTAGCTCAAACCCACTCATCTTAAAAAAAAATATATATTCAGCATCGTTATATCAACATCGTTGCATCGTTGTTATGCGCAACAACACAAAACAGCAGCAGCAGCAACAACAAAAAAATTATCTTATAGCCTCTGTCCACTGGCTTTAGAAATATCACATTTTCAAATTTCACATATTTGTGTCCCACCGGTTGTCGGTAACATGTGAGTGGGGAAAATTCCGCTTCTTTAAATAAACAGCTGATCAAGTTGCTTTTATTAACATAAGCGCGCAAAGTTTTTGTTCCAAAACTAAAATAATGCGCTCTCGAAGTAAGGGCTCCATTTTAGGGACTCTTTTCGACATTTCTACATTTCTAAAAACTGTGGGATTACTATAATTTTAAATTTCCTTTTTAAAGTTGCCGCTTGCCTTCGTTGATATATCAGCTGTTTACAGTTATGATACCGTCACATATTTCACAACATCGATAGAAATCTCGATTAATCATCGCAAAAAACTGTAAATGTTCGGCGCGAATTTACACATTTTTCAAAAATGTGACAATTTTGAAAAATGTGTGAAATGTGCTTTATCATGGGGAAACGTACAGTCCGCATTTTACACATTTTGCGAAAATGTGACATTTGCAGAAATGTGTTCAGTGGACAGAGGCTATTACAAACAAAACACACACACAGCTTAAAACAAGTAAGAGGTTCTAGTCGGGAGCTCCCGACTAGAGGATACCCTGAACCCTCATATTCCAACACCAAATGCAGCGCGCGCTTATAGATAGAGAGTAGCGGGAAGTTGGCGATAGGTATAAATTGAAAGATAATCGATATATATATACTTTTCTAGAAGCTACATGTCAAGTTTGGTGACTCTAGCTCTTATTATTTACCAAAATTGCTTAAAAAACAGTATTTCGATATACATTTTTATCGATTACTTGAAAAACGGGGCAAGTTATCGATTATCGGAAACAAACTCGATCTGCGTAGGAACTAGGAGCACCTACATCTAAAATTTCAAGTCTCTAGCTTTTATAGGTTCTGAGATCCTTGCGTTCATACATACGGACGGACGGACGGACGGACGGACGGACGGACAGACAGACGGACATGGCTAGATCGACTCGGCTATTAATGCTGATCAAGAATATATATACTTTATGGGGT
The DNA here is from genome assembly GCA_035045725.1 of Drosophila ezoana. Classification (NCBI taxonomy): domain Eukaryota; kingdom Metazoa; phylum Arthropoda; class Insecta; order Diptera; family Drosophilidae; genus Drosophila; species Drosophila ezoana. Next base: position 261,183 of record JAWNOU010000122.1, read on the forward strand.
CGGAGATGCTTCCTTCTGCCTGTTACATACATTTGGATTTTGCACAAAAACATAATACCCCTTTTACCCATTTTTAATGGGTTCAGGGTATAAAAAAATGTAAGTAAAGCGCTTTAAAACGAAAATAAAAAAGACATTTATAAATATAAATTCAGTGCGAGCTTATAAATTGATTTTTACAAGTTTATAATATTATTTTATAAATAATCTACGAGTTTATAATTTCATTTTCACAAATAATTTGCGAGTTTATAACTTTATTTTTACGAATAATAAAACATAATTTAATCTTATGAGTGATAGTAAAGTTGAGAAATTAGTGGCAGATTTGCAAACTAGATTCAAACCAAGTGAAATTCCTCCGAAAAAGTCATTTAATCAGTCCGATATGAAAACACTAATCGAGTACGCAGTTAATCTGCACTTGAAAAACAAGCAAAAAAATTTGAACAAAAGCTTAAAGAAATGGAAAATAAATTTCGTCAAATATAAGTACCCGCGCCAGAGGTGGAAGTTTTTACTGACGCTGAAATAATACCCGCTATAAAATGTGACGAAACACTAAACATCGTTAAATCTTTGCCGGACTTTGAAGGCAAAATTGAGACATACGTTTCGTGGCGAAAAGCTAAGCATACCGTGTATAAAATGTTTGAAAATGATGTGGGAAGTTCCAATTACCAGGCCTTGGGTATAATTATGAATAAAATAAAAGGCCCCGCCGATATGGTGCTGTCTTTGTATGACACACAAGAACATTTCAAAGCAATTATTAAAAGACTTGATTTTACTTACGCCGATAAGCGGCCAATCTACTTATTAGAGCAGGAACTGTCTATTCTTCGTCAAGGAAACTTGACAAAAAATGCTAACGCTCTTAATAAACAAGACAATAATGACATATGACTCCACCATAGCTGTCTCTCTTAATGAAAAATGCAAAGCAGATGCACTGAGAGTATTCATTTAAGGAACAGAAAAAGCTATTAGCGACATTCTTTTTATTCTTTTAGCCCAAGAGGTTGAGTCCAAACACTAGCGTTTTCAATTCGCGAATAATTTGCAAAAAATTTCGAAGAAAAGGCGCACCGCAACGAGCAAAAACAGCAAAAACACAACAGACAAAGAATAATAACCAAAACGTAACACAAGAACCACCCCAACCAATGGACCTTGACAGTTCATCCCGGTTCAGACAACCGACTCAAAATGGTAATACTACCTATCCTTCAAATCACAATCAGGTTTCAAACAGAGCAAATAGTGGTACAGCTAGGTATTCCGGAATAAAACAACAAAGAGTAAATAATATTTCACAGGCAAAACATTTTGAAAGTCAAAAGGAACTAGAATATCAGATAACAGACATAGACGATGAAAATCAGCTTCAAAAGGTAAATTTTGTAGACAAAGCTCCCTGTTAGCGTTTGTAGAGCGAACGATAGCAGGTAAAACAATTAAATTGTTCATAGTCACACGCGCTTCTAAGAATTACATAAAACCTATCCCAGAATTAAACAAGTAACAGGTTCTAGTCGCGAGCTCCCGACTAGGGGATACCTTGAACCCTCTTCTTCCAACACCAAATGCAAATATATATACTATTCTAGAAGCTACATGTCGAGTTTGGTAACTCTAGCTCTTATTATTTACCAAAATTGCTCAAAAAATAGTATGTCGATATATTATCGATTGCTTGGAAACCGAGTAAGTTATCGATTATCGGAAACAAACTCGATCTGCGTAGGCACTAGAAGCACCTACTGCTAAAATTTCAAGTCTCTAGCTCTTATAGGTTCTGAGATCCTTGCGTTCATACATACGGACGTACGGACGGACAGACGTACGGACATGGCTAGATCGACTCGGCTATTGATGCTGATCAAGAATATATATACTTTATGGGGTCGGAGTTGCTTCCTTCTGCCTGTTACATACATTTACATTTTGCACAAATACAATATACCCTTTTTACCCATTTTCAATGGGTTCAGGGTATAAAAAACTTCCAGTACTCACCCTATCCTGTATCTTTCTCTAGGGCTTGGATCTTACTAGCTCTACTTTTTGTAACAACAACAACTGGATAGATTACGGACTACTCAAATTCGGATTACGTTCCCTTAATGGATGGAAATGCAGTTATTTGAAAAGAACTTAAGTTCTTAAGTTAAGTTAAGACACTCATCAGACTTAGCCATGTACTCGAGGAGACAAAATCACTCATGAATCGATTTTCTGAGTCCCATATAAAAAAAATTCTTGAATCTGAAATAGGTCACATTAAATCATTCTTTGATACTGTAACCGTTCACCATAGGCACACACGGAGTATTTATATTTTGGGAACAGCTCTTAAAGTTGTTGCCGGGACTCCTGATTTGCTTTGAATCACTAAAATTTCAACAACAAGAAATAAATGAACCAATTAACCGACAGGCAGTTATAAACACACGAGTTCAGGAAACAATTATTAATCTAACAGAGTCTATAAATATTATTATGAACTTTGCAAAAGAAAAACAAATAGAAACGGGACACCTTAACTTTACTAGCAATGATTATAATTGTAATCTCAGAACTTGTAATGTTTTCGACATTTCTACATTTCTAAAAACTGTGGGATTACTATAATTTTAAATTTCCTTTTTAAAGTTGCCGCTTGCCTTCGTTGATATATCAGCTGTTTACAGTTATAATACCGTCACATATTTCACAACATCGATAGAAATCTCGATTAATCATCGCAAAAAACTGTAAATGTTCGGCGCGAATTTACACATTTTTCAAAAATGTGACAATTTTGAAAAATGTGTGAAATGTGCTTTATCATGGGGAAACGTACATATATTTATAGTGACATATCCATAGTCGCACCAACTAACTTAACTTAGCACATAAGCATAAACACGCCTAATATTGTAAGCAAAAAGCCTGGTGATAACATCGGCATTGGTTAAGATCAAACTGTCCCCCTTTGGAAGACATAAACAAATCGCCCTAAAAATCACGCCACTGTCAATGTTCCCATCAGATTACTGTCCCACGCATAATTGCTGACGCATCTCAAACTTTACTAATTTTTGACTCAAACTCTCTCAAGCCAAGGTTTGCTAAGCGACCGCAACAGATGGATAATTAGTGTCCTTATCATAAGATGTAGCGGTTAGTGAAAATAAAGAATTGAAATAAATAAAGAAACGTCGGGAAAACTAAAGATCTCTAAAGGATAACTAAATCCTAGTTCTGACGCACAATCGTGACCGAAATAGTTGTTGTGTATGTTACAAACTTTTTTTCGATTAAGTATCCGCATAGAAACCTTCGGATCAATAATAGGCTGTTAATACTACAATACTTTATTACTGGGGACTTTTCAATCAGATACACACAGAAAAGTAATAATAATAATTATTAATTAAACGTACAAAGTACAAAAAACACATAAACTATATAAACTCAAGGTGCAAAGAAATAAAAGTGAAAAATCAAAGAACTAAAAAGGTCAAAAAAAAAACAAACCGACCCAAAAAAGATTAAAACCATTTAAAAAAGAAAACACAAAAGCGTAAAACAAGCACATTATGCACAGAAAGAAAAACGGCGGGCTAATGACAAGACTTTTCGTACTTTATTCTATACTAAACAAGTAAGAGGTTCTAGTCGGGAGCCTCCGACTAGGGGATACCTGAATTGCGGAGGATTTCGATATAGATTTTTATCGATTACTTGGAAACGGGGCAAGTTATTGAATATCGGAAACAAACTCGATCTGCGCAGGCACTAGGAGGACCTACAGCTAAAATTTCTCTAGCTTTTATAGGTTCTGAGATCCTCGCGTTCATACATACGGACGGACGGACGGACAGACGGACGGACAGACAGACGGACATGGCTAGATCGACTCCGCTGTTGATGCTGATCAAGAATATATATACTTTATGGGGTCGGAGATGCTTCCTTCTGCCTGTTACATACATTTGCACAAATACATTATACACTTTTTACCCATTTTTAATGGGTCAGGGTATAAAATTTAGAAACGTTTTTAAGCCCGAATCGAGCTAAAAATTCTTGAGTTAAGTATAATTCGTACTTAATTTCAGTACAATATTTAATGTAAGCTTTAAAAAATCAAGAAGATTGTTCGGGGGTTACAGTTAAGTTAGAAAAATTGAGCGATAACTGGCACGCGCTCGAACTCTCAATTTTTCTCTAACTTTTGCTTGAGCCGACGCGTGGCATTTTAAGTAAAGAGTTCTACCTGTGCAAACGCACAAATGTACGCGGAGATGAATGCGACCGTGCTGGACAAAAGGCTTTTGTGTGTTAGTTAGCATATTCGGCCAGGCATAAGTCACCGGTGATCATGCAATTTACAGACACTTGTGCGTGATCAGCTACTTTAGCAAGTTTGTCACAGTTTATCACGACAATACTAACTGGCGCCCGACGGTAGCTCAAACCCACTCATCTTAAAAAAATATATATATTCAGCATCGTTATATCAACATCGTTGCATCGTTGTTATGCGCAACAACACAAAACAGCAGCAGCAGCAACAACAAAAAAATTATCTTATAGCCTCTGTCCACTGGCTTTAGAAATATCACATTTTCAAATTTCACATATTTGTGTCCCACCGGTTGTCGGTAACATGTGAGTGGGGAAAATACCGCTTCTTTAAATAAACAGCTGATCAAGTTGCTTTTATAAACATAAGCGCGCAAAGTTTTTGTTCCAAAACTAAAATAATGCGCTCTCGAAGTAAGGGCTCCATTTTAGGGACTCTTTTCGACATTTCTACATTTCTAAAAACTGTGGGATTACTATAATTTTAAATTTCCTTTTTAAAGTTGCCGCTTGCCTTCGTTGATATATCAGCTGTTTACAGTTATGATACCGTCACATATTTCACAACATCGATAGAAATCTCGATTAATCATCGCAAAAAACTGTAAATGTTCGGCGCGAATTTACACATTTTTCAAAAATGTGACAATTTTGAAAAATGTGTGAAATGTGCTTTATCATGGGGAAACGTACAGTCCGCATTTTACACATTTTGCGAAAATGTGACATTTGCAGAAATGTGTTCAGTGGACAGAGGCTATTACAAACAAAACACACACACAGCTTAAAACAAGTAAGAGGTTCTAGTCGGGAGCTCCCGACTAGAGGATACCCTGAACCCTCATATTCCAACACCAAATGCAGCGCGCGCTTATAGATAGAGAGTAGCGGGAAGTTGGCGATAGGTATAAATTGAAAGATAATCGATATATATATACTTTTCTAGAAGCTACATGTCAAGTTTGGTGACTCTAGCTCTTATTATTTACCAAAATTGCTTAAAAAACAGTATTTCGATATACATTTTTATCGATTACTTGAAAAACGGGGCAAGTTATCGATTATCGGAAACAAACTCGATCTGCGTAGGAACTAGGAGCACCTACATCTAAAATTTCAAGTCTCTAGCTTTTATAGGTTCTGAGATCCTTGCGTTCATACATACGGACGGACGGACGGACGGACGGACGGACGGACAGACAGACGGACATGGCTAGATCGACTCGGCTATTAATGCTGATCAAGAATATATATACTTTATGGGGTCGGAGATGCTTCCTTCTGCCTGTTACATACATTTGGATTTTGCACAAAAACATAATACCCCTTTTACCCATTTTTAATGGGTTCAGGGTATAAAAAAATGTAAGTAAAGCGCTTTAAAACGAAAATAAAAAAGACATTTATAAATATAAATTCAGTGCGAGCTTATAAATTGATTTTTACAAGTTTATAATATTATTTTATAAATAATCTACGAGTTTATAATTTCATTTTCACAAATAATTTGCGAGTTTATAACTTTATTTTTACGAATAATAAAACATAATTTAATCTTATGAGTGATAGTAAAGTTGAGAAATTAGTGGCAGATTTGCAAACTAGATTCAAACCAAGTGAAATTCCTCCGAAAAAGTCATTTAATCAGTCCGATATGAAAACACTAATCGAGTACGCAGTTAATCTGCACTTGAAAAACAAGCAAAAAAATTTGAACAAAAGCTTAAAGAAATGGAAAATAAATTTCGTCAAATATAAGTACCCGCGCCAGAGGTGGAAGTTTTTACTGACGCTGAAATAATACCCGCTATAAAATGTGACGAAACACTAAACATCGTTAAATCTTTGCCGGACTTTGAAGGCAAAATTGAGACATACGTTTCGTGGCGAAAAGCTAAGCATACCGTGTATAAAATGTTTGAAAATGATGTGGGAAGTTCCAATTACCAGGCCTTGGGTATAATTATGAATAAAATAAAAGGCCCCGCCGATATGGTGCTGTCTTTGTATGACACACAAGAACATTTCAAAGCAATTATTAAAAGACTTGATTTTACTTACGCCGATAAGCGGCCAATCTACTTATTAGAGCAGGAACTGTCTATTCTTCGTCAAGGAAACTTGACAAAAAATGCTAACGCTCTTAATAAACAAGACAATAATGACATATGACTCCACCATAGCTGTCTCTCTTAATGAAAAATGCAAAGCAGATGCACTGAGAGTATTCATTTAAGGAACAGAAAAAGCTATTAGCGACATTCTTTTTATTCTTTTAGCCCAAGAGGTTGAGTCCAAACACTAGCGTTTTCAATTCGCGAATAATTTGCAAAAAATTTCGAAGAAAAGGCGCACCGCAACGAGCAGAGACAGCAAAAACACAACAGACAAAGAATAATAACCAAAACGTAACACAAGAACCACCCTAACCAATGGACCTTGACAGTTCATCCCGGTTCAGACAACCGACTCAAAATGGTAATACTACCTATCCTTCAAATCACAATCAGGTTTCAAACAGAGCAAATAGTGGTACAGCTAGGTATACCGGAATAAAACAACAAAGAGTAAATAATATTTCACAGGCAAAACATTTTGAAAGTCAAAAGGAACTAGAATATCAGATAACAGACATAGACGATGAAAATCAGCTTCAAAAGGTAAATTTTGTAGACAAAGCTCCCTGTTAGCGTTTGTAGAGCGAACGATAGCAGGTAAAACAATTAAATTGTTCATAGTCACACGCGCTTCTAAGAATTACATAAAACCTATCCCAGAATTAAACAAGTAACAGGTTCTAGTCGCGAGCTCCCGACTAGGGGATACCTTGAACCCTCTTCTTCCAACACCAAATGCAAATATATATACTATTCTAGAAGCTACATGTCGAGTTTGGTAACTCTAGCTCTTATTATTTACCAAAATTGCTCAAAAAATAGTATGTCGATATATTATCGATTGCTTGGAAACCGAGTAAGTTATCGATTATCGGAAACAAACTCGATCTGCGTAGGCACTAGAAGCACCTACTGCTAAAATTTCAAGTCTCTAGCTCTTATAGGTTCTGAGATCCTTGCGTTCATACATACGGACGTACGGACGGACAGACGTACGGACATGGCTAGATCGACTCGGCTATTGATGCTGATCAAGAATATATATACTTTATGGGGTCGGAGTTGCTTCCTTCTGCCTGTTACATACATTTACATTTTGCACAAATACAATATACCCTTTTTACCCATTTTCAATGGGTTCAGGGTATAAAAAACTTCCAGTACTCACCCTATCCTGTATCTTTCTCTAGGGCTTGGATCTTACTAGCTCTACTTTTTGTAACAACAACAACTGGATAGATTACGGACTACTCAAATTCGGATTACGTTCCCTTAATGGATGGAAATGCAGTTATTTGAAAAGAACTTAAGTTCTTAAGTTAAGTTAAGACACTCATCAGACTTAGCCATGTACTCGAGGAGACAAAATCACTCATGAATCGATTTTCTGAGTCCCATATAAAAAAAATTCTTGAATCTGAAATAGGTCACATTAAATCATTCTTTGATACTGTAACCGTTCACCATAGGCACACACGGAGTATTTATATTTTGGGAACAGCTCTTAAAGTTGTTGCCGGGACTCCTGATTTGCTTTGAATCACTAAAATTTCAACAACAAGAAATAAATGAACCAATTAACCGACAGGCAGTTATAAACACACGAGTTCAGGAAACAATTATTAATCTAACAGAGTCTATAAATATTATTATGAACTTTGCAAAAGAAAAACAAATAGAAACGGGACACCTTAACTTTACTAGCAATGAATATAATTGTAATCTCAGAACTTGTAATGTTTTCGACATTTCTACATTTCTAAAAACTGTGGGATTACTATAATTTTAAATTTCCTTTTTAAAGTTGCCGCTTGCCTTCGTTGATATATCAGCTGTTTACAGTTATGATACCGTCACATATTTCACAACATCGATAGAAATCTCGATTAATCATCGGAAAAAACTGTAAATGTTCGGCGCGAATTTACACATTTTTCAAAAATGTGACAATTTTGAAAAATGTGTGAAATGTGCTTTATCATGGGGAAACGTACATATATTTATAGTGACATATCCATAGTCGCACCAACTAACTTAACTTAGCACATAAGCATAAACACGCCTAATATTGTAAGCAAAAAGCCTGGTGATAACATCGGCATTGGTTAAGATCAAACTGTCCCCCTTTGGAAGACATAAACAAATCACCCTAAAAATCACGCCACTGTCAATGTTCCCATCAGATTACTGTCCCACGCATAATTGCTGACGCATCTCAAACTTTACTAATTTTTGACTCAAACTCTCTCAAGCCAAGGTTTGCTAAGCGACCGCAACAGATGGATAATTAGTGTCCTTATCATAAGATGTAGCGGTTAGTGAAAATAAAGAATTGAAATAAATAAAGAAACGTCGGGAAAACTAAAGATCTCTAAAGGATAACTAAATCCTAGTTCTGACGCACAATCGTGACCGAAATAGTTGTTGTGTATGTTACAAACTTTTTTTCGATTAAGTATCCGCATAGAAACCTTCGGATCAATAATAGGCTGTTAATACTACAATACTTTATTACTGGGGACTTTTCAATCAGATACACACAGAAAAGTAATAATAATAATTATTAATTAAACGTACAAAGTACAAAAAACACATAAACTATATAAACTCAAGGTGCAAAGAAATAAAAGTGAAAAATCAAAGAACTAAAAAGGTCAAAAAAAAAACAAACCGACCCAAAAAAGGTTAAAACCATTTAAAAAAGAAAACACAAAAGCGTAAAACAAGAACATTATGCACAGAAAGAAAAACGGCGGGCTAATGACAAGACTTTTCGTACTTTATTCTATACTAAACAAGTAAGAGGTTCTAGTCGGGAGCCTCCGACTAGGGGATACCTGAATTGCGGAGGATTTCGATATAGATTTTTATCGATTACTTGGAAACGGGGCAAGTTATTGAATATCGGAAACAAACTCGATCTGCGCAGGCACTAGGAGGACCTACAGCTAAAATTTCTCTAGCTTTTATAGGTTCTGAGATCCTCGCGTTCATACATACGAACGGACGAACGGACGGACGGACAGACGGACGGACAGACAGACGGACATGGCTAGATCGACTCCGCTGTTGATGCTGATCAAGAATATATATACTTTATGGGGTCGGAGATGCTTCCTTCTGCCTGTTACATACATTTGCACAAATACATTATACACTTTTTACCCATTTTTAATGGGTCAGGGTATAAAATTTAGAAACGTTTTTAAGCCCGAATCGAGCTAAAAATTCTTGAGTTAAGTATAATTCGTACTTAATTTCAGTACAATATTTAATGTAAGCTTTAAAAAATCAAGAAGATTGTTCGGGGGTTACAGTTAAGTTAGAAAAATTGAGCGATAACTGGCACGCGCTCGAACTCTCAATTTTTCTCTAACGTTTGCTTGAGCCGACGCGTGGCATTTTAAGTAAAGAGTTCTACCTGTGCAAACGCACAAATGTACGCGGAGATGAATGCGACCGTGCTGGACAAAAGGCTTTTGTGTGTTAGTTAGCATATTCGGCCAGGCATAAGTCACCGGTGATCATGCAATTTACAGACACTTGTGCGTGATCAGCTACTTTAGCAAGTTTGTCACAGTTTATCACGACAATACTAACTGGCGCCCGACGGTAGCTCAAACCCACTCATCTTAAAAAAATATATATATTCAGCATCGTTATATCAACATCGTTGCATCGTTGTTATGCGCAACAACACAAAACAGCAGCAGCAGCAACAACAAAAAAATTATCTTATAGCCTCTGTCCACTGGCTTTAGAAATATCACATTTTCAAATTTCACATATTTGTGTCCCACCGGTTGTCGGTAACATGTGAGTGGGGAAAATACCGCTTCTTTAAATAAACAGCTGATCAAGTTGCTTTTATTAACATAAGCGCGCAAAGTTTTTGTTCCAAAACTAAAATAATGCGCTCTCGAAGTAAGGGCTCCATTTTAGGGACTCTTTTCGACATTTCTACATTTCTAAAAACTGTGGGATTACTATAATTTTAAATTTCCTTTTTAAAGTTGCCGCTTGCCTTCGTTGATATATCAGCTGTTTACAGTTATGATACCGTCACATATTTCACAACATCGATAGAAATCTCGATTAATCATCGCAAAAAACTGTAAATGTTCGGCGCGAATTTACACATTTTTCAAAAATGTGACAATTTTGAAAAATGTGTGAAATGTGCTTTATCATGGGGAAACGTACAGTCCGCATTTTACACATTTTGCGAAAATGTGACATTTGCAGAAATGTGTTCAGTGGACAGAGGCTATTACAAACAAAACACACACACACAGCTTAAAACAAGTAAGAGGTTCTAGTCGGGAGCTCCCGACTAGAGGATACCCTGAACCCTCATATTCCAACACCAAATGCAGCGCGCGCTTATAGATAGAGAGTAGCGGGAAGTTGGCGATAGGTATAAATTGAAAGATAATCGATATATATATACTTTTCTAGAAGCTACATGTCAAGTTTGGTGACTCTAGCTCTTATTATTTACCAAAATTGCTTAAAAAACAGTATTTCGATATACATTTTTATCGATTACTTGAAAAACGGGGCAAGTTATCGATTATCGGAAACAAACTCGATCTGCGTAGGAACTAGGAGCACCTACATCTAAAATTTCAAGTCTCTAGCTTTTATAGGTTCTGAGATCCTTGCGTTCATACATACGGACGGACGGACGGACGGACGTACGAACATGGCTGGATCGACTCGGCTATTGATGCTGATCAAGAATATATATACTTTATGGGGTCGGAGTTGCTTCCTTCTGCCTGTTACATACATTTACATTTTGCACAAATACAATATACCCTTTTTACCCATTTTCAATGGGTTCAGGGTATAAAAAACTTCCACTACTCACCCTATCCTGTATCTTTCTCTAGGGCTTGGATCTTACTAGCTCTACTTTTTGTAACAACAACAACTGGATAGATTACGGACTACTCAAATTCGGATTACGTTCCCTTAATGGATGGAAATGCAGTTATTTGGAAAGAACTTAAGTTCTTAAGTTAAGTTAAGACACTCATCAGACTTAGCCATGTACTCGAGGAGACAAAATCACTCATGAATCGATTTTCTGAGTCCCATATAAAAAAATTCTTGAATCTGAAATAGGTCACATTAAATCATTCTTTGATACTGTAACCGTTCACCATAGGCACACACGGAGTATTTATATTTTGGGAACAGCTCTTAAAGTTGTTGCCGGGACTCCTGATTTGCTTTGAATCACTAAAATTTCAACAACAAGAAATAAATGAACCAATTAACCGACAGGCAGTTATAAACACACGAGTTCAGGAAACAATTATTAATCTAACAGAGTCTATAAATATTATTATGAACTTTGCAAAAGAAAAACAAATAGAAACGGGACACCTTAACTTTACTAGCAATGATTATAATTGTAATCTCAGAACTTGTAATGTTTTCGACATTTCTACATTTCTAAAAACTGTGGGATTACTATAATTTTAAATTTCCTTTTTAAAGTTGCCGCTTGCCTTCGTTGATATATCAGCTGTTTACAGTTATAATACCGTCACATATTTCACAACATCGATAGAAATCTCGATTAATCATCGCAAAAAACTGTAAATGTTCGGCGCGAATTTACACATTTTTCAAAAATGTGACAATTTTGAAAAATGTGTGAAATGTGCTTTATCATGGGGAAACGTACATATATTTATAGTGACATATCCATAGTCGCACCAACTAACTTAACTTAGCACATAAGCATAAACACGCCTAATATTGTAAGCAAAAAGCCTGGTGATAACATCGGCATTGGTTAAGATCAAACTGTCCCCCTTTGGAAGACATAAACAAATCACCCTAAAAATCACGCCACTGTCAATGTTCCCATCAGATTACTGTCCCACGCATAATTGCTGACGCATCTCAAACTTTACTAATTTTTGACTCAAACTCTCTCAAGGTTTGCTAAGCGACCGCAACAGATGGATAATTAGTGTCCTTATCATAAGATGTAGCGGTTAGTGAAAATAAAGAATTGAAATAAATAAATAAACGTCGGGAAAACTAAAGATCTCTAAAGGATAACTAAATCCTAGTTCTGACGCACAAACCGAAATAGTTGTTGTGTTTGTTACAAACTTTTTTTCGATTAAGTATCCGCATAGAAACCTTCGGATCAATAATAGGCTGTTAATACTACAATACTTTATTACTGGGGACTTTTCAATCAGATACACACAGAAAAGTAATAATAATAATTATTAATTAAACGTACAAAGTACAAAAAACACATAAACTATATAAACTCAAGGTGCAAAGAAATAAAAGTGAAAAATCAAAGAACTAAAAAGGTCAAAAAAAAAACAAACCGACCCAAAAAAGATTAAAACCATTTAAAAAAGAAAACACAAAAGCGTAAAACAAGAACATTATGCACAGAAAGAAAAACGGCGGGCTAATGACAAGACTTTTCGTACTTTATTCTATACTAAACAAGTAAGAGGTTCTAGTCGGGAGCCTCCGACTAGGGGATACCTGAATTGCGGAGGATTTCGATATAGATTTTTATCGATTACTTGGAAACGGGGCAAGTTATTGAATATCGGAAACAAACTCGATCTGCGCAGGCACTAGGAGGACCTACAGCTAAAATTTCTCTAGCTTTTATAGGTTCTGAGATCCTCGCGTTCATACATACGGACGGACGGACGGACAGACGGACGGACAGACAGACGGACATGGCTAGATCGACTCCGCTGTTGATGCTGATCAAGAATATATATACTTTATGGGGTCGGAGATGCTTCCTTCTGCCTGTTACATACATTTGCACAAATACATTATACACTTTTTACCCATTTTTAATGGGTCAGGGTATAAAATTTAGAAACGTTTTTAAGCCCGAATCGAGCTAAAAATTCTTGAGTTAAGTATAATTCGTACTTAATTTCAGTACAATATTTAATGTAAGCTTTAAAAAATCAAGAAGATTGTTCGGGGGTTACAGTTAAGTTAGAAAAATTGAGCGATAACTGGCACGCGCTCGAACTCTCAATTTTTCTCTAACTTTTGCTTGAGCCGACGCGTGGCATTTTAAGTAAAGAGTTCTACCTGTGCAAACGCACAAATGTACGCGGAGATGAATGCGACCGTGCTGGACAAAAGGCTTTTGTGTGTTAGTTAGCATATTCGGCCAGGCATAAGTCACCGGTGATCATGCAATTTACAGACACTTGTGCGTGATCAGCTACTTTAGCAAGTTTGTCACAGTTTATCACGACAATACTAACTGGCGCCCGACGGTAGCTCAAACCCACTCATCTTAAAAAAATATATATATTCAGCATCGTTATATCAACATCGTTGCATCGTTGTTATGCGCAACAACACAAAACAGCAGCAGCAGCAACAACAAAAAAAATTATCTTATAGCCTCTGTCCACTGGCTTTAGAAATATCACATTTTCAAATTTCACATATTTGTGTCCCACCGGTTGTCGGTAACATGTGAGTGGGGAAAATACCGCTTCTTTAAATAAACAGCTGATCAAGTTGCTTTTATTAACATAAGCGCGCAAAGTTTTTGTTCCAAAACTAAAATAATGCGCTCTCGAAGTAAGGGCTCCATTTTAGGGACTCTTTTCGACATTTCTACATTTCTAAAAACTGTGGGATTACTATAATTTTAAATTTCCTTTTTAAAGTTGCCGCTTGCCTTCGTTGATATATCAGCTGTTTACAGTTATGATACCGTCACATATTTCACAACATCGATAGAAATCTCGATTAATCATCGCAAAAAACTGTAAATGTTCGGCGCGAATTTACACATTTTTCAAAAATGTGACAATTTTGAAAAATGTGTGAAATGTGCTTTATCATGGGGAAACGTACAGTCCGCATTTTACACATTTTGCGAAAATGTGACATTTGCAGAAATGTGTTCAGTGGACAGGCTATTACAAACAAAACACACACACAGCTTAAAACAAGTAAGAGGTTCTAGTCGGGAGCTCCCGACTAGAGGATACCCTGAACCCTCATATTCCAACACCAAATGCAGCGCGCGCTTATAGATAGAGAGTAGCGGGAAGTTGGCGATAGGTATAAATTGAAAGATAATCGATATATATATACTTTTCTAGAAGCTACATGTCAAGTTTGGTGACTCTAGCTCTTATTATTTACCAAAATTGCTTAAAAAACAGTATTTCGATATACATTTTTATCGATTACTTGAAAAACGGGGCAAGTTATCGATTATCGGAAACAAACTCGATCTGCGTAGGAACTAGGAGCACCTACATCTAAAATTTCAAGTCTCTAGCTTTTATAGGTTCTGAGATCCTTGCGTTCATACATACGGACGGACGGACGGACGGACGTACGAACATGGCTGGATCGACTCGGCTATTGATGCTGATCAAGAATATATATACTTTATGGGGTCGGAGTTGCTTCCTTCTGCCTGTTACATACATTTACATTTTGCACAAATACAATATACCCTTTTTACCCATTTTCAATGGGTTCAGGGTATAAAAAACTTCCACTACTCACCCTATCCTGTATCTTTCTCTAGGGCTTGGATCTTACTAGCTCTACTTTTTGTAACAACAACAACTGGATAGATTACGGACTACTCAAATTCGGATTACGTTCCCTTAATGGATGGAAATGCAGTTATTTGGAAAGAACTTAAGTTCTTAAGTTAAGTTAAGACACTCATCAGACTTAGCCATGTACTCGAGGAGACAAAATCACTCATGAATCGATTTTCTGAGTCCCATATAAAAAAATTCTTGAATCTGAAATAGGTCACATTAAATCATTCTTTGATACTGTAACCGTTCACCATAGGCACACACGGAGTATTTATATTTTGGGAACAGCTCTTAAAGTTGTTGCCGGGACTCCTGATTTGCTTTGAATCACTAAAATTTCAACAACAAGAAATAAATGAACCAATTAACCGACAGGCAGTTATAAACACACGAGTTCAGGAAACAATTATTAATCTAACAGAGTCTATAAATATTATTATGAACTTTGCAAAAGAAAAACAAATAGAAACGGGACACCTTAACTTTACTAGCAATGATTATAATTGTAATCTCAGAACTTGTAATGTTTTCGACATTTCTACATTTCTAAAAACTGTGGGATTACTATAATTTTAAATTTCCTTTTTATACCCTGAACCCATTAAAAATGGGTAAAAGGGGTATTATGTTTTTGTGCAAAATCCAAATGTATGTAACAGGCAGAAGGAAGCATCTCCGACCCCATAAAGTATATATATTCTTGATCAGCATTAATAGCCGAGTCGATCTAGCCAAGTCCGTCTGTCTGTCCGTCCGTCCGTCCGTCCGTCCGTCCGTCCGTCCGTCCGTCCGTCCGTCCGTCCGTCCGTCCGTCCGTCCGTCCGTCCGTCCGTATGTATGAACGCAAGGATCTCAGAACCTATAAGAGCTAGAGACTTGAAATTTTAGATGTAGGTGCTCCTAGGTCCTACGCAGATCGAGTTTGTTTCCGATAATCGATAACTTGCCCCGTTTCCAAGTAATCGATAAAAATGTATATCGATATCCTGTTTTTTAAGCAATTTTGGTAAATAATAAGAGCTAGAGTTACCAAACTTGACATGTAGCTTCTAGAAAAGAATATATATATCGATTATCTTTCATTTTATACCTATCGCCACCTCCCCGCTACTCTCTATCTATAAGCGCGCGCTGCATTTGGTGTAGGAATATGAGGGTTCAGGGTATTTCCTAGTCGGGAGCTCCCGACTAGAACCTCTTACTTGTTAAAGTTGCCGCTTGCCTTCGTTGATATATCAGCTGTTTACAGTTATAATACCGTCACATATTTCACAACATCGATAGAAATCTCGATTAATCATCGCAAAAAACTGTAAATGTTCGGCGCGAATTTACACATTTTTCAAAAATGTGACAATTTTGAAAAATGTGTGAAATGTGCTTTATCATGGGGAAACGTACATATATTTATAGTGACATATCCATAGTCGCACCAACTAACTTAACTTAGCACATAAGCATAAACACGCCTAATATTGTAAGCAAAAAGCCTGGTGATAACATCGGCATTGGTTAAGATCAAACTGTCCCCCTTTGGAAGACATAAACAAATCACCCTAAAAATCACGCCACTGTCAATGTTCCCATCAGATTACTGTCCCACGCATAATTGCTGACGCATCTCAAACTTTACTAATTTTTGACTCAAACTCTCTCAAGGTTTGCTAAGCGACCGCAACAGATGGATAATTAGTGTCCTTATCATAAGATGTAGCGGTTAGTGAAAATAAAGAATTGAAATAAATAAATAAACGTCGGGAAAACTAAAGATCTCTAAAGGATAACTAAATCCTAGTTCTGACGCACAATCGTGACCGAAATAGTTGTTGTGTTTGTTACAAACTTTTTTTCGATTAAGTATCCGCATAGAAACCTTCGGATCAATAATAGGCTGTTAATACTACAATACTTTATTACTGGGGACTTTTCAATCAGATACACACAGAAAAGTAATAATAATAATTATTAATTAAACGTACAAAGTACAAAAAACACATAAACTATATAAACTCAAGGTGCAAAGAAATAAAAGTGAAAAATCAAAGAACTAAAAAGGTCAAAAAAAAAACAAACCGACCCAAAAAAGGTTAAAACCATTTAAAAAAGAAAACACAAAAGCGTAAAACAAGAACATTATGCACAGAAAGAAAAACGGCGGGCTAATGACAAGACTTTTCGTACTTTATTCTATACTAAACAAGTAAGAGGTTCTAGTCGGGAGCCTCCGACTAGGGGATACCTGAATTGCGGAGGATTTCGATATAGATTTTTATCGATTACTTGGAAACGGGGCAAGTTATTGAATATCGGAAACAAACTCGATCTGCGCAGGCACTAGGAGGACCTACAGCTAAAATTTCTCTAGCTTTTATAGGTTCTGAGATCCTCGCGTTCATACATACGGACGGACGGACGGACAGACGGACGGACAGACAGACGGACATGGCTAGATCGACTCCGCTGTTGATGCTGATCAAGAATATATATACTTTATGGGGTCGGAGATGCTTCCTTCTGCCTGTTACATACATTTGCACAAATACATTATACACTTTTTACCCATTTTTAATGGGTCAGGGTATAAAATTTAGAAACGTTTTTAAGCCCGAATCGAGCTAAAAATTCTTGAGTTAAGTATAATTCGTACTTAATTTCAGTACAATATTTAATGTAAGCTTTAAAAAATCAAGAAGATTGTTCGGGGGTTACAGTTAAGTTAGAAAAATTGAGCGATAACTGGCACGCGCTCGAACTCTCAATTTTTCTCTAACTTTTGCTTGAGCCGACGCGTGGCATTTTAAGTAAAGAGTTCTACCTGTGCAAACGCACAAATGTACGCGGAGATGAATGCGACCGTGCTGGACAAAAGGCTTTTGTGTGTTAGTTAGCATATTCGGCCAGGCATAAGTCACCGGTGATCATGCAATTTACAGACACTTGTGCGTGATCAGCTACTTTAGCAAGTTTGTCACAGTTTATCACGACAATACTAACTGGCGCCCGACGGTAGCTCAAACCCACTCATCTTAAAAAAAAATATATATTCAGCATCGTTATATCAACATCGTTGCATCGTTGTTATGCGCAACAACACAAAACAGCAGCAGCAGCAACAACAAAAAAATTATCTTATAGCCTCTGTCCACTGGCTTTAGAAATATCACATTTTCAAATTTCACATATTTGTGTCCCACCGGTTGTCGGTAACATGTGAGTGGGGAAAATTCCGCTTCTTTAAATAAACAGCTGATCAAGTTGCTTTTATTAACATAAGCGCGCAAAGTTTTTGTTCCAAAACTAAAATAATGCGCTCTCGAAGTAAGGGCTCCATTTTAGGGACTCTTTTCGACATTTCTACATTTCTAAAAACTGTGGGATTACTATAATTTTAAATTTCCTTTTTAAAGTTGCCGCTTGCCTTCGTTGATATATCAGCTGTTTACAGTTATGATACCGTCACATATTTCACAACATCGATAGAAATCTCGATTAATCATCGCAAAAAACTGTAAATGTTCGGCGCGAATTTACACATTTTTCAAAAATGTGACAATTTTGAAAAATGTGTGAAATGTGCTTTATCATGGGGAAACGTACAGTCCGCATTTTACACATTTTGCGAAAATGTGACATTTGCAGAAATGTGTTCAGTGGACAGAGGCTATTACAAACAAAACACACACACAGCTTTAAACAAGTAAGAGGTTCTAGTCGGGAGCTCCCGACTAGAGGATACCCTGAACCCTCATATTCCAACACCAAATGCAGCGCGCGCTTATAGATAGAGAGTAGCGGGAAGTTGGCGATAGGTATAAATTGAAAGATAATCGATATATATATACTTTTCTAGAAGCTACATGTCAAGTTTGGTGACTCTAGCTCTTATTATTTACCAAAATTGCTAAAAAAACAGTATTTCGATATACATTTTTATCGATTACTTGAAAACGGGGCAAGTTATCGATTATCGGAAACAAACTCGATCTGCGTAGGAACTAGGAGCACCTACATCTAAAATTTCAAGTCTCTAGCTCTTATAGGTTCTGAGATCCTTGCGTTCATACATACGGACGGACGGACGGACGGACGGACAGACAGACGGACATGGCTAGATCGACTCGGCTATTAATGCTGATCAAGAATATATATACTTTATGGGGTCGGAGATGCTTCCTTCTGCCTGTTACATACATTTGGATTTTGCACAAAAACATAATACCCCTTTTACCCATTTTTAATGGGTTCAGGGTATAAAAAAATGTAAGTAAAGCGCTTTAAAACGAAAATAAAAAAGACATTTATAAATATAAATTCAGTGCGAGCTTATAAATTGATTTTTACAAGTTTATAATATTATTTTATAAATAATCTACGAGTTTATAATTTCATTATCACAAATAATTTGCGAGTTTATAACTTTATTTTTACGAATAATAAAACAAAATTTAATCTTATGAGTGATAGTAAAGTTGAGAAATTAGTGGCAGATTTGCAAACTAGATTCAAACCAAGTGAAATTCCTCCGAAAAAGTCATTTAATCAGTCCGATATGAAAACACTAATCGAGTACGCAGTTAATCTGCACTTGAAAAACAAGCAAAAAAATTTGAACAAACGCTTAAAGAAATGGAAAATAAATTTCGTCAAATATAAGTACCCGCGCCAGAGGTGGAAGTTTTTACTGACGCTGAAATAATACCCGCTATAAAATGTGACGAAACACTAAACATCGTTAAATCTTTGCCGGACTTTGAAGGCAAAATTGAGACATACGTTTCGTGGCGAAAAGCTAAGCATACCGCGTATAAAATGTTTGAAAATGATGTGGGAAATTCCAATTACCAGGCCTTGGGTATAATTATGAATAAAATAAAAGGCCCCGCCGATATGGTGCTGTCTTTGTATGACACACAAGAACATTTCAAAGCAATTATTAAAAGACTTGATTTTACTTACGCCGATAAGCAGCTAATCTACTTATTAGAGCAGGAACTGTCTATTCTTCGTCAAGGAAACTTGACAAAAAATGCTAACGCTCTTAATAAACAAGACAATAATGACATATGACTCCACCATAGCTGTCTCTCTTAATGAAAAATGCAAAGCAGATGCACTGAGAGTATTCATTTAAGGAACAGAAAAAGCTATTAGCGACATTCTTTTTCGGCACGACCAAGAGATCTGCCATCAGCTTTGGCCTTAGCCCAAGAGGTTGAGTCCAAACACTAGCGTTTTCAATTCGCGAATAATTTGCAAAAAATTTCGAAGAAAAGGCGCACCGCAACGAGCAGAGACAGCAAAAACACAACAGACAAAGAATAATAACCAAAACGTAACACAAGAACCACCCTAACCAATGGACCTTGACAGTTCATCCCGGTTCAGACAACCGACTCAAAATGGTAATACTACCTATCCTTCAAATCACAATCAGGTTTCAAACAGAGCAAATAGTGGTACAGCTAGGTATACCGGAATAAAACAACAAAGAGTAAATAATATTTCACAGGCAAAACATTTTGAAAGTCAAAAGGAACTAGAATATCAGATAACAGACATAGACGATGAAAATCAGCTTCAAAAGGTAAATTTTGTAGACAAAGCTCCCTGTTAGCGTTTGTAGAGCGAACGATAGCAGGTAAAACAATTAAATTGTTCATAGTCACACGCGCTTCTAAGAATTACATAAAACCTATCCCAGAATTAAACAAGTAACAGGTTCTAGTCGGGAGCTCCCGACTAGGGGATACCTTGAACCCTCTTCTTCCAACACCAAATGCAAATATATATACTATTCTAGAAGCTACATGTCGAGTTTGGTAACTCTAGCTCTTATTATTTACCAAAATTGCTCAAAAAATAGTATGTCGATATATTATCGATTGCTTGGAAACCGAGTAAGTTATCGATTATCGGAAACAAACTCGATCTGCGTAGGCACTAGGAGCACCTACTGCTAAAATTTCAAGTCTCTAGCTCTTATAGGTTCTGAGATCCTTGCGTTCATACATACGGACGGACGGACGGACGGACGGACAGACGTACGGACATGGCTAGATCGACTCGGCTATTGATGCTGATCAAGAATATATATACTTTATGGGGTCGGAGTTGCTTCCTTCTGCCTGTTACATGCATTTACATTTTGCACAAATACAATATACCCTTTTTACCCATTTTCAATGGGTTCAGGGTATAAAAAACTTCCAGTACTCACCCTATCCTGTATCTTTCTCTAGGGCTTGGATCTTACTAGCTCTACTTTTTGTAACAACAGCAACTGGATAGATTACGGACTACTCAAATTCGGATTACGTTCCCTTAATGGATGGAAATGCAGTTATTTGGAAAGAACTTAAGTTCTTAAGTTATGTTAAGACACTCATCAGACTTAGCCATTTACTCGAGGAGACAAAATCACTCATGAATCGATTTTCTGAGTCCCATATAAAAAAAATTCTTGAATCTGAAATAGGTCACATTAAATCATTCTTTGATACTGTAACCATCCACCATAGGCACACACGGACTATTTATATTTTGGGAACAGCTCTTAAAGTTGTTGCCGGGACTCCTGATTTGCTTTGAATCACTAAAATTTCAACAACAAGAAATAAATGAACCAATTAACCGACAGACAGTTATAAACACACGAGTTCAGGAAACAATTATTAATCTAACAGAATCTATAAATATTATTATGAACTTTGCAAAAGAAAAACAAATAGAAACGGGACACCTTAACTTTACTAGCAATGAATATAATTGTAATCTCAGAACTTGTAATGTTAATGTTATCGATCACACTCGCAAAAAATTCAGATTGTAAACTCAGCAATGCTTGGTTCAAAAATATTTAAGTATAACAATAGCAGACTTAATGGAAGTTTCATTTATTAATGTTTTGTTAGATTATAAATTTGTCCACTTTATTATTTAATATCCTGATAACAGCTTGGTTTGTAAGAAGATGACCCTGTTTCCCGTTCGGCGCAACGGCACAATACTTCATTTTGCCGGAGATAACAATGTGGTAGACTATGGTAATAAAATTGTACCAATTGAAAATTGTACTGCTTCGTTTACCTCAACGTTCAGCAAAGAGCTACCTTTTACAACTTGTGCGCAACAACTACATTCTGAAGGCATTGCACAGTGCAATACCCGTCCCAGTCATCTAGAGGCATTAAAAGAGGTAGCCGATGGTATCATCATAATAAATGAGGAAACAGCTACAGTTAAGATAGGCAACGAGACAGGCAAGCTTATTCATGGCATCTTCCTGCTGATATTCGCCGATGCAGTTCACATAAATGGGTCTCGATTCAGAAACACAAAAAACATCATTCGACGATATCCTGCTCTGCGGCATCGGCCCTGTTAAATATAACCGGACATCAGGAGATTCTGAGTCTGCCATATCTTCAGAGGTTGAACTACACTATATTAACAAAGTCGAAAAAAATCTAATGGTATGGCCTACGACGTTCAGCGTACTCATCATATTTGCCCTGGCTATCGAATTCTCGATTCGCAAGATGTATTAAAATTCGAACAAAACCAAGCAGATATCCTCCTTAAGGATTGTGCTGGACACTATAAGGAAAACTGAGGACGGCCTTCAATCTAGCGAGGGAGGAGCTAACACATCCGGCCAGGCATAAGTCACCGACCCGGTGATCATGCAATTTACAGACACTTGTGCATGATCAGCTACTTTAGCAAGTTTGTCACAGTTATGCTGCCGTCAACATCCCATGCACCGACGCCCGAAATCCAATCCGCTTCAACATAAATGCTGCGTCAGCGATAATAGGTCAGGGCTAGCTTAAATATACAGTGGCTCACAGCTTATTATATGCAGTTCATACTTTCGTATTAAAAGGTATGTAGCAACGAAACTATTAGGAATTAAATAAACATATTGGTACCATTTGAAAGTGCAAAATGCCTAGTTTAATAAGGAGCATAAAAATTAATAATCAAATAATACTGCAAATTTTAGGTCACAGCTTATTTTATGCAGGTACTTGGGATTTGGATAACTTTACTTTTTATGGTAAAAGTAATACTTTGATACCACCAACTATTGAGTTATTTCTGGTGTAATTTTGTGCCACTCAGCCTTTAGCTCCACATTAAGGTCGTTTTTATTGGAAATTTTGTGTCTTCGAATGTTTTGTTCGAATATTGACCATACATTTTCAATTACATTTAAGGTATATAGTTAGAATTTATTATTAATAAATGATGTTTCTTATAAAACTAGACAAATTACTCTTTAAAACTCATTACTCTTTAAAATGATACGAAAATGTTTATTCAATTCCTAATAGTTTTGTTGCTACATACCTCTTAAGTCGTGAGTATGCACTGCATAAAATAAGCTGTTAGCCACTGTAAGAACGTTCGTATTTATACCCTGAACCCATTAAAAATGTGTAAAAGGGGTATTATGTTTTTGTGCAAAATGCAAATGTATGTAACAGGCAGAAGGAAGCATCTCCGACCCCATAAAGTATATATATTCTTGATCAGCATCAATAGCCGAGTCGATCTAGCCATGTCCGTCTGTCTGTCTGTCCGTCCGTCCGTCCGTCCGTCCGTCGGTCCGTCCGTCCGTCCGTATGTATGAACGCAAGGATCTCAGAACCTATAAGAGCTAGAGACTGAAATTTTAGATGTAGGTGCTCCTAGTTCCTACGCAGATCGAGTTTGTTTCCGATAATCGATAACTTGCCCCGTTTCCAAGTAATCGATAAAAATGTATATCGAAATCCAGTTTTTTAAGCAATTTTGGTAAATAATAAGAGCTAGAGACACCAAACTTGACATGTAGCTTCTAGAATAGTATATATATATTTCGAGTATCTTTCATTTTATACCTATCGCCACCTCCCCGCTACTCTCTATCTTTAAGCGCGAGCTGCATTTGGTGTTGGAATATGAGGGTTCAGGGTATCCCCTAGTCGGGAGCTCCCGACTAGAATCTCTTACTTGTTTAGTTTTCAGTCTGTTTTGAGCAATAAACTTCAATAGTCAATTTTAATAAGTATTTTGGCTTAGTGACTTCGCACAAGAAAAATACGACAATACTAACTTGTACACACATACATATGTATATAGAAAAGTGATTAAATTTATCTTGCTAGAAAATAGCAAAGATGCCGCCATAAAGACGACGCCGTGCGCTTGCATCCTTTGTAAGGATGCAACAGTATGTGTGCATGTTTATGCAAGTAGATCGGCGCCGATTCTCATGCTTTTCTATGTACACACACACGTATTATGTACATACGTATGTAAGCATTACTTTTTCCGTTTTAATGATTTTAGAATGATTTAAGTTTAAGTTAAGCTTTTAAACCAAGATTTAAATAAGCTTATTTTAAGCTCAAACTAGGATTGTATTAAGAGCATATTCGTCTTATATTAAGAATCATTTAAACTTGATTCAATACCATTCCGTTCTTTAATTCAGCGTAATAAGGCTGAAAAACGTAACTAACTAATCTTGATTCAAGTATTTCCGTACTTAAAAAATAGAATTTCATACTTGAATCAAGTATTACCGGTCTTACCGTACTTTTATGACCGTGTTTACTCTGTTTTCTCTCTGTGTCGAATTATCGGTACAACATCTAAACCAGGCCCTCTCACAACTGTAACAGGCTGGTACATCCAGTACCGGTAAGGGTCCAGTCAGCTGGCTATGGTCGTTGCTATTTACTCATCACTAGTTTAACAGTGTTGAGGAAAAAAGGAAAAGTCACTTTCGGAGCAGAACTAACAAGAGACGAATGTGTTTGAATGTGCTCTAGCAATAACTTGTGAAATTTATAAAGAGAAAGATGGAAGTAGAAGTGTATTACACAACTGAGACAGGTGCCAACTTTTGACGGTTCAAGAGAAATCTTAACGCTTTTATAAAAAGCATCGACTACATCTTACACCTTTATCCAGACTGATATGTCAGACAACAACACTTTGCCAGAATTATGGAATGCACTTATTGCAGAATACAAAGTGCAAACACCTTTTAAAGAACTCTTTTGGAGCCTATTTAACGCAAGCTACCTGGGAAACCTCCGTTAGTTCATCGAGGATCTCGAAAATAATATTTTATAAGTTAGCGTTTGAAAATAACCCTAGCAATGCGACACTATGCAAACGCCATGCATATCACAATTGTAAGGAAGCTACTGGCCGGGGTACAAATCTCGGTCTCGCCAGGTTCAGCAAGTTTACAAGACATTTGTTAGTTGCTGGAATGGAGGGTTCTTCCTGCAGAAATGCCTGCGCATATCCGGAACGACCGAGCTGACCTTCAGCGTTCGATGGATAGCGCAGTGGTTGCTGCCGGAGTTCGTCTCGATACACACGCAAACTACTGCTGGGATTGTCATCATGAGCGACTTAATGAAGCCTCGTCTCTCGATACACTACATTTTAGGTTAGGAAAGGGGTTATGTTGAGTACCGCCTATCCACGGTGCCCGAGATTAGTGTTAATAAGAAATGAGAAGGATAAGCAGACAATATTTCTAACTTTAAATATTCTCTTATTCCATTAAAATGTGTTTAACAATGCTTATCATATATCAGAAACGGTTCCTTGCCTTCTTTACTATTAATACTTATGATACTTAAAACCAACAAAACAATAGATCTAACGGCTTCTTGCCGTGACTCCACATAGCTCGCTTAACTATAATCTTAACGGCTCCTTGCCGTGAATCAGGATTGTGGGGTGGCTGCTCTGGGTAGCCGCCTCACATAATCAAAGATGTAATTTCAAAGAAATTACACGATAGGCTTTGAATGATGTTAGCCAGATACGACATTAGCATGCGTCGACACAGAAATTAAAGCAAAGAGACGGTTTATATGAAAATAGACCAAAAACTAATAACGCTCAGAGCAATCAATATATCAATCGTAGGAACGTGGGAAATCATCATAAAATGCTAACCCAGCCACCAGTTCAAGTGGCTATTCCAACGCAAATCAGTGTTATCATGAACAAAATGGGCAGCACACTTATTCTGAACACAATTAGAGAGATCACCTCGAGCTCCAACAGAAGTTAAATCAAGGTAGAACCCAAAATCCCTTTAACTATCAAAATCAGCCCCATTCACGCTTGAATGCGCCAAACCCACCGACTAAACGTCAAAGAGATAGCAACAGAGGGCAGATGAAAATGGACACATCTTAAAATTTTCATCAGCAAGCCTCGGAACAAACAGAAGTCCATTCATAAAATTGATTACGAATTTCGAAGTGTTAAAATGTGTCATTGACACATGCTCAACCATAAAGCTAATGAAAACAAACTGTTTAAATTTCCAAACTTACAATAAAACTGTAAAGGTTCACACCATTAATTGTGTTATAGAGCTAAAACAAAGCATACAATAGGAGCAAGCAAAATTTGTCCGAGTAAGCAAAAATTATATATTCGCGACTTCTCAGAGCATTATAATGTTCTGATTGGAACAGAATATGAACTTTATAAAAGTGAATAGCAGCAATGGCTGCCAGGGCCTTCCGCTAAACAAAAGTAAAAACTTAAATGTAGGTAGCATTAACATACATATTTCTAAATCTTATTAACTGTTGTATTTACATTTTTAGTTTGGTCTAGGTAGAGGTCGAAAATGAGATATCCCAAATTGTTGTCAAATTTGCATCGGGGACAGGCAAGCAACAGGCACACAAGCGCATAAATGCTTCTATTCATATACAAAATATTCAAGTATGCGTGAATATAGCAAGTCCAAATAATCGTAAATGCACACATGGCAACGCTTAGGTACCCTTACCAACGATAACGATCTAAAATGCAAGAATTTCGCATCGAACTGGCAAACCCTTTCATGATTTCATATTACTCGTCCCTTCAAAAGGGTACAAATGCCTCCGACATTTGATAACAAGTAAGAGGTTATAGTCGGGAACTCCCGACTAGGGGATACCCTGAACCCTCTTATTCCATCACCAAATGCAGCGCGCGCTTATAGATAGAGAGTAGCGGGAAGTTGGCGATAGGTATAAAATGAAAGATAATCGATATATATATACTATTCTAGAAGCTACATGTCAAGTTTGGTGACTCTAGCTCTTATTATTTACCAAAATTGCTTAAAAAACGGGATTTCGATATACATTTTTATCGATTACTTGGAAACGGGGCAAGTTATAGTTTATCGGAAACAAACTCGATCTGCGCGGGCACTAGGAGCACCTACATCTAAAATTTCAAGTCCCTAGCTCTTATAGGTTCTGAGATCCTTGCGTTCATACATACGGACGGACGGACGGACGGACGGACAGACTTCCTTCTGCCTGTTACATACATTTGCATTCTGCACAAAAACATAACACCCCTTTTACCCATTTTTAATAAGTTCAGGGTATAAAACTGGAATTTGTGCGCATTTTTGCTTATCACACACATACACACACACACACACATTCAAACGATCCCTAAACATGAGAGAGCACTGAGAGTAAGTGCGACCGAGATAAAAATATACAGCGTTGACGTTCAATCGCACAAATCATATGGAAGAGCGTAAGCCGAGCAGTTTCCTGTAGTGTAAGCGAATAAAAAGACATCATATGTATAAGTTAACGCCAGCTAAACCAAAATAGGCTGACCGGATGCGTGTGCGACAAAGTTTCCCGCTCAGCAGTCTGCAATTTAAACATGCGCAACGAAGTTGCGATCCCCAGCAATGCAATATGATCCGTACGCCAAGCGGCCACTGGAATGTGACACGAGGCACATGGTCAGCATTCTGCCAACATCGCTGTCGGGAGTCCGTAGCTTAAGTGATGTTTATAATTGCATGCTTGAATCAGTTTTATAAGAACCCTCGAATAGTCAAAGCTGACCCGCGAACAATAAAATATAAAGAAACAATTTTCGTTATTATAATTGGCGCCCAATCAAGCTTTATAAAACTCCGTAACTAAAATCCCGCTCTAGCTAACGCCGAGTAATGGTAAAAGTAGTTTCGTTAAAATTGAATAATAAGACAAAAATTATTCAGCACATCTCGTGAAAACTATTTCGAACTCAGTGATTATGTTTTTATAAAACCCGCTCCAGCCAACGCCGCGAGTATTGAAACTTATTTGAAGTTCAAATGTTCAAATGTCTATCCCTCCGTGAAAAAAAAACAAAGCATAATAAATAAAGAAAATAAACTTACTGAATTGATCAAGGTAAAATTAAAAAAAAAAAAAAATAAAAAAAATTTTTTTTGTCATTTTTGTCTTGATAATTGAATAGTAACCCATACAATTTAACGTAGCGAAGACGAGATTATTAGCTCTTATAGACATACAGAGTTTAATAAAAAGAAACAAATTGTTGAATATCAGAGGGTTAAAATCGTTCCAGGAATAGAGTGCGATCAGTCCCTTGATCTGGTTAAAACCTTGCCTGAATTTTCTGGCAAAATAAATAAATACGTTGCCTGGCGAGAAGCAGCAACATTAGCCTACGAAGTATTTGAACCTTTTGATGGGAGTTCAAGACATTTCTATGCAATTGGTATTATAAGCAATAAGATCAAAGGCCCAGCCAGCGCAACCTTAGCGCAACCCGGTTTTGAATTTCAAGGCTATTATAGCCAGACTCGACTTTACCTACGCAGATAAGACGCCAATACGCGTTAACTTACAAAAACTTGGTACCCTTAGACAGGGTGAACGAGAATTGTTAGAGTATTATGATGAGGTTGAAAAAACTTTGACTCTCCTCACTAACAAAACCTTAATGACACATGACCCTGCAGCAGCAGCGGTCTTGAATGAGCAATTTAGAAAAGACGGGCTACATTCCTTTGTAGCTGGCCTTAAGAAGTCTCTTAAAACGGTAGTATTTTCTGCCCAACCAGAAGACTTAGCGTCAGCCTTGTCTTTGGCACAAGAACCTGAAGTTTCCAACGAATATTCACAATTCGCTGCAAGCTTTGCCAAAACCAGTGAGGAAAGAAACCAAAAACCAACAGGCCAACGCCAGCACCCGCGTTATCAAAACAACGATAACAATAATGGTCAAGGAAAAAATTTTCAAAATAAGACTCAAGGTAATAACAAGGCCAATGGGCAAACGAATCCCCAGTCAAATCAACAGGGAAATTCAGTCCAATTCTGCAAAACAACGGTTCCAGGGTAAAGACCAGCAGTCACGAGCCCCTGAACCAATGGAAATTGACCCGTCTACATCACGTGTTCGGCAACAAACTAATTTCAACAGAAAAACAGACTCAACCCAGAGCCGACAAAATGTAAATTTTTCAGCCCAAGAACAGTGCACTGGTGTTAACGATTACCAGTCTCACGGTGAGGAAAATGTTGAAGCATTCGAAGACAACGTATCTCATGATTCCTGTAATTTTTTAGGAATAAGTCCTCTCTCCCGTACGTCGAACAAGATGTAGGAGGAGGATTGGTTCTAAAGCTACTAATTGATTCCGGGGCATCTAAGAACTATATCAAAATCTTGTCCGCTTTACAAAACGTCACACCAGTTGAAAAGACTTTTCAGGTTTATTCTATCCATGGGGGCACAAAAATGTTACAAAAATTTCCGATTAAATTGTCAATGAAACATCATTTTTCTTCATTTTACCATCTTTAAAAGATTTCGACGGTATAGTGGGACTTGACTTACTTATGCAAGTCGATGCAAAACTTGACTTTAACAACGGTATCATTGGGTTTAAATGCGGCACGCAGCCGCTCAATTTTAAAACTTGCCCCCACGTAAATTTTACTCAAGTCAATGATTCAGATGTACCTTCATCTATGAAAGAATCTTTTGACATTATAATATAAACACTGTGGCTTCCATCCGAACAAACGATGAGCGATGGGGTGTACTCAAAATTATACCCATACCCTATGGGTGTGGCTGATTTTGTCAATTCAGAAGTTAAACAACTTCTCGACAATGGCATCATCCGGCCATCAAGATCGCCTTACAACAACCCCATCTGGGTTGTCGACAAAAAGGGTGTTGATGAGCTCGGTCCCAAGAAAAAAAGAATGGTCATCGACTTCAGGAAACTGAATGAAAAAACGGTGAGCGATAAATACCCATACCTAATATTTCAGCAATATTAGCAAACATGGGTGAGGCCCAGTACTCCACAACACTGGACCTCAAGAAGGGCTTTCACCAGATAGAACTGGCAGAAAGAGATGGAAAGTACGAGTTTTGTAGGCTCCCTTTCGGTCTGAAAAATGCACCGAGCATATTTCAGAGGGCTATTGATGACGTCCTCCGAGACGAAATTGGGAAAACTTGTCATGTCTACGTTGATGATGTGATAATTTTTTCTACAAACAAAGATGCCATGCTAAACACATAAATTGGGTTTTAAAAAGCCTTGAAGATGCAAACATGAGGGTGTCTCAGGAAAAGTCCAAGTTCTTCAAAAAGAGCGTGGAATATCTGGGATTCACCGTGTCCAGAGGTGGAATTCAAACTTCACCTGAAAAAGTGCAAGCTATAAAAAGCTTTCAAATCCCGAAAACACTATTTGGCCTTAGATCATTCTTAGGATTAGCCAATTATTATAGGTGTTTTATCAAGGGATTCGCCGATATCGCCAGACCCCTAACGGACGTCTTAAAGGGCGAGAATGGCAAAATAAGTGCTAACCAGTCGAGGAAAGTAGTTATCGAACTCACACAGAAACAAATTGAAGCGTTCTGTAAATTGAGGGATATACTGGCCTCTGAAGATGTCGTTTTGAGAGATCCAGACTTTAAAAAGCCATTTGACTTGACAACAGATGCCTCAGGGTACGGCATTGGAGCAGTCCTATCCCAAGAAGGTCGTCCCATAACCCTAATTTCACGAGCATTACGGGACAACGAGCAAAATCTTGCGACAAATGAGCGAGAACTCTTAGCCATTGTATGGGCTCTGAAAAACCTTAGGAATTATCTATATGGCGTGAGGCACCTTAATATCTTTACAGACCATCAGCCTCTAACATATGCTGTGTCAGATAAAAACCCTAATGCTAAGATAAAACGCTGGAAAGCTTTTATCGATGAGCACAATGCAAATATTATTTACAAACCTGGCAAAGAAGACTATGTAGCTATGTCACGTCAAAACGTGAATGCCCTCGACTCTGACTCGCAATGCTCAGATATCGCTACAATTTATAGCGAAGAATCCCTGACCTACACAATTGAGACCACCGATAAACCAGTAAACTGTTTCAGGAATCAGATTATTATTGAACAATCTCATTCCCCTTTTGTCAGAACTATCATACTCTTTCAAAACAAAACACGGCATGTTGTAGAGGTCTCAGATAGGAGCAGTCTTTTGCAAACACTACAGGATGTAGTAAATGCAGGTGTCGTCAATGGAATCCATTGCGAGCTGCCAATCCTTGCTTTTATACAACACAATTTGATTGAACTATTTCCATCAACGACATTCCGATATTGTAAGTATGTGGTGACAGACATCCCAGACAAGACAGAGCAAAGAGAAATAGTAACAGTAGAACATAACAGAGCTCACCGAGCAGCGCAGAAGAATGTCAAGCAAATAATGCGCGACTATTTTTTCCCAAACATGTCTAAACTGGCAACAGAAATTGTTGCAAATTGTAGAATTTGTTCAATGGCTAAGTACGATCGACACCCAAAAAAACAAATGTTAGGTGAAACACCCATTCCTACCTACACGGGAGAACGCCTGCACATTGATGTATTTTCGACAGTCCAGAAATTTTTTTTAACATGCGTTGATAAATTTTCTAAATTTGCTGTGACACAGCCAATTTGCTCAAGAGCAATCATAGACATCAAAAACCCAATCTTACAACTCATAAATTTTTTTCCCAACATTAATGCCATATATTGCGAAAGATCCCTAAACTCTGAGACAGTGAAATCCATCTTGTGTAAGTTCGATATCCAAATCGTAAATACGCCTCCCTCACACAGCGTCTCAAACGGCCAAGTCGAACGGTTTCATAGCACTTTGGCAGAAATTGCACGGTGTATGAAACTTGACAAGCACATAAGCGACACCATTGACCTGATCCTGCTTTTAACGATTGAATACAATAAAACTATTCATTCAGTGACGGCAATGAAACCAGTCGATGTTATCTGCTCAAGCAGCACAGAAACAGGAATACAGATAAGGGACAGACTTATAAAAGCACAATCTAAGAAAATGTCACAGGAAAATAAAAACAGGGAAAACAAAGAATATCCAGTAGGAGATAATGTTTGGGTAAAATCAAATAGGCGCTTGGCTAATAAATTAACCCCACTATGTGTAGAAGGCATAGTAGAAGCGGACCTAGGATCAACGGTTTTAATAAAAGGGAGGCTGGTCCACAAGGACAATCTTAGAAAATAAAAAATAAATTCTTTCAATTTAGTCTATCATCAACACTGGTAGTACTTCTAATGATGACCCTTACGACCGCGACAGTTAAACTGACAAACTACACACTTTCGGACTACATACCGGTAACTGACGGGAACGTAACTATTTGGGACGAGTACGGCTACCTAGGACACACAACAAACGTGACTTCATACGAGACATACGCAGACGAAACCAGACAGATAGACTTATTCAAACAGGACCACACGCAGCATCAATCTCTTGGGCACAGCACTTAAAGTTATAGCAGGAACCCGAGACTTCGACGACTGGGAACAGGTCAAGTTAAGACAGACGCAAATAACGGATTCACAAAACTTACAGATCGAATTAAATAATAAATTTCAAACAAGACTCAATCAATTAACAGAAATAGTTAACTCAATTAGCAAGACAGAAGAAATAGACTTAGATCATTTATCCGGAACAATTTTGGCAAAAAATAGGATGATTATATCAGACTTGCAAAATTTAATTCTCGCAGTAACACTTTCCAAAATAAACTTGATCAATCCGACAATGCTTGATAACGTCGATGTTAAGGAGATGACATTTAAACATTTCACTAACATTAGTATAAGCGATGTATTAGAGGTTGCTACCATTAAGGCTTTTCAAAATAACGACATTTTGTATTTTCTTATTAAATATCCTATACCTAAGATAGTATGTAAAAAAATAAATGTTCTTCCCGTTCAACGATCTGGTAAAATTCTGGACTTCGAGGAGAGTAGCATCGTAGCGGATTGCGGTACAGACATCTTCGCTGTAGGCGAGTGCAATGCGGCAATCGGCACCACATTCTGCAAAAACTTAAAAGCACCCAGCTGTGCCCAGCAATTGATAGCTGGAACACTCGCGCAATGTAGTACTCGCCCCGGCCAGCTAGATGAGTTAATGGTGATAGACGATGGTGCTATCGTAATTAACGAAGCATCCGTAAACATCTCAGGATCATCGTCATTCATCTCTGGAACTTACCTGGTCAACTTCGATGACGAAATTGTAATTAACAACACACGATACATCAACAATTATGGTGTCTTCAGAAGGAAGCCTGTGGTTTCAGCGGTCACTCAACTCAACGTGACTAATCATCGGGAACACCTGAGCTTACCTCTTCTACATGAGATGAGTACGATAAACCTGCAACGCTTCCGCCAACTAAAATCTGCGTTGACTTACGGACCCATATGGAGTGGAGAAGTCACACTAACGGTTGTCTTCTGTTTCTTGGTACTAGTGCAAAGGATTCGCCAGCGCGGCAAGCTACAACAACGGAACGCCATTATCGAGAAACTACAAGCAGGCACTAGGAAGACTGAGGACGTCCTTCACTTGGCCGAGGGAGCAGTTAACGCCAGCTAAACCAAAATAGGCTGACCGGATGCGTGTGCGACAAAGTTGCCCGCTCAGCAGTCTGCAATTTAAACATGCGCAACGAAGTTGCGATCCCCAGCAATGCAATATGATCCGTACGCCAAGCGGCCACTGGAATGTGTCACGAGGCGCATGGTCAGCATTCTGCCAACATCGCTGTCGGGAGTCCGTAGCTTAAGTTATGTTTATAATTGCATGCTTGAATCAGTTTTATAAGAACCCTCGAATTGTCAAAGCTGACCCGCGAACAATAAAATATAAAGAAACAATTTTCGTTATTATAATTAATATCTTACTCTCTTGCTCGCGATTTTGGACCAGATGTCTTAAGTTTTTTGTGGCCACTGTCCCTCTATGGCATGTCCAGTCTATATGCTGTTTGGTTAGTGCCTGAACCCATTAAAAATGGGTAAAAGGGGTATCATGTTTTTGTGCTAATGTATATAACAGGCAGAAGGAAGCATCTCCGACCCCATTAAGTATATATAGCCGAGTCAATCTAGTCCGCCTGTCTGTCCGTCTGTCGGTCCGTCCGTCCGTCCGTCCGTATGTATGAACGCAAGGATTTTAGAACTTATAAGAGCTAGAGACTTGACTAGGTCCTCCTAGTGCCCGTGCAGATCGAGTTTGTTTCCGATATTCGATAACTTGCCCCGTTTCCAAGTAATCGATAAAAATCTATATCGAAATCCTGTTTTTGAGCAATTTTGACATGTAGCTTCCAGAATAGTACATATATTTGCATTTGGTGTTGGAAGAAGAGGGTTAGCACGAGCTGAATTTGGTGTTGGTATAAGAGGGTTCCGGGCATCCCTTAGCATTTGAGTGGTAGCTTTTGCCACGCGATCTGCATAAATCATTTTCCTTAATTTGTCTATGGCCAGGGATCCAAAATTAGCTTAACTTAAGGAAATAGATTACTTAATAATGATCTGATTGTGGAGGGATAATGATCGTCGTTGTTTATATTTAAGATGGAGTCTAGGGCGGACATAGAGCATATTATAAACCTTCCTCCCATATTCTTTGCTTATTTGACGGTTTCCAATATTGCAACTATTTCAGCTGTCGGTGTAAATAAATGTGTGTGTCTTGTGTTGGTTTTAATTTCTGAAGAAGTATTGCCTGACGATGTGTGATGCAGTATTTTGTTTGTTATGTATTCTAAGTCAGGTGTCAATTGCCTCTGTACGTCAAAACCATGCGGGTTCAAGATATGGAATTTTTTAGGTGTGTATTGGAAAATTGTTTACTATTGATGTATTTATTGACCGTTCGATTGATGAGTTCGTTTTTGTGCTTGTAGATATATTATGGTGCCTTATGATATAAGTTATTGGAGTATTGGTGCAGTTAAGAAGTATTTGGCAAGTTTTTATGATAAAAAGTTACTTTGGAGTTCTATTAATAGGATAATTGCTTCTAGAAGGATGTTGCAGATTGGTGTTGAGCGGAAGGCTCCGAGCGACCTTGGAATTGCTGCGTTAAAAGGTGTTTTTAGTTTATTTAAAATTGATATAGATGTGAGGCCATATATAAATAAAGCGAAATCCATTTTAGATATAATTGCAGATTTAGTAACTGAAAGAAGAGTTACAGTATTGCAGTTATAACGGGGGCTAGCGACTTTCTTTTGACTTACAATTCTAGTTTGGACTGTATGCGAGCTATTATTTATCATTGGATAAGATATTCGGCAAAGTCCTGTTGTTGACCCCTTTAAAGTTTGTATGCTGGCTTGAAATTCGATTATAGTATTGTCTTGTTCTATAAGTTGTGCAGACAGTGACGGTAAATACGATCCATTTGAGTTTTTGTACTTTTCTTCCACGAATTTGGTACTAAAATGAACAAGAATATATGTACTTTATGTGGTCGGAGATGCTTCCTTCTGCATGTTACATACATTTACATTTTGCACAAATACATTATACTCTTATTACCCATTTTGAATGGGTTTGTTTCCGATAATCGATAACTTGCCCCGTTTCCAAGTAATCGATAAAAATGTATATCGAAATCCTGTTTTTTAAGCAATTTTGGTAAATAATAAGAGCTAGAGTCACCAAACTTGACATGTAGCTTCTAGAAAAGTATATATATATCGATTATCTTTCAATTTATACCTATCGCCACCTCTCCGATACTCTCTATCTATAAGCGCGCGCTGCATTTGGTGTTCGAATATGAGGGTTCAGGGTATCCCCTAGTCGGGAGCTCCCGACTAGAACCTCTTACTTGTTATTTTTATTTAAATAAAATAATTCTTAGATTTAAGTTAAACATGTTTTCACTATATGGACCTATATATAGGAACCTTATTTACCCTATCCTGAACACTTACAGAGCTATCACTGTAGTAAATATAAACTTTCTCGAGTGTCCTAGCGCTTACTTCCTCACAATTGGTAGTGGGCGTTTTTAAATCTAATAGACACCTAAATTGGTAGTGGGCGTTTTTAAATCTAATAGACACCTAAATCCCTTTCTGAGCAATTCATCGTAAAGGCTCCTACATCTATCAAATTCGCTCAAGCATAAATTAAAATCTCCTAAAATAATGCCACTCTCACTTAGAAATGAATATTGCTAAAATAAATCTTCAAATTGTGTTTTAAGCAAATCAAGCGGATATGACGGACTTTTGTAAATAGTGCATCGCAGTGCATTAGGCATTACCTCGCAATCAAGAATAACAAGAACAGTAAACCCTGGAATTTGAATAGTTTCATTTAGGTATGTTGGGGCCTCAACGAAACATAGAACAGACGACTGAAACTTTAATTTATCTGATCGAATATCAGCAATATGACAGTGAATGCTTTCAGTATTAGAAAAGAAAATGTCTAGGGCGGAACGGTTTACTAAGTGATCATATTGTGTTCGAAATAGTTTTACAGTCTGCAATTTCTCTATCTCATTTTTGACCTTATCTCCTATCTGAACATATCTCCTATGATAAGCAGTTGTTGCTCAACTACAAGCAATTGTGAACCCTCACTTTGCTATACGTAGCTCCCTGACTTTTGTGCATAGTTATACATTCTGCAGGTATAACTGGAAACTGCCTACGGTCAATAGAAACTTGCTCATTTCATCTTTATTGAAAACTTTTAACTATCTTTTAAATTGGGGTCCAGAAAGCTTCTGTACGATGTGTACACTATGATTGAGTAAGTAGTACTTTTACTACGGTATCATCGAAAAATGTCATCCATAAAGTTATTGGAGTGCTGGATGCATCAAAATCTAGTTGCATTGACATGCCTGTTGTCCCTTTAACTAATCTATCCATGGTATTTACATTGACCGTAATCATATATTTGGCAGTGGTTTTTAGAAGAAGGGACATACGCAATCCCAATGTTTCGGGCGACCTAAGCCTACTAACGGCTTGTAAGATTCTTGATGTGTTGCCTTAATAAAATCATCAGCGGTAGAAATAAATTGATCAGTCGGAATTGAGTTTAGCTTTATCGTGTTATAACTATCTGTCGCAGCATTTGCACTAAATAGATGAATGGCATCATCGGCCAAATCCGATTGCTGACAAGTGCGGGGTCGAATAAGACTAACATCGGCTGTCATGTTTCCCGATGCCATATTATTTAAGGCAGAAGCAAACAATTGGTCCTCCCGTTGTCGCATGAATTCTGTGAGCTGAAAATACTTGAAAAGGTCCCACAGCAATGAGGCATAAATTGCACTGTAGGGATCATTAGAGTTGGATTAGAAAATCCCCTACTGGTGATAACTGTCGTAGATCCCCGAAAACTATGGCTGAAAAACCACCGAATGGAGAAGTATTTTAAAAAATTTGTTTTAAACGGGATTTCAACTAGGAAAACATTGTGAAACCTACTATAGATATTTCATCTACAATAATAAGATGAAGGTCTTTTAACCTTGAATGCAAAGTATTTACTAAATTATTATTTAAAGCCCTAAAATCGGAATCAGATTGATTAACCGGTAAGGAAAACATGAAATGCAGTGATGAGCAACAGAGTCCGAAAGCAGATTTACCTGATGGAGCACATAATAGTATTTTAGGAGAAGTTGGATCACTTCCTGGCTTACTATTGTACAGTTCGGACAAAACTACTGAAATCGGCTCTTTCCGATACCCGCACCATCTTCAACAACCATTGTTTAAGACATTTAAATGAAAATTTATTTCTGGCAATCCTACTACGTGAAATCTATCATCTACTAGTTCATGGTTTTCACCATTTTCTTCATTTTCTGCCTGCACTGCATTTTCAAGAGCATGCTGAGGTTCACTGTCATCTAAGCTATTATATTTCCTGCGATTACTCTCGATTAACTCCTGATTCTGGCCGCAAAACCATTCGCAGTCTCTTGCTACTAGTTCTACATTTTCATCCCTCCATGGGACATACAGCATAACTAATTCTCGAAATTAATTGCTCCTCTCAATATTTATATTAAATCTCCTATACCTTATTATAATGGGAGTGTTCCTCTTCTTTACGAAGCCACTACCATCGCGAAGTGTGTAAACTAATTGTTGGGAAGCCCTGGGTGTTTCGATGTCATCAGCATCATACTTACCTTGTAGAGTACCACTATGCCGGTTGCTAAAACTGTAAAAAGAAGCAAAATCAGCTAGGCATAAACTATCTTTAGTGTCGGGACGCTGAACATAATGGTCTATAAGTCCTATTTCCAATATTGCTACTGAGTCATCGGGTAAGTTTCGCAACTGTTGCTTAGACTTCCTTAACCCAATCCGATGCGTTACTGCTTTCGGGCAAAGACATACCTAAGCAGCAGTAAACGGCTTCCTGGGCGGATGTTTCCGTACCCGAAATAAACTTATGCCCTATATGCTGTAACTTTTGCGTTGTAGTTACATTGTCCCTGCTAATCTTACTTAAAGCTTCACGCATTAGCTTTGAAATTCCTTTCGGTACTTGTTAATATAATTAACGACGTAACTGCAGCACGCATACGGATCTAATATAAACTGGATATCTATATTGACTGTATTGGTATTATAATCGCTAAGCTCAATTTCTGCGAATGATCGCTTAAAATATATTTTGGGCTTCTTTATACTCGTGCATAAATATAGCATTCGTAACTTAAGCTTTGTTGATCGTGGGACAAAAAGATATTTTAATCACTAAGGTAATCTATGGTTCACGATCAATCGAATATTCTTAAACGCCCTGAATCTTTTCAAAATTTCTGCGATGCACATCTTTATTTTCAGCATCGTCTTCTAATGGGAATATAATTTCTAATTGGGGCATGGGAGGGTATGGAATACCAAATCTACATATTTTTTGTGCCCTAACTTCTCGCCTACATGAGTGCCCGTGATTGTGAGTTTGATATTCCAAAAATGGAGCCACATCCGGGTTAATTGTTTCAGCTGTAATGAACTGATCAATAAAGGACTTTACAGACGGAATGCTTGATTCATCAGCCATATCAACTTTCGGGGCATCTTTCAGCCAAAACATGCCATGAATGTGGGGGGAGCCTCTTTGCTGAAACACAACTCGCCAATAATAATTAATAACTCTGTGACTACCAAAAACACCGCCTTTATTTTTCATTAGTTTTAAAACCTGCCTAAAACTAAAATCAAAATACCTAGCACAAGTAAAGGTTCGGCTGTAATCAGACGGGCTTTATTGTCAAAACACAAATTACCTGCTAATTCTTTGCAAATGTCTAACCCATCTACGTTCTTTGTAAGTAAAACTACCAGTTCTGCCCACCTAGTTTCTGCTGCCGAAAATGTTATAAAAAAGGTCGGAAGACTAATCTGTCTAATCAGCGTCATGACCTTCTTATTTTCTGCTTCCCAGTGAGCAGGTGAAGTGCGAATACTTTTAAAAACCCTATAGCCATCATCGTACCGTATTAAATTTTTTAATGCTGCTTCATGACCATCTTATTTTCTGCTTCCCAGTGAGCAGGTGAAGTGCGAATACTTTTGAAAACCCTATAGCCATCATCGTACCGTATTAAATTTTTT
Source organism: Drosophila ezoana (assembly GCA_035045725.1). Classification (NCBI taxonomy): domain Eukaryota; kingdom Metazoa; phylum Arthropoda; class Insecta; order Diptera; family Drosophilidae; genus Drosophila; species Drosophila ezoana. Next base: position 301,091 of record JAWNOU010000122.1, read on the forward strand.
AATGCTGCTCATTTAAGGCTTGTGCTGCAGTAATGCCTCGTGTGGCGCAGTGCTTACGTACGCAAATGGAAGTACTGTTTCATATATTAATCATTTCCAATTTCTTATAATCGAGAAATAATATATCTGCTCTACAACCTCTCCTATCAAAGTTTCTAATTTCTGACCTAGCTATGGTTGTAAAACTTTCTGAACACTTTTTCTTAATGCCACCAAAATAGTTGGGAAGGCCAGCTCCTCTGAATCACAATCTTCGTTTATTTCTAAGGGACGCTGACCCTCTACAGGAGCTATAAGTATTCTTTGCATCGCAATATTTTCGACAGGAACGTTTTCTGATAATGTTTCTTGAGCTTGAGCAGATCTTTCCACTAACTGCAGTACTAACTCCCTGTCGTTAGCAGATGCAACAAACGGAACATCGTCAGACGAAAAGGACGACAACCACTGTTCGTTAACAGTAATTTAATGCTTTTTGTAAAGCTCGGTGTTGACTAAAAATTGTATTGCATGAGCAACTTTAGAGGGCCTAATGGTTTCAGCCATAAAATCATGGCTATATTCCATCCTACGTTTGAGATGAATTTGAAATTTCTCGCTATCATTAGACGCCCTCGGCATTCCTGGTAGCATTGCGCCTATTCTCTGCTATCCTATTACCTGTATAACTTCTATTGGCGTCAAAAGCCTCCTGTCGTGCTTGAATACGAGTACTTCGCCTTGAACTTGTATTACGTGCTTGCTCAATTATTCTACGAATCGCATTTTCCTTAACCTGTGAACTTTGATTTCTATCACTAGCTCTTTTCTAAAAGTCATTGTTCCATAATTTGCCGATGGCGAGCTCGCCGAATAGGGTTTCGTCCTTGTTCGTCGGTCCTATAACCGAGGTCCTATTTGCGCCTCGAACGGTCTTCAGTATTTTGTCTCTGTTCGTTTTCCTATAAACTGGGTCTTGTATACGTCTGAAGTGGTCTCCAGTATTATGTCCTTGTTCGTTTTCCCGGTAGACGATTGCTCCTGGTGTCTAGCTGGAGAATAAGCTCGTCGAGTCGAGTCGTCTACAGTATTTCGCTTTGTTAGTTTGCATAGTAGACTGGGTCTTGTCTGCGACTCCATCGACGCAAAGTATCAGCCAGTTGCTCCTGTTGCCTAGCTGGAGAATAAGCTCGTTGAACCGAGTGGTCTACAGTTTTTTGCCTTTGTTCGTTTGCCCTGTAAACTAGGTCTTGTCTGCGAACTTGGTTTAGTTACCTATTCCTATTTCTCTGTTTGACCAGAACCTTCATTTTCATAGAGTAAAATTAGTAATTTAGATTATTTAATTCCAATTAATTATTTGCAATTCAATTAATTAAAATTAATTGTTTTAATTTCAAATGTAATAAATTATTTTTTAATTTTTAAAAATATAATATATGTTATATTAAAATAGATATGTATTTATTTGCATTATATTAAGTATATCTCTATATATAAAACTGTTTGCCCTGACTGACTGATTGGTGATCAACGCACAGCCAAAACCGTAAGAGCTAGGAAGCTGAAATTTTCACTGTAGTTACCTTATGTGATGAACGTGCACGCTAAGACGGGGTTTCGTATTCAGCGATTTGGGAAATTCCACCCGCAAGTATGGAAATCCGCGAAAAACGTTTGTATGAACTTTTTTGTTTACCATCCGATCGGCCTCAAACTTAATTTCAAAGTTCTTTGTTCAAATACATTTGAGGGGTGTTTCACACTTTTGCAAAAATGTATTCCTCCTTGGTGGAAATGGGGGTCAAAGATTTGGTGGATGCCGTTTCGCGCTCAAATTCATTTCCAAGGATCTACATAAGAAATCATTTGAGACGTGTTTCACATATTTCGTAAAATCTTAACTCCTTCGGTGGAAAGTGCATTTTAAAGATTTTTTTGGTGAATTTTAAGTTTTCTCCGATTTGCATCAAACTTATTTTCAAAGCTCTACATAATAATATGATAAATACGTGTTTCAGCGATTTGGGAAATTCCACTTGCAACAGTGGTAAAAGGCCGGAAAACTTATATATGAAAGTAGTTTGTTTACCGTCCGCTCAGTTTCAAAATCATTTTCAAAGCTTTTTGAGAACATTGATTTTATAACATACGTGCCACGGGCAAGGCGGGGCTATACCCGCTAGTGTATATACATATATACCCATATTCACAACAACAGAATTTTGAACCACTGTCATTCATAGGGTGCATAGCTGGGACCGGTTAATGCCAATAAAGGATAACGCGTGGCGAAATAAAAGTGCCTTAAAAGGAGCCACAAAGCGCGAAAGTTCAAGTACTCCGAAAAGTGCCTCAAAAAGGAGTCACAGCGCGAGTGCAAACCGTAAAGACAATCCTTACTGCGATTATCCTCTATCGTTTTCCGGTCGTTATCGCCGAGCCCCGTGTAGTACCAGTTCGCAGGGTACCACGTACTAGTGTCTCGCAGGATCCCCAGTCACCCGCCGTTGCTACACCGCTTTGCCGTTACACCCCGGGATAAAAAGGAAATAGTCCAAAAAAAAAAAAAAACTTTCACAAGATTAACATGTAAGAGGTTCTAGTCGGGAGCTCCCGACTGGGGGATACCCTGAACCCTCTTCTTTCAACACCAAATGCAAATATATATACTATTCTAGAAGCTACATGTCGAGTTTGGTAACTCTAGCTCTTATTATTTACCAAAACTGCTTAAAAAACAGGATTTCTATATACATTTTTATCGATTTCTTGGAAACGGAGTAAGTTATCGATTATCAGAAACAAACTCGATATGCGTAGGAACTAGGAGCACCTACATCTAAAATTTCTGTCTCTAGCTCTTATAGGTTCTGAGATCCTTGCGTTCATACATACGGACAGACGGACGGACGGACGGACAGACAGACGGACTTGGCTAGATCGACTCGGCTATTGATGCTGATCAAGAATATATATACTTTATGGGGTCGGAGATGCTTCCTTCTGCCTGTTACATTCATCTACATTTTACACAAATACAATATACCCTTTTTACCAATTTTTAATGGGTTCAGGGTATAAAAAGAAAAATTTATATTTTGGAATATTTCATTATTACATTTAGATTAAGAAAACTGAAAAGCTATTTAGAAAACCCTGTTATAATATTTAACAAAACGTAAAATGATAAATAAACAAAACACAGCACTTGCAGTATAAATTACTCCAATTCTGCGACTCTCAAGGGACCCTCCAGAATAGAAGTAGAGAACCAGCCACTGGTTCTAGAATAATAAAAAATAATAAAAAGCACGAGTCTCAAGTTGTCCGATTCATCAAAAATGCAGCAAAAGGATCTTTCCGACGCGCTAGCTAATATGATACTCGGTTCATCTAATAACCTGTACGCCATTCCAGGGCTAAAGCAGGTGATTCTGTCTTTAATTAAGGACACACTTCAGGGAGGTGAAATAATACGCCAGGCCATTAATGGGGAAAATGGCGAGCATTTAGCCGATGTCCCTCTCACGAGTCCGACTGAGGGTGAAGATTCAGAAAAGGTTCCAGGTATAACGCGTTTAATAAGGGAATTCTCAAGAGATAAAACCGCATTCGGGTCATGGAAGAAAAACGTCGAAAGAATAATAGCCATTTATAAGGGCCAAGAGCACACTTATAAATATTATTTAATTACTCTAGCCATACGCAATCAAGTAATGTGCTTGAGTCATACAATACCCCAATGAATTGGAAAGCCATTTCCAAGTGTCTTACTGAACATTACGCCGATAAGGGAGATTTGAAAACTCTAGAGCATCAGATGTTCTCACTGACACAGGGTCGTCTGTCCGTTAACGAATTTTATCAAACGGTATACCACCAGTAGTCTTTGATTCTTAATCAGACAAGTGTTCAAGAAGACAAACCAGAAATAGTAAGGGCTTTGACGAATAGTTTCCGAGGCAAAGCCTTGGACACGTTCGTGCGAGGTCTAAATGGCGATTAATCTCGACTCCTGGCTATCAAGGAGCCAAGAGATTTAAGCCACGCCCTGCATTTGTGCAGCTTAGTAGAGAACCAAGAACAAAGAAATTCTTTTATACCCAAAATTAGACAACAATCGCCACATACAAAATAATATCTCCGGACAGTGGAGAAGATTTGATCCGACCCTGTATTACATCCCAAGACCAGTCGCGAAATACCAGACTACACAACCAACTATAACTCAAGAAGCCAAACAATTCCCTCAGACGACATATGCACAATACGCTACACCCCAACAGTTCTTTGGGCCTAGACAACCCTACCCAGCGCCTCCGCGCCCAATGGCTCGCAAACCGGAGCCCAAACCCAAACCGATGGAATTAGATGGTTCCATGCGGACCGGAAATATTAATAATATGAACAGGCCCCAGGCAAACTATTTCGTGGGTAAACGCCCCCCTACCGCAACCATCGCACCTCCTCCGAAATTCCCACAACAGTTCCATATAGCCGGTGCTTTATATAACACAGACGTTGTTATTCGACACTCAACTACCTCATCGACACCGGCTTAAATCAAAATTATATCCAACCCAACTTAATTCAGAATCCCAAACAGAACGAAAAGACATTTTACTCAAACTCAGTCGGCGGACAAACAAAAATATCACAACATAGCTACATAAGTTTGTTCTCTCAAAAAGATAAGCCAATCAAATTTTTCCTGTAACCCACACTTAAAACTTTCCATGGGATATAAGGTAATGATACCCTTAAACAGCTTAACGCTGTTAATGACGTGTAAAACGACATATTAATTATAAATGGTAACTATTGAATTAAAATAAAACAACTAGCAACACAAGCGGTCAATAATATTAAAGTAAGAACTGAACACATGTCAAACACACAGGAAAATCTCATAGCTCGTATCACTCAAACACAGTTAGACTTGTTCGCAGACCCAGACGGAAAACTGACCTACACCACGAAAGTGTTAGGCGAGATAAGAACGACATCGGACTCTCCGGTGTATAGCAAGCATTATCCGTACCCTGCTTCTCTAAGAGGAGAAGTAGAAAAACAATTACATCAGTTGTTGCGCGACGGCATTATAAGACCTTCACGGTCGCCGTACAATGCACCCGTATGGGTGGTTCCTAAAAATAGCGATGCGTCAGGAAAAAAGAAGTGTCGTATAGTCATCGACTATAGGAAACTTAACGCGGTAACAATTTCGGATCGGTATCCAATCCCTGAAATCAGAGAATCAATCGCACAATTGGGCGAGAACAAATATATCTCTGTGCTCGATCTGAAAAGTGGTTTTCATCAAATTCCGCTCAAGGAGAGTGTGTAGTTACAAGCCTTTTTGCAACTAATCAATTATCACTGCTTGTGTGCAGCGATATTCAAGACCCATATTTGTTTCGAATGTATTTATTTTGCCGCACAGGGCACTTATTATGAGTTACAATGGGTTTAATGTTTGCTTGGCAGTCAACTCGAATAGTTGTGCCTCGCTTGCGATCAACGAAAAAACTAAAAACTAACTATATGCAAACGAACGAAATTGAGCTCCGCTCAGAACGATGGGCAGCGAGCGTCAGCGCAGCAGGCAAAGGGCCGACGAAAGAGAGTAGGCAGCAGCTTATAAAGAGCAACATTATTTGCTTTTAAGCTCTTATTATGATTGTTGCTTTCTGCTGTTACTGCACGCAGCCGTCGCTGTTATCTCTTCCGGTCACTTGACCAAACATCCTCCCCCCGTTGGAAGGCAAGGGACTTTCAACATCATCCTGTTTTGGCAGCAAACACAGCTTTCGTACGGCTCTGCGTATGACTCCAGTCGCAGTCTGAAGCACTGCAACTCTAGATACCCCATCAGATCCCGATATCAGCTCTAGCACTCTAGCTAATGGCCACTTCAGCGGCGGTAGGTTCTCATCCTTTACAAGGACGACATCGTTGATGGAGAGTCCTGGCTGAGGAGTGCGCCATTTGGAGCGCTGTTGAAGAAGCGTTAAATACTCTTCGCGCCAACGGGCCCAAAATACTTGTTGGAGGTATGTGACGCGCTGAAAATAGTTAAGCCGATTGAAATTAAGCTTCCTTAGATCAGGCTCAATGTATGACGAAGATGGCGCTGTACCAAGGAAGTGTGCGGGTGTCAAGACGTCAAGATCATCGGGATGCTCTGAAAGTGGAAGTAATGGTCGAGAATTAATAATTGCCGTGATGTGGCAGACGAGCGTGCGCAGCGAATCGAAGTCCAAGACGGAAGGGCCGACAGAGCGATAAAAATGGTGCTTCGCAGTCTTCACAGCGGCTTCCCATAGCCCGCCAAAGTGCGGAGAGCGAGGAGGGATGAACGACCATTCAATTGAGTCGGATAGGCAAAACTCGTGAACAGCCTTGACATGCTCGTCACTCAGGAACAGGCGGCTCAGATCTGCCAACTCATTCTTAGCGCCTACAAAGTTTGTCGCATTGTCAGACCAGATCCTTGAAGGTCGAGTGCGAGTCAGGATGAACCGTTTTAGGGCGTTTAGAAACGATGGTGTAGACAAATCCTTTACAAGCTCTAAGTGCACTGCCTTTGTAGCGAAGCATATGAACAGGCTAATGTAGCATTTCACGGGTGGCCTGTTGCGCACTTCGCTCTTGTAGAAGAATGGTCCACAGTAGTCAACGCCAGTGACCATAAAGGGATACGATGTGTCGAGACGATCAGCTGGTAGGTCTGCCATTATGTGCTCTGCCAATCGTGGCTTGGCAGGAAAACAGATTGTGCATTTGGCAACAATGCTGGAGACTGTTTTACGACCGCCAATGGGCCAATATTGGAGCCGAATCGAAGCCAATACGGCGCGAGGTCCAGCATGTAAGTTCCGTTTATGAAAGTGGATTATGATTGCTCGAGTCACAGGTTGCTGGCGAGGCAATATAATCGGATGTCGCGCTGAGAAGTCCAATGACGAATTTTTCAGCCGTCCACCGATGCGGAGTAAGCCGAAGTCGTCAACGAATGGCGCAAGAGAGGCCATTGAGCTAGACCGTTTGACAGGCCTTCCTTCCATCAGTGCCTTGTAGTCATCGCCAAGAGTAGCCATTTGCACTGACCGCAGCAACAGATGCGTGCCATGATGCACGTGGCTCACAGTAACCTTAGCTCCACGCTGCAGTTCCGAGTAATACCTTGTGTCGAAGTTCTGGCAAGGATTCGACAGGTACACAGGAGGCGGGCCACTCTTCCTTTTCTTTGCTGAGGAAGCTCGGGCCATGGGCCCATAACGGAGACCTGGAGAGCTCACTGGGCAGCGCTCCTCGTGAAATTATATCCGCCGGGTTTAATTCAGTGGGAATATGATGCCATTCCATGCCAGTGGTGAGCTCTTGGATGGCTGCGACCCGATTGGCAACGAAAACATTGAATTTGGAAGCATCATTGCGAATCCAAGCCAGGACTACAGCAGAGTCTGACCAACAGTAATAACGGCAGTTAAACACCTTCAGTTGGTAGATTTCGCTGAGAAGTTCAGCCAATAATGCAGCTCCGCAGAGTTCCAGCTTTGGTACAGTGATGGTTTTCACTGGCGCGACACGCGACTTAGAACACAAGAGACGTACGCTTGTGTTGCCATGGCACTTTGCTCCATAAGCGCTCAGGCTGGCATCACAAAATCCGTGAATCTCAACTGTGCTGTCTGATGAGAGTGCACGACGGGGATACTGGAATTGCTGAGTATGCTCAAAATCGGCGCAGAAGTTGACCCAGGCTGTGCTTAAGTGTACAGGCAAGCTCTCGTCCCAGTCCAGTTTTTCTCTCCAGAGATCCTGCATAAAAATTTTAGATTTTGTTATTACAGGACCAACAAGACCAAGGGGGTCGTAAAAACGAGCAATTGAGGACAGGATTGATCGTTTTGTCAGTCTCGAGGGTATCCTCAGTGGAGAAAATGAAAAAAGAAAACAGTCTGAGGCGGGATCCCAAACGAGGCCTAACGTTTTCGTGATATCGCTGCCATCGTTGAACTTGAGCAGCGATTCCCTATCCTCTTCAGGTATGTTTTGGAGTACAGTAGCGTCGCTAGAACACCATTTTCGCAGCTTAAAGTTGCCTTTGGCGAGTAGTCCAGACGTTTGCTTCAATATCTCAACTGCTTCTTGAACACAGCTACCACCAGAGATGAGATCATCCACGTAGAAATCCCTTTTAATGATGTCAGCGCCAATAGGGAATGCCTTCTGCTCATCCATGCCCAGTTGGTGCATAGCCCGCACTGAGAGAAACGAAGCTGGTTTTGTGCCGTAGGTGACGGTGTCTAATTTGTAAACCTGTATCTTCTGATGCTGCGAATCACGCCACAGGATACATTGAAGATAGCTGTCTGCTGGTTCGACTCGTACGCATCGATACATTTTGCATATGTCGCCTGTGAGGGCGACTGCAAATGATCGAAAACGCATCAGTATCGAAAACAGTTTCGGTTGGATGGTAGGACCTGCCATCAGTACATCATTCAGCGAGTGTCCAGAAGTAGTAGCTGCCGAACCATCAAACACGACCCTTAGCTTGGTTGTAGTGCTATCCTCCTTCAGCACGCAGTGATGTGGCAAATAGTATTTGCATTGGCCCAGTGCAGCTAAGCTAACAAGTGACATATGATTTAAGTCAAGATATTCCTTGATAAATGCTGCATACTGGGTTTTCAGATTTGGATTGCGGTCTAGTTTCCTTTCTAAATTAAGGAATCGGCGAAGCGCCTGTTGATAGGAGTCACCCAGCTGATCCATGCTTAGTCGGAGCGGTAAACGAACTGAATACTCGCCAGTCGGCAGACGTTTATAATTGGCCTGAAAGTGTGCCTCGCAGTCACGCTCCTCCCTGTTTGGTGATGACTCAGGCTCAGTGCAAGATTCCAGCTCCCAAAACCGACGGATTGATTCGTCAATCTGTGCATTCGTCTGAAGATGCGAGTCTGACAGCAGATCTGGATTCATCACTGATCGCCTAGCCACGAGCGATGATTTTCCTGCATGTGGAGCACCTCCAGTCGCCACCCAACCAAAGCGAGTCTTTTGCAGTATCGGCAGTCCAGCAGCTAGTTTAATCTGGCCAACGCAGAGCAGATCGAAAAACAGACTGGCTCCGATCAACATGTCGATTTGCTGAGATTTGAAGAATTCAGGATCAGCTAATTGTATGTTTCATGGAATGTTCCAGGATGCAGGGTCAAGAGTGAAGCCAGGCTGATTATCGGTGATGGATGGTGCGATCAATGCCGGGATGCATGTGGAGTACTTAGACACTCGAGATTGGACACTGATGCTTACCGAAAAGCCATCTGATGAAAACGCTGAATCACCAATGCCAGAGACGACTGCTGTGGACTTGAATTTGCGCAGCTGGAGCTGATGAGCAAGACGAGAGGTGATGATGTGCAATTGCGACCCAGAGTCGAGCAACGCACGGCAGGGCACCAAGGAGCCAGCGCGATTTTTTACATTGATGACGGCAGTGGCAAGTAGGACAACATCGTGCTTAAGATACTGGTCGATGGGGAGTGTCGAGGATGAAGTTGCCGCCAGGATGTTTTGAGATGAGGTGTAAGTTTCGGCTTCTTGGGCATTGTGTGAGCTAGAAACATTGCTATGACTGCTTGGGTTGCCAAGATGCAACAGGCTATGATGTTTGCTTCCACAGACTCTGCAAGTGCTGGAGCCGCAGACTCTCAGCTGATGTCCCCTTTGCAGGCAATTGAGGCACAGCGCAAGCCGTTTGGCTTCATGAAGGCGCAGCGAGGGCGATAATTTTGCGAATTGCAAACATTTATAAATGGAGTGGCCTGTGGCTTCACAAAATACACATGCATTTGTTCCGTTCTTAGTCACCACAAACGTTCTTCTACTACTGTTGCTCTGGCCCATCTGGGAGCCAGGCGTGTACATTGCCGTCGCGTGATCCGCATTTTCCAGTCTTTGGCAACGCCTTTCGATGAAGGCTGTAAGCCGCTCACAAGATGGTATGACGTCCAACGGCGCATCATCCTCCCAGCTAGCTTGCGTGGCGCTATCTAGTTTTTGCAGCAGTGTGTGTACTATGATACAACCGGCGATCTGTTCCACACTGCCCATCGACTTTAACGCACGTAAATGAGAGTTGACCTTATCTGAGAATTCGCGCAGTTGTGTCGTCGCACCCTTATCCACCTTTCTTAAACCCAAAATTTCAGCAATATGTGCCTGAAAAACAAGACGCTTGTTATTAAAACGCTTATCAAGTAGTTCTAAAGCGGCAAGATAATTAGTGTTTGACATTTCCAACGAGCGAATTGTATCCAGCGCTGTTCCTTTGAGGCAGGACCGTAGATGCTGAAGTTTTTCAATGTTGGTCAAATACGGATCCTTATCAATGACCGTGGTGAACATATTTGAAAAGTCAGACCATTCTGTGTAGCCTCCACTAAACTCCGGCAATTTAAGTTGAGGCAATCGAGAGTGGTTTGGAACAACAAACGTAGAGCGAGGATCATCGGCTGCGGCTGAATTGAAAGTGGAGCAATGTGGAATCTGCTGGATCTTGCTTCGATTTCCGCGCTCGCGTTGAAGGGACACACGTAGCCGCCTAATAGTTAACTCAAAACTTGACTGAAGATCCTCTTCAATGCTGGTTTGACTCACATCCAACAAACTATCATAGATTGTTTCAAATTTCGCCTGCAAGTCAGATGCCATACATATGTAATCTTGCAGCTCGTAGTCATCAACATCGCGAAGTCGCGCGGGATCAAGTTCAGAGGACAATCTATTGGCTCGATCGCTTAAATTCTTAATCTTTACTTTAAGAACTGCAGCCTGTGTTCCAACCGCCACTTGATTAGCTGATATCGCCTCATTTTCATTTACACTTGCACCTTCATCAAACATTGTTAATGTAGCGCCCAACAAGGTTCACACAGCCGAACTACAATACAAAATTACGCGCACAAGTGTTCGTTCGAGCGAGATAGCGGATAACTGGTTTGAGCGCGCAACGATTAACGGCGAATTTGCTACGGAGTCTATGTACAACGATAAACTGTATGCATAGGCACAGCATGCGGTTAAGTACCGTTATGGAGAGACTTGTTTAAAATTATCAATTTATGTTGAGGCGCGCAGCACTTAACGCACAGCTGTGGGTTATAAATATACGCAATAAAGTTATAAAATAAAATCCGAACAGAGTCGAAACGAACGAGTAAAAATAAAGAATCACGTCGGGGTCACCAAAATGTGTAGTTACAAGCCTTTTTGCAACTAATCAATTATCACTGCTTGTGTGCAGCGATATTCAAGACCCATATTTGTTTCGAATGTATTTATTTTGCCGCACAGGGCACTTATTATGAGTTACAATGGGTTTAATGTTTGCTTGGCAGTCAACTCGAATAGTTGTGCCTCGCTTGCGATCAACGAAAAAACTAAAAACTAACTATATGCAAACGAACGAAATTGAGCTCCGCTCAGAACGATGGGCAGCGAGCGTCAGCGCAGCAGGCAAAGGGCCGACGAAAGAGAGTAGGCAGCAGCTTACAAAGAGCAACATTATTTGCTTTTAAGCTCTTATTATGATTGTTGCTTTCTGCTGTTACTGCACGCAGCCGTCGCTGTTATCTCTACCGGTCACTTGACCAAACAGAGAGAGATATAGAAAAAAACAGCATTTGCAGTAAACGGAGGTAAATATGAGATTACCAGACTTCCATTTGGGTTGAAAAATTTCCCATCAATATGCCAGAGGGCCTTGGATGACATTCTAAGGGAACACGTTGGAAAAATATGCTACGATTACATCGACGATATTATTGTCATTAGTCAGTCCGAGAACGATCCCGCCAAACACCTAGACACCTAAACACCTCACCGTGGCCCTAGGCAAGGCGAATATGAAAATACAAATCGACAAATGTGAGTTTTTCAAAACCGAAATCGATTACTAGCTTTTACCATATCGGCAAACGGCGTAAAAACCAATTCCGAAAAAGTAAGGGCAATAGAAAAGTTCCCCACGCCCACCACCCTCATAGACTTGCGTTCTTTTCTGGGCTTATCGAGTTATTATAGGAGATTTATCCGCGATAAACCTCTTACAACTCTTTTAAGGGGAGAAAATGGCAGACTCTCCAAAAATGTCTCTAATAAAGTAAAAGTGACATTTGACAACAGCGCACTGGACGCATTCAATAAAATGAAGAGGACGCTCACCTCAAACGATGTGATACTAGCTTACCCCAATTTCGAAAGAGAATTTAATTTAACAATAGATGCCTCAAACTACGCTATCGGAGCAGTCTTAGAACAAGACGGTAAGCCTATCACCTATCGCGTACACTTTCCAAAGCGGAAGAAAATTACGCCACGAATGAGAAGGAAATGTTAGCCACCGATGGGCTCTACAGAGCTTGCGCATGTATTTGTGCGGAACTTTAAAAGTAATAATATTCACCGACCATCAACCTTTAACATTCGGTCTTAGCAACAAGAACCACAATGGGAAACTCAAAAGGTGGAAAAGCTACCTTGAAGAGTACAATCATGAGCTACGATACAAACCAGGAACTTCAAACGTAGTTGCGGACGCTTTGTCCAGACATCACCCAAACCCCCAAATAACTAGCACAAGTGCAACGGTACATAGCGACGATAGCTCGTCACATAACCCGTCATGGAAGTTCCAATAAACGTATTCAAGAACCCACTTTTTTTATTAACTTCAAATACAGAGTCATATGAGTTTATACCTTTCCCAACCTACCATAGACATATAGTTCAGAAACCTGACCATTCCGAAAAAGACTTAATACAGACACTAAAGGCAAGGCTTAACCCCAAAATTGTAAATGGACTATTCACATCAGAAAACGTTATGGGTAAAATCCAGAATATCTACCAGGGCTCACAGGAATGCTATAGAAAATAAAATTCAAATCCTAAGTAAATTCTTTTTCCCAACATGAAACGTAAGATAGAAACCATGTACTTCACTTACACACACCGACCTGTTTTGGTTTGGCAACTATCCTAGACTACTCACACTCGCAGCTTATTCCGATAAAAACAGGCGCTGCAGCCGTACAAAATGACACTTACAGAATTATCCACGTATTTGACGTAGAGGAATACGAAATGGCGTTCGTCAACCTATCGAACAGATTAAACGAAATAGAAAGAACACTCCCATTTTTCCCGTACCTTGCCTTTGAAAGGCCGAAACTGACCTACGGCGGCTCAAACCAGCCCAACGAACAGTTAGAGCAAAAGAGGCACTGGGCAATTCATGGAAATGGTTGGCCGGTACACCGGACTACAATGACCACGAAATTCTTATCACTAAAATGAACGAGCGATTGGAAAACAATAATAATCAATTAGTTATTAATAAAGTCTTAACCAAAAGATTTAATGAATTAAGCGATGAAGTAAATAATATAATAAAATCCGAAACGGAAAACAAAAAGTTTATAGAAGAAAAAGCCACTATTCTAAAATTCAAGCTTCATATTTTCAAAGAAGAATTTACGCTATCGATTGGGCTAAAACAAACACAATAAATTGTGTTATTTTGTCTGAAATAGAAATCGCAAAATTAACAAGCCTCCTAGAAAACGAAATTATTCTATTCATTAACGCAGAAGAATTATTCGAATTTTCCAAGATCAAAATAGCAATTAGCCGCAAAAGCATACTCTATATTATAAGCATCCCATTGTTCACTAACGAAATTTTTAAGGCCATGTTATTAAAAGCAGTTAAAAAAGGAAACAGAATAAATAAATTAAAATTTGATAAAATTGTTAAATGCAAACAACATATTTTCGGAATTAGAGAAAATTGTGAAGCCCATAACGATAAGATTATTTGTAGTAAAAAGAACTTGGTAGAATTAAGCAACGACACATGCATTACACATCTGCTGAGAAGCCAGGTGGCAGATTGTACAATAGCTAATAGCCAACATGAGCCCGACCGCGAAGAACTTTTTACCGGTACGATTCTGCTTAACGATTTCAAGGGTACAATCGGCATCTATAAGGAGACAATGGACTTAAAGGGGACATTCCTTATCCAATTCGAGAACTCTACAGTAAGAATTGGACGTGTCGAAAACAATGATGTTCGCAGAAGCAACTCCACCTTTGCTTCAAATAATGGCGGAAAAAACAAAAGTCGACGAAGTTCTGTCGTTACAAATGTTGAATGAGATCAACATTAACAACACAAAAGAGCTGGAAACCCTTAGGAGCAGCAACACCAATACGAAAACCGTAAACGTTTCGCTCTCAGGCACACTGCTCATCTTAATAGTGGCAGTAGTCGTTCGCCTGATTAGGCAAAAAAGCATCTCGCAACAAATTAACGGGGATGCTACTCGACCAGAAGCCATTCCAATAGAACACTCCAACACTACCCAAACACGCTATTACATCGCGTCCGAGGACGTCCGCGTTTAAAGGGGGAGGAGTAAAGAACAGTTATTACAAATACTAAGAGGAAGTACTCATGCACCCAGCCCAACGATCACGGCTAAGGTGCATGACCAATAATCGACACGTACGCCAAGTCAGCGCATTCCTAAGAGCCACCTTGGGACAGCACAACCGTGGGATTCAACCTGGATACCCGACACCAACCAATAAAGCGGCAACGGCGGCAAAGCGCCAATGGCGACAGCAGTAGCAGCGGCGACAAAACGCCAACAGCAGCGGCAGTTCGAGCCTAATAAATATTAAGCCAAATTTTGTCCAGTTAGTTCTTAAGCAGCACTACAAATAAACAGTTGTGTTTTCTTTTTATACCCTGAACCCATTAAAAATGGGTAAAAGAGGTATAATGTTTTTGTGGAAAATGTAAATGTATGTAACAGGCAGAAGGAAGCATCTCCGACCCCATAAAGCATATATATTCCTGATCAGCATCAATAGCCGAGTCGATCTAGCCATGTCCGTCTGTCTGTCCGTCCGTCTGTCCCGTTCCCGAGTTCTAGAATAGTATATATATCTGCATTAGGTGTTGGAAGAAGAGGGTTTAGGGTATCCCCTTGTTGGGAGCACACGACTAGAACCTCTTACTTGTGTTTAATAAAAACAATAATCAATTGTTTAAATTTGTGTACTTGTATACAGAAATTCTTGGAATTTGAGCTATCTGTTGCTTACACATGCACAGTCAAAACACCGAACTTGTGTTTTTTTCTTTATTGATCTTAATGAAATTTTCTACAGTATATATTATTGTACCATAGAATATTTGTGTATTCTCAAAAAGTCAATTGCATTTAAATTGCGTCTTAAATTGGTGTGCTATTAAAGTTGGGTTATTCAGTTGATTTAAAGCTTTTGGTGGTAGCGGGGATGTGGCGATAGGAGTTTAATGAAAGATACTTCATATATATATACTATTCTAGAAGCAACATATCAAGATTAGTGACTCCAGCTCTTAATATTTACCCAATTTGCTCAAAAAACAGGATGTCGATATCGATTGCTTGAAAACGGAGTAAGTTATCGATTATCGGAAACAAACTCGATCTGCGTAGGCACTAGGAGGACCTACATCTAAGATTTCAAGTCTGAGATCCTTGCGTTCATACATACGGACGGACGGACGGACGGACAGACGGACGGACATGGCTAGATCGACTCGGCTATTGATGCTGATCAAGAATATATATATTTTATGGGGTCGGAGATGCTTCCTTCTGCTTGTTACGTACATTTGCACAAATACAATATACCCTTTCTACCCATTTTCAATGGGTTTAGGGTATATAAACTGACCAACAGCAAGGCGCCAGCAAAAAGAAGCTGCAGCTGCTGACCCTTTTCAATAAGTTACGTACTCCAATTATTGTTAAGCTTTAAATATAGCATAAGCCAGTTTTTGATTTGTCTTTATGCAGATATTCAACATAATAAACTGATCAAAATTAACGCTCGTCAAATAAAGACTTTTTATTTACAAACTTATAACTACGTTATTGGCGCCGCTGGTAGGATGGCGTTACATTTTGTGAAACGAATTTTATTAAAGTTCGTGAGCGATAATATCAATTATAGAGAGGCTTATCCATACAACTGGTGTCTTCTCTGAACAACAAGTGTAGTTGTGCACAGTATTACAACTAAATCGAACATATTTAAATTTCAAAATTCGCTATCCGCAAAAGAGGTTGATGTGTCTGAACAATTCAAACTACGTATATTTCCAACTCAGTCGTGTAACACAAAGTAAATTTCGTGACATAAACTAAATACCTAAAATCAATAAAAAATGGAACAGCCAAAAGAGTCTCATGTTGCTGCACTTTCAGCAATGATTAAATTAAACGACCAAAAAGTAAACCAATTGCTTCAGCAAATACGGAACGTGAGGGAGACCCTATAACCCAGGTTGCATTTATCAGAAGGATGAATTATCTACTTCAATTGTACTCACAATGAACGAAAACAATGCATCATATTCGTTGCGATTGAGCTCCAGACATCCGAAGATGCCCTGAAGCTACCCAGAATGCTGCAAATCAACAACTGGCCCAAACTCAGGGAAGAAGAAGAACTACTGCAAAGATTATATATTACTAACTATCAAGATACTTACTCTATTTTGTAGTGAGATAGAGGCTAAGATAATAATTATAACTGATAAAAAGAAGGAAATTTAGATAATTCCAGATTGTACACAAGTGCAATGAATACCACTGCAAAAAACTTAATACATTAAAAACAACCAGATAGACTCTTTATATCACTCGCAAGATACGGCATATATCAAAATGAAAACAAGGGGCACAAGTGGAGGGCTACTTTGAAGAAAATTATTATAACAACAATAATAAAAATCAAAAACCTATTTTAACCAAAATAAGCAACTAGCTCAACAATTCAAACAGAATTTACAAAAAGATCAAATAAATTATCCTTTAAATCAAAATATTACTCCAGGGAGATATATACCAGATCCGATACCGAAAAAATACTAGTGGCTCCCATAATGAAAATTATCAACAATCAGAAAGCTATCAGGGTAATTATGTACAAGAAGAGTATGATTGTCAGAACAACAAATATATGAGGAGATTCAGAATAATGAAAAAAGAGACAACAATTTTCCTATTGGAGCCACCGGACAAGCCAGTACATAGAAATTACAATTAACAACAGACGCTACATATGTGTCATCGACTCTGGGTCGTCAATAAATATGATGAGGAAAAACTTCCTTAATATACCAGTTTATACAAGACCTACTTCGATTAGAACTATAACACTAAACCATTATGTATCCACTGCACCTAATAAACTCTTTAGGCAAGTCAAGACATTTTACATACATGATTTTCCACCTCACTATGACAAGCTTTTAGGCAGAAATTATTAAAGGCAAACGACGCCATAATTGACTACACCCATGAGCATAAGAAATTAGTTTGTGATCCAAATTCCGAAAAAACTTCGAAGCATATTTAAAACAAGAAATTAATTACGCAATAAGTAATGAAATAAAATCGGCGAAATTTTACCGAGTTGATCATCTACACGATGAAGAAAAAACATAACTAGTCAAGTTACTGAAAATTTTCAGTGTGAAGGTGACAATTCGACCTTCAAGAGCATTGTTCAGCACGAAATTAATACCATACGGTTACCCTTTCGCTTTCGAGAAAAATTTAGACAAGTAACAGGCTCTAGTCGGGAGCTCCCGCTACGGAATACCCTGAACCCTCTTATTCCAACAGCAAATAAAGCTCGCGCTACGCGCGCGTTTGAAGTAATAAAGATAATTTAAACAAAAGTTGCCTTGGCAGGGTTCAAACTCGCAACTGACCGCATTACATGCTGCCTACTCTACTCAACAGCCACATCAATAATTAAGTCTTAATGAGAAAACAGCGAATTAAAATAGCAGCACAGAAAACAATACAATAGCAATTGCAATGCTGTTGATAGAATTCAAAGCAGACGCACATGTATGTGTGTGTACATGTATACAGACATTTTTGTAATTTGCGCTTGCTGCCGTTGATACGAGGAAAGCCAAAACAAGTTTTCTTTAATTACTTTTGTGTTTCTTAACCGATCTTGATGAATTTTTCTATAGTATATTATCATCTTATTGTACTATAGAGTATTTGTGTATTCTCAAAAAGTCCATTGCATTTGAATTTTGGCTTATATTGGTGGGTAGCATAAATAAGTTTATTTACTTGATTTATAGCTATCAGGTAGAAGTGGGGAAGTGGTGATAGCTATAAATGAAAAATGAAATGATATATACATATATATAGTGACATGTACCATACCCACAACATATACTATTAGTACACATACACATAACTAAGCGCACCACACATGTAACACGAGACACCCCAAATTGTAACAATAAACCCCAGAGCCTCAAAAATCATAAATTCTTGGTGAAAATAACAATTCTGGCGTGGGACCGATCATAAAAATCGAAAACCATTAGACATAAACATCCGCCACAATCGTTATTCCCACCAAAGGCCCAAATTGCCAACGCAGCTCGAATTCAGGCTCTTAGAATATTCTAGAAACTCATTAAGAAAATGAGAGCATAATTAAAAGAGAGTGAGCTCATGATCTTGAGCCCTCAGCCGAGGGCTAAGCGTTGTCAACATTTTAGAAATTGAGTTTTACTGAGGACGCTAAGCCGTCAAGTTGCACCGTACAAAAAACTGTAAATTCCACTTAAGTCGCCTATTGAAATAAATATATATTTTTTTCTAACAACGCATAGTGACTTATTTAGTTGGCGCAGCCGGTAGGATACGCGAGTGATATAAGACCATTAAAGGTCAATGGTAGTTCCAGGCCTTAAAAGCAAATCGTAATCGGCGCTGATGATCGACGCGAACGCATAATCATTCGAAAATCGTATCCGCAAAAGGACACACGCGAAACTTGCCGCGAGTGCCTATTGACCGTTCACGGATCATATACATCCCAGGTCAATCAAAAACCCGACATTACAATTTTATTGCAATCATCTAGTACTCAACTAAGTATTGATCCTGTGGACAATCAGAGTTACTATGTAGTGAAATTTATTCACTTCACAACAATGAGTGTGCCCTTGGTCTTGCATATCCTTTGATCCCTGCAAGTCGTACTCATTGGTAATGCGCGCGAAATAACGCCATACCTAAACCAAAAGACTATACCAAGAAAAACCAGAACAACAAAAAGTGAACATCATGGCACAACCAACAGAGCCAGTATTGCAACTCAGCGAACAACACCTTTCACAAGCGCTCGGCCAGATAAGGCAAGTGCTAACATTTCATGGAGCCACAGAAAAGTTAAGCGCCTTTATAAGACGCATCGACTTCATCATGCAGTTATATCCAACGAGGGATATTCGCCAACACAGCATTCTGTTCGGAGCCATCGAAATGCAAATAGGAGACGCGCAGAGGGTCACGCAGCTGTCCGCTGCCAACACCTGGACCGAACTGAGGTCAGCGCTCATCTCGGAGTTCAAAACGCAAACACCATGCGAGGAGCTCTTACGAAGAACTTATAACACCCCATTCACCGGAAGTATTCGTAAGTTTGTAGAAGAACTAGAAAATAAATCATATGTCATATCTAATAAGTTAATACAAGAAGAAAATCAAATGAATACCATGTTGTATAAGTTAACACATAACACTTAGTATAGGATATTTCATAAGTTTATAATCAACCCTCGCTATCGCGTGCTTCATAAGTTAAGGAACAGCCCTCGCAATTGCGACACTGCGTACTTTGTATCAGCGCGCTATAGCTGCAATGGTCAGCGGCGGTAACCGGACACTTTTGTTTTGCTGCAAGAGTTTCCGTTATTGCCTAAGATTTTGCTGAGTCGGCTTGCCGACCATGACATTGTGGCGTGATGCGAGTTTTGGCTTAGCTTAAGTGAAATATTCTGGGTATTAAGAAATTAGTTTTGAATTCAGCGCTCTTCCAATAAGTCGCTTAAATAAATATTCACTCCGGCACTTGGCCGTTAAACAATTTGTTTTATTATCTGAGCCCGAGGCCAGCAATAAGAGACACAGTCGCCTCTCAACCTAATCTTCAGCCACTACAGGACTGGAAGGATATTAATTGGCGCCCAACGTGGGGCACGAACCCACGACCCTGAGATTAAGAGTCTCATGCTCTACCGACTGAGTTAGCCGGGCACAAGGCACGCATCTCATCACGTTCGGAGACCGAGTCGCAATTAACGGGACTCCGTTTTACAATCACAACAACCTACGCAATAGAGTCCCGGGTATTGCCAATTCTCCCTTGCTGAACATCACTGTCAGCCAAGATGTCCTCAGCCTCCCTTACCTTCATCGTTTGAGTGAACGTAATTTGGAGGTGATACAGCAATTCAAGAAAGACGCCGGAACTGATCAAGCTTATCGTGTGGCATTCATCATCGGAGCCATATGCTGTGCTTTAATCTGCATTGGCCTCACTCTTTGGCGAATCATCGACGCAAAGAAGTCTGCGAAGCGGTTACGAGAAGTCGTCGCCGGGATTGGGTCGGCCGAGGACGGCCTTATACTTGAAGGGGGAGTATTTAACACATAACACTTAGTATTGGATATTTCATAAGTTTATAATCAACCCTCGCTATCGCGTGCTTCATAAGTTAAGGAACAGCCCTCGCAATTGCGACACTGCGTACTTTGTATCAGCGCGCTATAGCTGCAATGGTCAGCGGCGGTAACCGGACACTTTTGTTTTGCTGCAAGAGTTTCCGTTATTGCCTAAGATTTTGCTGAGTCGGCTTGCCGACCATGACATTGTGGCGTGATGCGAGTTTTGGCTTAGCTTAAGTGAAATATTCTGGGTATTAAGAAATTAGTTTTGAATTCAGCGCTCTTCCAATAAGTCGCTTAAATAAATATTCACTCCGGCACTTGGCCGTTAAACAATTTGTTTTATTGTCTGAGCCCGAGGCCAGCAATAAGAGGCACAGTCGCCTCTCAACCTAATCTTCAGCCACTACAGGACTGGAAGGATATTAATTTATACAAATGCGTTACATAACACAGTTAAAGACGTTATTATGAGAAAGTTGCCTGATAGGTTATTCATGACATTAGCCCGTCATGACATAACAACAGTTTCCAAGTAACAATGAGTACGGGAACACTCCAAATTATAATCAAACAACAAAATTATAGTAATACTACACAAAAACCAAAATACCAAGTTAACTGTAGTCCACAGATAAATTTAGAGTTTAGTCAGAATCTAAACAAAGGCAGAGCACAAAAGCCTCTTAATTACAAAAGTCATCAAAAACATTCATTCGCCCCCAACCCGCCAGTAAAAAGGCAACGCGAAAGCGGTAGCGGTCAAATGAAAATGGACACGACCGAAAATTCTCTTCAAACTGCCTCGGAGTCAGAAGCCGAAAAAGAACCAATCCATTCATCAGACTAACCATGAACAATAAAATCCTTAAATGTGTAATAGACACGGGGTCGTCTATTAAATTAATGAAAGAAAATTTCCTAAATTTCCCCATAAGAACTTGTCAATTGGAAGTTCAAACAATTCATGGTACAATAGTACTAGATCAAAGTATTTCGCTAAAGCCCAGCAAACTCTGCCCCACTCATCAAAAATTTTACTTACATCATTTTTCAGAAAATAATGACTTACTATTAGGTCGAGACTTCTTAGAGAGTACTCAAGCCCTTATAGTCACAAGACCCGGTTTATAAAAAACCATATAAATATGCCAAACATTCGACCAAGAAGTCGAAAGCCAGATCAAAGATATGATCAAACAAGGGATAATTCGCAAGTCGAAATCCCCTTATTGTTCGCCAACTTGGATCATACCCAAAAAGAGGGATGCATCTGACAAACAAAAATTTAGAATAGTCATTGACTATCGAAGCCTTAATGAAGTTGATGACAAAGACCCTATATCAGCAATGGACAGTATACTAGACAAACTTGGTAAATGTCAGTATTTCACTACCATTGACCTTGCAAATGGCTTTCACCAAATACAAATGAACGAAAGTTCAATCCCTAAGACAGCTTTTTCAACTAAAAATGGACATTACGAGTACACTCGAATGCCGCCATGAACAGTCTCCTGGAAGATTTAATCTACACGGATTGTCTTGTCTATATGGACGGCATTATTGTATACTCCACTTCATTGGAGGAATATATGTTGTCATTGAGGAAGGTATTCACGAAATTAAGGGAGGCCAATCTAAAACTGCAATTAGATAAATATGAATTCATGAAAAACAAAATGAATTCCTAGGCCACATAATAACAACAGCAGGTATAAAACCTAACCCAGCCAAAATCGAAGCAATTACAAAAATTCCCAATACTACGAAGGGAATCAAATCATTTTTAGGACTTTACGGCTTTTACCGAAAGTTCATCCCAAATATTGCGAAAATAGCAAAACCAATGACAGCAAAACTAAACAAGTAAGAGGTTCTAGTCGGGAGCTCCCGACTAGGGGATACCCTGAACCCACATATTCCAACACCAAATGCAGCTCGCGCTAATAGATAGAGAGTAGCGGGGAGGTGGCGATAGGTATAAAATGAAAGATACGCGATATATACTATTCTAGAAGCTACATGTCAAGTCTGGTGACTCTAGCTCTTATTATTTACCAAAATTGCTTAAAAAACTGGATTTCGATATACATTTTTATCGATTACTTGGAAACGGGGCAAGTTATCGATTATCGGAAACAAACTCGATCTGCGCGGGCACCAGGAGCACCTACATCTAAAATTTCAGTCTCTAGCTCTTATAGGTTCTGAGATCCTTGCGTTCATACATACGGACGGACGGACGGACAGACAGACAGACGGACATGGCTAGATCGACTCGGCTATTGATGCTGAAAAGTTACTGCCCTTCTTAAAAAAAAATATTACTACCCTGATCACCAAACATTGATACAAAATATTATAAATGAATGCGAAATATGCAACATAGCCAAAAGGGAACGCAGAATCATTAAACATTCCTTCCAAACGTCTCCAGAAACGTTCAACCCTCGAGAGAAATACGACATGGATTTTTATATCATTGACAATAGACAGTTTCTATCTTGCATAGACATTAACTCCAAATATGGAGCATTAATAGAAATAAACAGCAGAGATTGGCTCGAAACAAAACGAGCTCCAATTGTTCAACTGTAATGGGTAAACCAACAAAAATCAAAGTCCACAAAGATTCAGCATTCTGTGCGCAGCAGTCCAATTATGGTTTTCAGTCCGAGAATGTCCAAATAACCATAACTACTAGTGAAAATGAATTTCTGATATTGAGAGTGTCGCGTGCCAAATGAAGGTGGAGTTGCAATTTGAACACTGCAAGTTTACGCCTGGCCCCCGGCCATGTTACTCCGATGTTACTAGAGACAGCGTAATGCAAAACGTGCTAGTGCAAGTGTTTTATTCTAAACGGATTACATAGGTTAGAACTTAGATATATATTCCCTCGGAATCTTACCGCAGTCTTTCCTCCTACGGCCTTCGAACTCACGACAATAATGAGTTTAACATTTAAGTAATGGCGGCAACAAGCCAAATACAGTGTGCCCGTACATTCGGAGGGCAAAAATACATACTTTCAGAATATACTTAATACTAAACAATCGATAGATTAATTCGTCCCGCAACATCCCCGCCCCCGTGAAGGCCCTGCTTCACTCACATCCAGGATGGCTAGTTTAGCCACGGGACGAGTCATCAGTCGCACTCGGTTGTTGTCCGCCACGCGGATGCTGGCGCGTCGAGGCACTCCATCTGGTCCAGGGTAGAGCTCCTCCAGTATGCCCCTTCGCCACTCTCTGCGTGGCACGGCCGGGTCGCATATAAACACCATATCACCATGGCGTATCGGCTCAACGCGCGCACACCATTTCACGCGTCGCACAAGTGTAGGCAAGTACTCTAAGACCCACCGCTTCCAAAAACGGTCTCGCTGCCACTGCTTCCTCGTGACGCATCTCTCGTTCGGCTGCTCGTAGATAGCGGGCGTGTCAGGCAGATTGGCCACTCCTTTGAGTAGATCGTTCGGTGTTAGGGGGGCTTCTTGGTCCACAGACACCGGCAAGTGGGTAAGCGGGCGAGAATTCACAACGTTCTCGGCCTCAATCAGGAAACTCTCCAGTACGTGTTGCTTTGGTGCCACTTCCTTTACTGTGTGGCGTAGCACTCTCTTGACACACTGCACCATCCTTTCCCAGGCTCCCCCTTCAGCTGGGTTCGCTGGGCAGTTGAAGATCCATTCAATGCCTCTAGAAGATAGCTCACCCTGAATCTTCTCCGGCTCAAATACATCTATTAGCCTTTTGGCTTCTCTGTTGGCCCCAACAAAGTTCTTTCCGTTGTCACTGCGCAACCTCAGTACAGGTCCGCGACGGCAAAGAAAGTTCCTGATTACGATTATACAGGAATCAGTTGACAGGTCATGTGCCAGCTCCAAATGTATGGCCCTTGTCGTCAGACACGTAAACAAGACCCATCTCTTTTCCTTTCGACGTCCGATCGTCACAAGGAGTGGTCCAAAATAGTCCAGACCCGTAAACTTAAATGGCCATCCATTGGCCTCCAGTCTGTCCTCTGGCAAAGGACCCATTATAGGTGGCGCTGGCTGCGCTCTATGTAGCTTGCACACACTACATCCAGATATTACTGTACGCAACAGCCGACGCAGCTTTGTTATCCAAAATCTGGTCCTGATGTCGCCTATCGTTGCATCCACGTTTTGATGCTTCATCTTCACATGGTAGTGATACACAATCATTTCCGTCAGTGCGTGCCGGTGTGACAATATTATTGGCCTTCTCGCACTATTCGGTATACACAGTGCGGCATCGATCCTGCCATACGCACGCAAGACTCCATTGTCATCCAAGTATGGCGCCAGCCCTCTTATGTCGCTTCGATGATCGACTGATTCTTCATTGTATGAGGTTCGAACCTCGTCAGGGAACGCTTCGCATTGCGCTCGCCGTATCAGCAAGTTCTCAGCGTTTTCACACTCCGTCGCGGTGAGGCCGAATCTCTCAAGCTCAGTCCTCTGTCCACGGCTCCAGCGCGTGAACCTTAAAACCCAAGCCGTCGTCCTCACCAGCCGACTGTAGCTAGAGAATCTCTGAAATGCAATGAAAAAGGTATTTGCTGCAACTAAGGCAAATTCACTCGGCATCTCTTCTTCATCTTCGTAGGATGAGTGTTCCGTGCCCGGTTCGGACTGCGGCCAGCTGTTTTCTGGCTGCCGCAAAAATGTTGGCCCGTCTAACCATCGTGACCGTTGGCTGAGGTCTACGTGGCAATGCGGCCTCGTTGCGTCGTCTGCTGCATTTTCAGCAGTAGGTACCCATCTCCATTGGGAAACCTTTGTTGACTCCAAAATTTCTCCCACTCGATTTCCGACGAACTGCTTATATCGACGGTGGGTGCTGCCTATCCAACGCAGCACAGTTTTGGAGTCAGTCCATAGTATAGCGTCGCTGATCGCTATACTGTGCTCCTTTTTGACAGTGTCCATCAGCCTCGTTCCTAACACGGCTGCTTGCAATTCCAGTCGTGGAATTGAAATCGTCTTCATTGGGGCACACTTCGTCCTGGCACATACGAAGCATACTCGCACGTCGTTGTTGTCGTAGGTGACCCTCAAGTAAGTCACGGCTGCAAATGCTGACTGGCTAGCATCGACAAAAACGTGCAGCTGTATTGCCCGCACAGGTGTTGGGCCGAAGTAATGGCGCGAGCTCCGAAATCCTTCCACGTTGTTCATATCCTGAAACCATTTGCTAAAGGCCCGGGCGATCTCATCTGGTAATGGTTCATCCCATTGCACATTTCGTCGCCAAATCTCACGCATTAGTAACTTTCCAGTTATCATGAGGCAGCTAAGAAATCCCAGAGGATCGAATGTTGACATGATCAAGCTCAAGAATTCCCTCTTCGTAGGAATTCGCTCCAAATTTAGCACACATCGGGGTACTTTGTGGTACTTCATGTTGAATTTGAAATCGTCCGTGGCTGGTTGCCAACACATGCCTAGAATCTTTTCTTCAGCTTCGCCCCATCCGATGCTCCTCGCAGCCCCATGTTGCCCCAGCGCATCAGCTACAGTTGGCGAACTGGAAGTAAACTGGCACAATTCGAATCCAGCATTTGCATGTATTTCTCTTATTCTTGTCGATATGGTGATGGCTTCGCCTACACTATCAAAACTATCCACATAGTCGTCCACATAGTGGCATTCAAGAATAGCTTTAACCGCGCGAGGGTCTGAATCCTGAAACTGCAGGGCATTCAAGGTCTTCACATAGTGTGCGGCGCTTGGCGAACATGCCGCTCCAAACGTCATTACCCTCATCTCATAAACATCAGGCTCCCGGCGATCATCGCCGTTTCGCCACAGGAATCGCTGGGCGCATCTATCCTGCGGTCGAATCAACACTTGATGGAACATCTCTCGGATGTCTCCACAAACGCCAACGGCACCTTCCCGAAAATGGAAGAGAACAGCCGGCAGCGACTTATAGTGCTGCGGCCCCTTGGATAATGCCGAATTCAATGAAATATCACCAACCTTTGCCGCCGCGTCGAACACCAGTCTTATCTTACCGGGCTTATTTGGATTTTCAACTCCAAAGTGCGGCAGATACCAAAGTTTGTCGCTGTTGGCTAAAGCGACCTCATGCTGCTTCAATCGTCGAGCATATCCTTTGTGAACATAATCGTCCATAATTTTCATATAGACTTGTTTAAACTGATCGTTACGCTTCATCTTTCTCTCAATGTTGACCAATCTTTTGTATGCCATATCATAGCTTCGTGGCAATTCAACATTATCACGGTTCCATAATAAACCCGTCTGGTAACGTTCTCCTATTTTCACCGTGGTGTCTTCGAGTATCCTCTGTGCTCGTGCATCATCGCTGGCTGCGACTGGTGGCGTAAGCTTCACACCGAAGTTTTCGATATCAAAGTAGTCGTTTACCATCTTTTGGATTGCATCCTCCTGCGACACTGCTAGGAGGCATGACTTTGATGACGTTGCCGTCGGTTGATCTCTTGCCGGCCCAAAAACCACCCATCCAAGTTCGGTGGCTGCGGCATATGGTCCCTGTGGTGCAAATATTTTTGTTTGCATTGGCAGTCCAAGATGCGCATGGTCAAGTCCAATCAGAAGTTTTGGTACCGCCCCGCGATACGGTTTCATTGGAAGACGTGCACCGTTGCCCCACATTTGGACGTCACGTTGACGCAGGCTTTGCATTGGTAAGCTGAGGTTGGACACGGCGTACACGTTTCGCAACACATGCCGTTTGCGCTTGTCCGCTCCACTAACTTCCATGCTTACCACTGTGGTCGGCTCTCTGGTTGCTCTTCCACCAAACCACTGTATATTTAGTTGCCTGCGTTCCCCTTTGATATCTAGATCGCGCAGTAGCTCGTCGTCGATCATCGTTACAGACGAGCCCTCGTCGAGAAGCGCGTACGTATCGATCCGCTTATTAGCCCCGTGCAATGTCACTGGCAATATGCGGAATAGTAGGCGTTCTCCATCCGAATCGACACAACTTAAGTTCCTTTGTTGCGTCGATTGAGCATCCGCTGGCTGCGGTGCCCTTGTGTGAGGATCCGCTGGCTGCGGCATCCGTCCAGTATTCATCACTCTATCACCTGCTGGCTGCGGTGCATTGTGACTCATGGCATCATGATAATGTAAGAGTCGATGATGTCTCTTCCGGCATCCATTAACTTGGCATTCGTTGGCCCTATTGCAGACTCTTGCCATGTGGCCAACTCGTAAACACGAAAAACAAAGCCGGTGCCTTTTTACGACTGTCCACCTCTTTAGCGGAGAGGCTAAGTTAAACTCGTTGCAGTCCCTGACTGCGTGTTGTCCATTACAGATTGGACACTGTTTGGTGCGACCTCGGTGACGCCCTTCATTATTCTAGTCAATGCTGGCATGCAGCACTCTACGCCTTTGCTCCTTACTATCAACGTCCACAATCGTACATACCACATTGGCGTAGTCCGTTAACCACGCGCTAAAATGTACGACTGTTGGGAAAGGCCTAATCGTAGCTGCATGTCTGGCCCATTCCACCCTCTTGCTTGGTGGTAGTTTAGCGACCAAATCCTCCATCAGTGTAGGATTCGCTAAATGCTGTTCCCCGTTAGCCGATTGTAGAAAGGCGGCAAGGTTGCTATGCTGTGCTCCTGAATTGGCTGCACCTCTCGAATACTAATTAGCTGGCTGCGTATTAGCTGTTCTGGGCGGCCGTATCTAAAACGTAATTGTTCAATTACGTTGTTCACATTCCTGGGATGTATGAGCAACGACTTCACAGTGTCACGTGCTTCGCCTTTGAGTGCCTTCAACAATCGCTGGTTATTCTCCAGATTTGTACAGTTGTACGCCAAAGGGTTTTCCGTAAACGCGCAGAAGAATATAGGCCAATCCTCAGGTTGGCCTCCAAACTCGGGTAGATCTGGTAATTTGCGTGGCAGGCATTCATCGTTCCTGGGAGTCGTCCATGCGAAGTTCCCAGTTGCCTGCGTTGGCTCCAAAATTATCGCTTGTTGGTTCTCCTGTGCCGGAGTGTAGCTGAGCGTTGGCTGTGCAATGCCTGCAAAGCAATATGGCGTCGAGCGGCTTGACGTTGTAGAGCAGTTATCCATAACTGTAGCCTGTTCTACCGTTTGCAACTGTGTTCCCAAATTTCCACTCAATGACGTAGGCAGTGCCTCACTCAAAGATGGCGATCTGTTCAAAATGGTAGTTCCATTCAAAATTGCAGTTTCACTCAAACTTACTCTTGAATTTGGGACTACACTCATAGTTGCAGTTTCACTCAAACTTCCACTCGACGATGGCTCTCCGCTCTCCGCTCCGATCAAAGATGGCGGCAGGTTAGCTGTACCACTCACGCCAGCACTACTCAACTTAACGGGATCAGTAACTGTACTCACATGTGCTTGACCAGTTTTTGACCTCTGCAACTCGTGCTCTAGCACAGTGACTCTCTTTATCAAATCCATAACTTGCGTACTTGAGAGTTGCGTGCTTGGGCTTGGCGCTCCTGTCAATGTGCTGGCTCGTGCACTCACTCCCGCGGCCACGGTGCCGGCAGGTTGTACACTTGTGCCCACATTCACGGTGCTGGGGCTTTGTGGTGCGCTAACAGCGGGAACTTGCATTTGTGATACAGTGCTCACCATTCTACTCGTCCGCTTTGTCTGCGTCCCACTCGCCGTGGTAGCTATCTCCTGGCCATCGTTTAAGCGTGGGCTTTTCCTGGGTGACCGTTGTGTCATCCTACTCAGCTCGGAGATGGTTTCTGCTATATTTTACGCTGGCTGCGTACCAATGGTGACTCTATAACTGGGTGGAGGCCCTGCCTGTGCTGTGTCTATGTACACACACTGTAACACCAATGTTACACCACGTCTTGTCTTCAGCGCAAGTCGCCCTTGCAGTTTCTTACAATAAGGACTGCGAATAAAAGATCATGTCGCGTGCCAAATGAAGGTGGAGTTGCAATTTGAACACTGCAAGTTTACGCCTGGCCCCTGGCCATGTTACTCCGATGTTACTAGAGACAGCGTAATGCAAAACGTGCTAGTGCAAGTGTTTTATTCTAAACGGATTACATAGGTTAGAACTTAGATATATATTCCCTCGGAATCTTACCGCAGTCTTTCCTCCTACGGCCTTCGAACTCACGACAATAATGAGCTTAACATTTAAGTAATGGCGGCAACAAGCCAAATACAGTGTGCCCGTACATTCGGAGGGAAAAAATACATACTTTCAGAATATACTTAATACTAAACAATCGATAGATTAATTCGTCCCGCAACAGAGAGATTTCAGAAAACAGTTCACGAAAAGTTAAGAATAATTAACAGTGGGTCCGATACAGAAAACAAATTAACAAAATAAGAGACAATACTTTACACTGACAACCATAAAGTAAAACATAATACAACTGGTAGAACACCAGCTGATATCTTCATATATGCCGGAACCCCCACATATGACACCCAAGCAAACAAACTAAACAAAATAGGAAGTCTAAGTGAAAGACGCCAAGACTACTAAGCCTCAGACAAGAAGACGATAAGCATTTCGAAGAAACTAATACAGGCAGAAAAAAATCACACATTACAAATCTAAATTTAAGAAGAATAAGAAAATTCATCTAAGCAAATACGATAATTCTAAATCAAACGGCCGGAAAGCCCAACTGAAAGTGACAGCATGTTGATTCGGAAAAAAAATATATTAAATATCAAAACTTAAACTCGGCTAAAGACCGACACTAATGGAATCTTAATCATTTCCCATATTCCACGAAAGATAGTCGGAACGCCGATTTTGATTACCTTATCCAGATAAAGATAACAACATTTTAACAGAAGTTATCCATGACAAGTACTTCATGCAAGACAAACAAGCCTACTTGGCAAACACAAAAGAATTAATTACGAATAAATGCATAACAGGAGTTTTGAATCAAGCCACAACAGAATATAGTTATACAAAAAGAAGAAAGAATTTTGAAATCAATTACAAGGAGCCTAATATGCTCATTACTTGGAACCTACCCAAAACACTTTTAAAACAAGATTGCATCAAAGAGAAAAAATAATAGAAGGTAACAACCTTATAAAAGCGTCAAACTGTTTAATCCAACTTAATGAAATAATAATCACAAGCATACTATTAGATTATACACAAACGATTTATGTAAGCAATAATATAACCAAATTAGAACCACTGTCATACATTTAAGCCAAAGAAATCGTAAAAGATCACACAAAAATGTACAGTATCTTTCAAATTGTAACGGTAACAACACTTAGCATAATCATTAATGCCATTATATTGTATATTATCTATATGTTCAAGGCATTACCCCAAAGAATAATTGTCAATAATAAGAAACAAAAAGAAGAACCACAAATAGAAGAACCGATCAATATACAATCACATAAAAATATTGTAAGCTATAGCAACTTAAATGAAACCAATAATATTGTAATTAGCATGTTTGTGGTGGAGGCGTCGGATAAGTAAAAAATCTTCTGGCTTCAAATCAAACAATGACTGGTTTCTATGTATATAGGTAGTAGTTTTTATTTCTCTTGCGGCTGCATATAATGAACTTTACATTCGAAGTGATTTGCATTTTTTTGTGTCAAAACGGTTGAGGTGGAGTGGAGATCGTGGGGAGAGGTTTGAGCGTACTTTGGATCCTATTTGAGAGTGAGTCTCTCTCAGTGAGTGAGTCTGCCTCAATGAGTGACTCTCTCACACTGAGTGAGGCTCAGTCAATGCTGTGTTCAGACTAGCAATGACTAGAACTGAACTGGCATGAACATTCTCCCCCCCCCCGGCAATATGCAGATTGCAAGGATTCCTATTGCGTGCATGTGCCAGAGAGTATCCATCCAAACTTGGTATTTTGAGCCATCGGCAGACCGCCTTGGCTCGGGAGGATACCTGGTAGGATGATGTCTGGGTAGACGTCGGCGCCGAGTACCAAAGGGACTGTAGATGGACGGAACCATTCGTTTTGCGCCAAAGCGACGTTGCTGAACGGGTGCTTTATGTCCGCTCTGATAGCTCGGGCTGGAGTTATTCAGTTGAGTTGCGGGTCAGCCATTAAGACCACTTCTCGCGACATCTGAGTTGTCTTGGAGCGTAGCACGGCTGTGCACGCTCCTTCTGCGCCAATGCGTGTGACGGAAAGGCCATAGGCCCTTGCCACGGTTGCATTAATGCGGCTTACTGAACAATATGGATCGATCAGAGCCCGCGTCTCAAGGGTCTTTTTTCCGGTGTCGAGCAGCACTATGGCGGTGGGCAGTATACTGACCCCCTTGTGCTGGAGAAGGGACGTAAGCGACGTCCGTATAGTAGCACGTCTCGGGCTTGGGGGTGATGTGCCGCTGGAGGGCGAGGAGCCAGAAGCTCTTCTTGTGGGCCTGTTGTCTGACCGAGAGGGTCGAGTGCTACGGGGCTCACGCATGTGGAGTAAGGTGTGGTGGTCCTTTTTGCAAATGTTGCACTTGGCTCCACTGCGGCATGATTCCCCTGAATGCTGATGAGCCAGGCAGTTGGAGCAATATTTGTTAATTAACACGGCTCGGAGACGCTTCTCGGGCGTGAGCTTCAAGAAGCGCTGACACTTGCGTAGCGCATGGATGCCTCTACACACCCGGCATCTAAAAGAGTCCGTTCCTTGACGTTGATTGGATGCCTTCGTTGACGGTGCCATGCTGGTTCTCTACAGAGGAGTGAACTGGAGAATAAGATGTAGGACAGGTGTTATTATGTGATGATTTTGTTTTGAAAGAGGGATTAGTTGCTTTTAAGGATTAGTCGGTGGTGCTATTTGCCTCAGTAGGAAGAAGCACCAATTTGGCTATTGGCCTTCGGATGACACCACGAGCGGTAAGCACGTCCACTACGCGGACCTTGTCATCTGTGCCTGGGCAAGCCAGCTGGACTCGGCCAAGGCGCCATTCATTTGTTGGTATGTTATCTTCCTTGATAATCACCATATCACCGACTTGGAGGTCCCTTGTAGGGGACTGCCATTTGTTTCGCTTATGGAGCTCTTTCAAATACTCATTCTTCCACCGTAAGCAAAATTGCTGGTGGAGCGCTTCGAGTTGCTGCCAGCGGTTAATTATAGAAATAGCGTCTTCTTTGATTACTGGCTCGTTAGTTGACAGAAGAGGGCCACCAACTAGGAAGTGGCCTGGACTAAGAGCCAATAAATCAGTCGGATCTTCCGACATTGGAGAGATTGGCCTGGAGTTAAGGCAGGCTTCAATCTTGGAGAGGAGAGTCGCGAACTCCTCAAATGTATATTTTGAGGATGCGGTGGACTTGTAGAAGTGGGTCTTAAAGCTTTTTACACCTGCTTCCCACAATCCGCCCATGTGAGGAGCGCCAGGAGGATTGAAATGCCAACACAAGTTTTGATGGCTATGCTTGGATAAGATGAGCTCTTTGGTCGCTTGCAAGAAATCTCTCGAAAGAACGGATGACGCTCCCACAAATATTTTCCCATTATCTGAGAACATCTGTTTAGGAAGGCCACGTCTTGCGATAAATCTCGAAAATGCGGCCAGGAATCTCTCCGTGGTTAGATCTGTGGTGGCTTCTAAATGGATTGCTTTCGTGCTGAAACACACGAAGACACAGACATAACCTTTGGTAATTTTGCATGCTCGACCAATGTAGCTTTTAATATCGAAAGGTCCGGCAAAGTCTACACCCGTATGTGTGAAGGGTCGGGAAAAGGTTGATCTCGCCCTTGGGAGTTCGCCCATAAGTTGGGTCTGGAGTCGTCTACGGTGTATTACACAGACCTTGCAGGAGTTTATGGTAGATTTTACCAGGACCTTGAGCTTTGGGATCCAGTATTTGGCTCTTATGAGGCGCATTACCAACTGATTGCCTCCGTAAAAACAAATGAGGTGGGTAAATCGGACCAGGAGGCGTGAAAAATCACAATTGGCCGGAATGATTATGGGGTGTCGCTCATCATAGCCTAACGAGGTTGACGCTCTCACCCGTCCACAGGATCGCAGAATACCCCTTTGATCGATGAAAGGGGTTAAATTGCGAATGCTGCTTGATCCTTGAATTGGTTTCTTATCTAGCAAACAGCTATACTCCTTAGGATAAGCTTGGCGTTGAGTATACTCGATAAGTCGGAACTGAACTCTCGTAAGTTCTTCATTACGGAGCTCGGCGGGAAAGTGGATCGCTGGATTTCTACAGCGCTGGATAAAGCGACAGACATATGCAATAACTCGCAATGCCTTGTCGAATCTGGAGAATCGTTCCAGAAGGTTATAGGAGGGTAGCTGTGAGACATTGCACTTCACTGCGCGTTGTTCAATCTCTGTCTCAAGTACCGTAACAGGAACTGGCCATTGGTTTTGTGGTAGTTGTAACCATTCCGGTCCATGCCACCACAAAGTGCTGCCCAATAGGTCCCGAGGAGAAACCCCCCGACTAGCTAGGTCAGCTGGGTTATGTTCGGATCGAACATGGGACCATTTGCCATTGGTTGATGATATCTTGGCTACCCGGTTAGCCACAAAGGTAGACCATTTGCATGGAGGTTTATCCAACCAGGCAAGAACAATAGTGGAGTCTGCCCAATTGAAATTTTCTTTACTCTGGATGCGGAGCTGAGGAATAAGAGCCGTGGTGAGCTCGGAAAGAAGGACGGCGCCACACAGCTCTAAGCGTGGTAGTGATACCGTCTTAACTGGCGCGACTCTCGTTTTTGCTGCGAGAAGGTGAGTGGAGATGCATCCGTTGATCTCGACGCGCAAATAAAGTGCAGCACCATATGCGCGCTGGGACGCGTCGCAGAAGCCGTGAAACTGCACCTTTGCCTTTTGCTGAAAATCGACCCATCTTGGAATACGGATCTCTTCGAGAGAGGGATAGTCGGTTATGAAGTCATGCCAACGTTGAACGAGATCTTCCGGCAGGGAATCATCCCACCCCAGCTCTTGGAGCCAGATCTCTTGCATGAAAATCTTTGCTCGAACTATCACAGGTGCTAGCCATCCAGCAGGATCGAACAATTTCGCAATCTGTGATAGTACTTCACGTTTAGTGAGCGAAGGCTGAGATACAATTTTGGACGGAGCAAAGAAAAACTGGTCTGTTGTGGCTTGCCATCGAATGCCTAGCGTTTTGGCGACGCTGGCCTCTTCGATTTCTAAGAAATCCGCACACAGTAAGTGGTCCCTTGGTATTCCTTTTAACACTTCCTTTGTGTTGGATGTCCACTTTCTCAGAGGGAACCCAGCTCTGTCGAGTGCCATGCGGAGTTCTGCAATGGCTGAAATTGCTTGTGGCTTCGTGTGTGCCCCTGCTAGAATATCATCGACATACATATAATTTTCAATTATATCGGATGCGATGGGACATTGTTCTCGTATATCACGAGCAAGTTGATGGAGGACCCGGATTGCGAGGTATGGGGCACAGTTTACCCCAAAGGTAACTGTATTGAGTTCGAAGTCGCAAAGTTCTTCGTTCTCATTGCGAAATAGTATTCGTTGGTAGGGCGTATGTCTTGGATCGACCTGGATTTGCCGATACATCTTGGTTATATCGGCATTGAAAACGTAGCGGTAGAATCGCCACTTTAGTATCTGAATCGTCAGATCGGATTGGAGTACTGGTCCCGTGTGTAGGATATCATTTAGACTTTTGCCATTGGAAGACGGGCTGGAGGCGTTAAACACAACTCGAACCTTTGTTGTGGTGCTGTCGGGCTTAAAAACAGCATGATGCGGCAGGTAAAAATTATTGGGGTTGCTGTTTGGAGAGACTTGTGTCATATGACCTAAGTCGAAGTACTCCCGAATCACGGAGTCGTACTGCTCTTTCAAAGGAGGGTTTCTTTTTAAACGATTCTCGTTCTTTAGAAACTGAGCTAGTGCGATAGATCTTGAATGTCCTAAGTCTATGTGATTAGGTTCTTGGAAAGGTAGGGTGACTACATATCTGCCATTCTCGTTCCTTGTTGTTGTTCGGATGAAATTACTCTCACAAAAGGAGTCGGAGCTCTTTACCAGTTTGACTGGAATGTCCTCCACCTCCCAAAATTTTGTGAGAATGACGTCTAATTGCTCTTCCTGAGAGACAGATATTCGAGTCGAGAATGACGAGATTGCGGTGGATGCGGTCTTTGAAACTGGGCCTGTTAAAATCCACCCGAAAACAGTTTCCTGGCCCAGCAACGTGCCACATATATTAGGATGGGAGCCGCCCGTTAGTATGGACGGTAGGATATCAGCGCCAATCAGCACATCTATCTGCGAACTCTTGTGGAAGTTAGGGTCCGCTAACTGGAGTTTTGGCAGGGTTGTCAATAAACTTTGGGGGATCGAACATGATGGTAGATTCCCTGCCAAATGTGGTAGGACGTAGGCTGATGCCTCGATTTGGATACGAGGCTTGGAAGGAGAGCCAATATTAAAATGGCAGAGCTTGCGAGGCTGGGCTGCAACAGCTTGATTTAATCCCGATACTTGTGCCTGTACGGATTTGTACGGCAGCTTTATCAGGTGGAAGAGTCGCTCGGAAATAAATGTTGCCTCTGATCCCGAGTCGATCAGTGCACGAGCTGTATAATTTACACCCAAATGGCGAACATATATAACAGCCGTACTTAGGAGAACACCGTGGGTGTTAATTGCAACATAATTGTGAACATTCGTTTGTTGGGATGGAGTGGACTGTATGGATTGATTGGAGGGAGCTGTTGCTTGTGGCATGGAGACTACTGTAGGGCTCAATTGTGGAGTGTCACTACGATGCAAGAGCGTATTGTGACGACCCTTGCACGTAAAACAATTGTGAGCACTTGTGCAATCCCTTAACTGATGACCCCTAGCGAAACAGTTCAAACATAGTTTTTGCTGTTTGATGTAAGTTGCCCGTTCGCTGACGGGCATTTGGAGAAATCGTGGGCACAGACGGATAGGGTGATTCTCCCTGGAGCACAATTTGCAGGCTTGCGGCTTGTTAGCGACCTTATTCTCAAATGAGTTAAGCCTTCTAGTGGTAGGAGGTTCTGTTCGAACAATTCTGGAGTGCGCTGGAGTATTTGCGCTTGGCTTAAGCTCTTCTATCGCTTCTAGAGTGCGATAGCGTTCTAAGAGAAAGGCATTCATCTCAAGCCAAGATGAAATGTCGTTTTTTCTGGAGATGGACTGTTCCCATAAGGAGAGTGTTAATTTGGGTAATTTGGAGGAACATAGGAACACGAGGATACAGTCCCAGTTTTCTATGTTGATTTCGGATAACTCCAGAGCTGTTAAGCAACCTTGAATGGTGCTCTGAAGTTCCTTAATTGCCGTTCCAGACTCATGGGAGATTGGCTGCAGGTTGAAAAGAATCTTGAGCTGGCTGTTGACTAACAATTTTCGGTTCTCAAAACGCTCAGTTAGATTGGCCCAGGCTGATCGGAAGCCATCGTTAGTCAAAGGTGACTTCGATACAATCGCCTGAGCCTCACCGCTGGTTTTCGCATTGAGATGGAATAATTTCTCGACCTCTGATAACCTAGGATTATTTATGTAAATTGCGGTAAAGAGGTCTCGAAATGTGGGCCAACGTATGTAATCTCCGCTGAAGATTTCTGTGTCGCAAGGAGGTAAGCGACACCCTGTGGGAACATATGTCGGAATGGTGGACTGAGCGGATGGTCTATTTTGGGCGTTAGCGGTATCGATTTGCTCGCTAAGTTTAGCGGCGCATCTCTCATATACCATGTAACAGTAGTCGTACTTGGACTGCATAACTGAAATGGTTTCCATTGAACCGGCTTCCGAGATTATTGTTGAGCCGACCTCGTACTCTTTTTCAACCTTGTCCCACAAGGCTCGCACTTGGTCCCGACGGACCTGGCACGTATAGAGAGACGGGTCAGAGCCTCCAGGAGTGTTTATTTTTGCCTCAAACTGACTTAGCCGATCAGTGACAGCAATAAACTTGATTAAGGCCGCGTCTGTCATATTTTGGGCCGTTTTGGTATTAGCTCGCGTGGAAATCGGACTAGATCTTGTGCTAATGGTTGCCTTAGTGCGTCCGACTGCAGTGGTCAGGGATGCTTCGCTTTTAGCTTTGGACGGCGGGCGACTGATTTTTATCAGTGGACTTGGCCTCGAACTAAGAGGTGCCTTAACAGTTCCCCTTGGCGTGGACGCGGATGATTCGTCCTTTTAGTCCTGGACGATGTTTCCCTTTCGACTCTAAGGGCTGCTGTTGGAGACGGAGAAGTTCTGGAGGTGCTTGCGGACGGAACTGCTAATTGATGCTTTGTTTCTTCCCCTTTGCCAGTTGGCATGCTAGGCGGAAGCGCTTGGGTGGGAAAACAAAGGTGCTCGTTTCTAGTAGTAGAGGTTGCGATGCTTAAAACAAAGAAACACTGGATTGCCGGTACAGGTAAATAGTCGAGTTTATAATTCGATTGAGATTGCGGAAGATTTAAATAATTTTGCGTGAAATCAAAATTTATTTGATTTAATTAATTTAATTAACAAATTTATTTGACTTGGTAATTTAAAATACGATTATTTATTAAACACGGGAAATAATAATAAAGAATTCGATGCTCGTTTTCGATAATTATACCCTGAACCCATTAAAAATGGGTAAAAAGGGTATTATGTTTTTGTGCAAAATCCAAATGTATGTAACAGGCAGAAGGAAGCATCTCCGACCCCATAAAGTATATATATTCTTGATCAGCATTAATAGCCGAGTCGATCTAGCCATGTCCGTCTGTCTGTCCGTCCGTCCGTCCGTCCGTCCGTCCGTCCGTCCGTCCGTATGTATGAACGCAAGGATCTCAGAACCTATAAGAGCTAGGGACTTGAAATTTTAGATGTAGGTGCTCCTAGTTCCTACGCAGATCGAGTTTGTTTCCGATAATCGATAACTTGCCCCGTTTCCAAGTAATCGATAAAAATGTATATCGATATCGTGTTTTTTAAGCAATTTTGGTAAATAATAAGAGCTAGAGTTACCAAACTTGACATGTAGCTTCTAGAAAAGTATATATATATCGATTATCTTTCATTTTATACCTATCGCCACCTCCCCGCTACTCTCTATCTATAAGAGCGCGCTGCATTTGGTGTTGGAATATGAGGGTTCAGGGTATCCCCTAGTCGGGAGCTCCCGACTAGAACCTCTTACTTGTTTTATTATTATATTAGTCTTTGAATACGGTAACGGAGGGTTTATTTTTACTTTTTTGTGGTACTCATAACACACCGCTGACAAATGTAGAACTTCGAAGTTAATGTGTAGTGTTTTGTTTATTTACAATAAATTAGTAGTATTATTAATCTATTAATTATGATTGTTGTGGTTTTATTGGTGCGTCTCGGAACAAGAGTAATTGTATGGGAATGTGTGCAATTGCATAAAAACGTGTAATTGGTGTACGGATCGGCAGCTGTTTATTTTTACATATGTGTGTGGTGTGTACATACGCACATACGCCGGTTGAAATTGCAATTTATTACTATAATATTGCTGTGTTATAATATTGCTGTGGATGGTGCACTAAAAAATATTATATGTGGACACACATAGTACATATGATTTGTGGATTTATTTATCGGATGTATGTACTATGTGGTTGCACAAATATATTCGTTTGCACTATGCACAATTATAAGTTAAGAAACTGAATTGGGGGTTGTGTTTATTTTTATTAAGTAATACAAGGTGCAATAAATTATAAGTTAAGAGAATGAATTGGAGTTTGTGTTTATTAAATAATAATGTTAAATATAGTGTCTATTCAAAATGCATATGGGCAATTATATTCGGATTGAATATATGTATGTATGTATGTATGTATGTACAATACGTGCTTGTGAACCTGGTGTATGTTTGTGTGTTGGACCAAGAACATGAATTAACAATATTAATTAGGAAACGATATTGTGAAGCAACTTGTCGGATTAAGTGCGGACACGTAATTAAAAAAAAAATTAGTTAGGAAAGTGCACGAGTGCGTACGTATGTACATACAAAAAAACGTTTAAGTGGATTTCTTTTGTAGTTGGCAGTAACTAACACAAAATTTAATTAAACTGTTTTTAGTTTTGTGGTCGGATAATTTATATAAATTGGTATATATATATAATATATATATTCAGAAAATTGCCAATCACTTTTCTTAAAGAAAAAAATATGGCGGATATTGCCGAATATATATAGAAAGGAAATTTTGTATTTACTTATCTTTGCCAAAAAACTTGTGTAGGGGCGATCGGTTTATATATATCCGGCTCGAAGGACCAATGTTTGTGGTGGAGGCGTCGGATAAGTAAAAAATCTTCTGGCTTCAAATCAAACAATGACTGGTTTCTATGTACATATATAGGTAGTAGTTTTTATTTCTCTTGCGGCTGCATATAATGAACTTTACATTCGAAGTGATTTGCATTTTTTTGTGTCAAAACGGTTGAGGTGGAGTGGAGATCGTGGGGAGAGGTTTGAGCGTACTTTGGATCCTATTTGAGAGTGAGTCTCTCTCAGTGAGTGAGTCTGCCTCAATGAGTGACTCTCTCACACTGAGTGAGGCTCAGTCAATGCTGTGTTCAGACTAGCAATGACTAGAACTGAACTGGCATGAACAATTAGCAATAATCCAACTGTCGTATGCACATATCGAGAGCTCACTGTGCTCAGCACTATATCCAGTATATACTTCATATATACCAATAAACAGAATGCACTAGAATGCAACGGCAACTAGCCTTTGTTGCATAAACATATTCAAGTGAAGTGCATATTCAAGTACAGTACCAAAATATGATCGGCCACGAGTGTCTCGACTACAGACAAGCCGCGTCAGCATGTGTCCCATGCAGTGACCGCTTGATTAAGATATATGTATGTATATGTGCACAACACGCTATATCCCACCAGCGACGTTTTCGCTGCTGTACATATAAACTACATTTATTCGTGTTATACGTTATATATAAAACGACTTATATACTAAGGGCAGCGCTGCCACCGAGGACTGCGCAGCCTTAGGCTTAGTAATACATAATACCAAAATGTAAAGACAGATCAATAAAAGTATCCGGAGCGATAAGAACAGTCGCTCCTTCTTAAACTCGCATTCATTAATTCAACATGGTGATCGTGACTAAGGTCAAAATAAACCTTGACATGGATGAACAACAGCAGCAACGGCAGTAACAACAACAACAACAACAGCAGCAACGACCGTAACAACGATAACAACAACACAGCAGAAACAACAAATTACAACAAGTAAGAGGCTCTAGTCGGGAGCTCCCGACTAGGGAATACCCTAACCCTCTTATTTCAGCACCAAATGCAGCTCGCGCTTCGCGCTCCTTTGAAGTAATAAAGATAGATTTTAAAAAAAAGTTCCCTTGGCTGGGTTCGAACTCGCAACTTACCGCATTACTTGCTGCCGACTCTACTCAACAGCCACACCAGCCAATATATAAACAAGTAAGAGGTTCTAGTCGGGAGCTCCCGACTAGGGGATACCCTGAACCCTCTTATTCCAACACCAAATGCAACGCGCGCTTATAGATAGAGAGAAGCGGGGAGGTGGCGATAGGTATAAAATGAAAGATAATCGATATATATATACTATTCTAGAAGCTACATGTCAAGTTTGGTGACTCTAGCTCTTATTATTTACCAAATTTGCTTAAAAAAACGGGATTTCGATATACATTTTTATCGATTACTTGGAAACGGGGCAAGTTATTGTTTATCGGAAACAAACGCTGCAGACTCTACTCAACAGCCACACCAGCCAAAAAATTAAAATAGTTTCACCGATGGGGCTCGAACTCACGACAGACCGCACCACTTGCCACCGCCTCTACTCAACAGCCACACCAATAATTGAGTTTTATTGAGATAAAAAAAACCAATTAAAATAGTAGCACAAAAAACAAACACACTTCAATGCTGTTGATGGAATTCGAAACAGACGCGCATGAATGTGTGTGTGTATGTTAACACGCGCAAAACAAAAAGAGCTGATAACGCGCTTGTGCCGGATGCCGTTGCAACAGAGTTGCAGACGAAATTCGACACTCGCACGCGCAAGCGTCCTGATCGCTTGCAAGAGACGCCGACTCAGCATTCTGTCGGCTTGCCCGACTGCAGCGGCGGCCTCGCGCATTAATTTAAGTTACTTTAAGTTTAGTTTTAAATGTATTGTCAAACAGTTCAAACGAACTGCTAATAAAAATAAATAAATCTGAAATAA
Source organism: Drosophila ezoana (assembly GCA_035045725.1). Taxonomy (NCBI): domain Eukaryota; kingdom Metazoa; phylum Arthropoda; class Insecta; order Diptera; family Drosophilidae; genus Drosophila; species Drosophila ezoana. Next base: position 342,980 of record JAWNOU010000122.1, read on the forward strand.
TAATCGGTCTTGTTGAATTGGCAACGGCATTAAATAATTTACCCCACACCGAGAGTTGTTCTTAATAACTTTCTCAAAGAAAAGAACATCGCGAAACGTATTTTCCGCGACTTTCAGTCTCTTAAAAAAAAGTGATAAAAATGATTAACAATACAAACACAAAAACAACAAAAACGAAATATAAAACCCAGCAATAGCTGAACAAATAAAAAGACACTCATAAAAAAAAAACAAGTAAGAGGTTCTAGTCGGGAGCTCCCGACTAGGGGATACCCTGAACCAAAGACTGTATAAACACTAAGATGAGTAACGAAAAAAACTAGGGTTTATTTTTTAAGAAAATGGCGGGAAAAAAAAAAAAAAGGTTGGGGGGGGGATTGTGTGGGGGAAAAAAGTGTTGTGGTGTTGGGGGGTTTTGTGGGTTGGGTTTGGTTTTGGGGGGGGGAAATTGTTGAATAATTTTTTATTTAAATATTAAAAAATAAATATTATTTAAAATAAAGTGTTTATACAGTCTTTGCCTGAACCCTCTTATTCCATCACCAAATGCAGCGCGCGCTTATAGATAGAGTGTAGCGGGGAGGTGGCGATAGGTATAAAATGAAAGATAAGCGATATATATATATACTATTCTAGAAGCTACATGTCAAGTTTGGTAACTCTAGCTCTTATTATTTACCAAAACTGCTTAAAAAACAGGATTTCGATATACATTTTTATCGATTACTTGGAAACGGGGCAAGTTATCGTTTATCGGAAACAAACTCGATCTGCGCGGGCACTAGGAGCACCTACATCTAAAATTTCAAATTTCTCTAGCTCTTATAGGTTCTGAGATCCTTGCGTTCATACATACGGACGGACGGACGGACGGACGGACAGACAGACAGACGGACATGGCTAGATCGACTCGGCTATTGATGCTGATCAAGAATATATATACTTTATGGGGTCGGAGATGCGTCCTTCTGCCTGTTACATACATTTGCATTTTGCACAAAAACATAATACCCCTTTTACCCATTTTTAATGGGTTCAGGGTATAAAAATACCAGCAATAGCAGAGCAAGTTAATCAACAAAACTGCTGCGCAACTGCATCGGCTACCAGATTTTGAAGGCCGAGCTACTTTAAACAAAAATGTAAGTGAGATGCTCAGTTTTTTTCTTCCCAATTCAAAACAATAAAGAGAAAAAAAGATTTAAAAAAAAAAAACATTTTAACAAAGCTGTCTAACATAAGATTAGCATATCAAGAAGAAAAAATATAAAAAGAAAATAAAATTCCAACAAAATAAATACTTATTTTTTTAAACTTGTGATTAATCGGTCAATTTTAAATTTTCCTTAAAATAATAAAAACGAGAAAGAAAGGCTATCTACGGCACGCCGAAGATCTAATACCCTTGCAGACCCAACCTTTTGTTGCCTAGAAAATGGTTAATGCCGAGTTTGGTGAAGGTATCTTGATAAACAAAAAAAGGCTTTTAATCAAAAACCTCGTTTACGACAGATCGTTCTATATGATATAGTGGTCCGATCTTAATAGAAGTTTGCATTTATATGAGGAGCATAGTAAAACTAATAAGCGCCAAGTTTGGTCAAGATATCTTGAAAAACAAAGTTTTTTTTCATACAAAAACCTAATTTTTGACCGATCGTTCCTATGGCAGCTATATGATATAGTGGTCCGAACTTAATAGGATTTTGCATATGTATGAAGATCATAGTAAAACTAATAAATGCCGAGTTTGGTCAAGATATCTTGAAAAACAAAATGTTTTTCATACAAGATCCTACTTTTCCACCGATCGTTCCCATGGCAGCTATATGATATAGTAGTTCGATTTAGCTGGTTTTGACATATGTGCTGCGTGCAACAGAAAAGGGGACTTCTGCAAAGTTTCATTAGGATAGCTTTAAAACTGAGAGACTAGTTCGCATAGAAACAGACAGACGGACATGGCTATATCGACTCGGCTGTTGATACTGATAAAGAATATATATGTTCTTTATGGGGTCGGAGATGTCTCCTTCTATGCGTTACACATTTAACGACAAAATTATAATACCCTCTGCAAGGGTATAAAAAGCAACAATATTTTTTGCATCAAAGTGATCTCGATTCCACTGTCGAAGCGAATGCGGACCGTATGAAGGTCAAACGATTGCAGTTAAGACGAGCTTATTCCTTCCTTTAAAGAATACAGATCAGCAAACAAAATGAACATTGATCAGGTAGCACAGTTAGAAGCGCAAATGAACCGTGCCCAGTTTAAAAGACTTAAGGGAACAACCCCGCTAATAGAAGACTACCAGAAAATTCAAATAGTGCCAGGGATTAAATGCAACGAACCCTTAAATACCATAAAGTTGTGAGGCGGCCACTAAGGTAGCCACCCCACAGTTCATAATTATAGTTATAGGGTAAAAGCATTTTATAGTATATAAGCATTGTATTAGTAATAAGAACAGTTAAGGCAAGGTGCCGATGTATTGAAGCTAGGTGAGAACAAGGAGCCCAGTTCGAATTAAGTTTGAATTTAACCGCTGGCCGTCGCAGCAACCGTGCGTTGCTGATCGACTGCTCAACGCCGTCTTCGAGAGCGCAACTTCGGTTTGGCGGCGAAGAGCGAAAGCTTCGAGGCAAAGTTGCGAAAGCTCGCGGCGAAGTTAAGCGGCCTAGGCAAGCGCACGCTAGCGAGCGTACCGGCACTTATGAGCGAACATCAGGGTGAGTAGACGTGTGTCGTAAGAAATAGAGTGAGCGATGAAACGAAAAGTGTGCAGCGGATCGCTAGGGATCCAAAACAGTGCGGCAGGGCCTTAGCTTAGAAAGCAGAGTAGAATATTGTTTAATAAATTTAAATTAAGAGAAGTGAACATAAAATGAGATTAGTGAAGAAAATCGGCTGATTCTGTTTATTTCCTGATAGCGGTTTTTTTTTCTAACATCGGGGCTAGCCGATGTTTAGCATAACCTCTTTTCAAAACCTAGTGTGGGAGCATGTGGTACGAGGCTTCTGCCCGGTAGTGTAGGTGGTGCGAGGCTACGGCCGATAGTGTAGGTGGTGCGAGGCTACGACCCGATAGTGTAGAGGATGCGAGGCTATGGCCCGGTAGTGTAGGCGTTGTAGAAATAGCATGAGGTATGATTTGGTCGAAGCACTTCCTCTCCTCCTCTAAAACCTCCATCCCATCTCCCATCTATCTTGTAAACTGCTGGTCCTGGTAAGACTGAGCGTTGTACCGCGGCCAGTAGCTCCTTTTCAAGTGGCGCTCGAGCAGGGACGGCGGGGCGATTAGGGGCGTGGCAGGTTAGCGGAATAAAGCCCAACAGGCGTGCCCAAAAAAAAAAAAGTGTTTACAGGGTATTTGTAGTCGAGCATACCCTAGAGTGTAGGTACCTTAGTAGAGGATAAGGGAAAATTAATACTTCGTATATGGGCAATGTTTAAAAATAGGGCATTAGGTTGCCCGACTACCTTCCCCTAGCGAATGGGTTTCATTGCCTGTGCTAGACAAAAAAAAAAACAAGTAAGAGGTTCTAGTCGGGAGCTCCCGACTAGGGGATGCCCTGAACCCTCTTATTCCATCACCATGCAGCGCGCGATTTTAGATAGAGAGTAGCGGGGAGTTGGCGATAGGTATAAAATAAAAGACAATCGATATATATATACTATTCTAGAAGCTACATGTCAAGTTTGGTAACTCTAGTTCTTATTATTTACCAAAATTGCTTAAAAAACAGGATTTCGATATACATTTTTATCGATTACTTGGAAACGGGGCAAGTTATCGTTTATCGGAAACAAACTCGATCTAGGGCACTAGGAGCACCTACATCTAAAATTTCAAATTTCTCTAGCTCTTATAGGTTCTGAGATCCTTGCGTTCATACATACGGACGGACGGACGGACGGACGGACAGACAGACGGACATGGCTAGATCGACTCGGCTATTGATGCTGATCAAGAATATATATACTTTATGGGGTCGGAGATGCTTCCTTCTGCCTGTTACATACATTTGCATTTTGCATAAAAACATAATACCCCTTTTACCCATTTTTAATGGGTTCAGGGTATAAAAATGTACACCTGCAAGATCTAGGCGACCTGAGGGCTCTAATTGATCACGCCAGATATAAGCTGGCGCAGGAGTTGTATCGGATTTACGAGAATGTCGCCACCGAATACAAGCTTAACGTGCGACGGCAAGATTTCTCCACCATATCGTGGTGGTCGCGGCAATAAAAGAACATTATGTAAAGAATTTGAGAGAGGTATTTCGCCGGTTCAGGGTGGCCAATCTCAGGTTGAACCTGTCATTTGCGGGAAAGGAATACGTACCGATCCAGAGAAGGTGGAGAGGATACGTAACCTTAGTGCCCCGACAAATTGTAAGGAGTTGCCAGATGGCGTCATGGTACAGGCGATTCGTTCCCAACTTCGCGACTCAGGTACAGCCACTCACAGCGCTCTTAATGAAGGGGTGGAAATGGGCATGGGATCAAAACAGGAGGAGGCATTACGACAATTGAAGGATAGCTTGACGACTGCCCCTGTGTTGGCTTGTCCGGACTTTTCCACCAAATTCGTCTTGCAGACTGACGCGAGTGAGTATGGTCTCGGCGCGGTGCTGACGCAGACGAAAGAAGGGCAGGAGCGTGTTATAGCGTACGCGAGCCGGAAGTTGCTGAAAGCTGAGGTAAACTGTACCGCCACCGAGAAAGAGTGCCTGGCAATAGTATGGTCGATCCGGAAGTTGCGTTGCTACCTAGAGGGGTACCGGCTCGACGTGATAACGGATCACTCAAGTGGCTCAATTCGATCGAAGCCCTTTAGGAGGATCGAGCGATGGGCACTGGAGCTGCAACAGTTCCAATTTGACGTTCACTACCGTCGAGGGGAGCTCAAAGTCGTGGCCGACGCACTATCAAGACATCCTCTAGAGACCTGTCAGCAAGCAGTGGTGGCCGATGCCATGATGCTCCCATCAAGGCGGCGCGAGGAAAACCTTGTCGAGGTAGGCCCAGAGATACTACTGGCCGGGTATGTTCCGCAACGCCGCCAAGTACGTGAAGTACGTGCTGCGAAGTCTGCCTGAAGTTCTAGAGCAAGCAACTCAAACTGGCTGGACGTCTGCTGACGAGACAGGTAGCGGAGCCGATGGCAGTACTCTGCGCGGATTTCGTCGGACCCCTTCCACGGTCAAAACATGGCAACACAATGTTACTGGTGTTCCATGATGCCTTTTCGAAGTGGGTGGAATTGGTCCCTCTCAGGAGTGCCACGGCGGCACACCTGCAGACAGCATTCCGAGAGAGGATTTTAAGTAGGTTTGTGTGCGTGTGCCTCAAGTCTTTTCTGGATTCCCTGGGTGTAGAGGTCCAATACACCGCCCCGTACTGTTCACAAGAGCATCCTACAGAGAGGACCAACCGGACCGTGAAGACTATGACAGCGCTATTTATCGAGGGCCATCAGAGTTCGTGGGACGAGATTTTGCCCGAGATATAGCTAGCGGTCAACACAAGTGTGCGCTTAGCAAAGCCAGGCGAACGTTAGAAGAAGATGGCCAATATATCGAAGCTGAAACCGTTTTACCGAGAGACGACCGAAGACTGAGAGGAACCAGATCCAATGGATGTGGAAGAAGAACCTGCGCAGCAGATATAGCAGAGTAACCGTAGAACAAGTTAAGAATAGATAGTGTAGTAAGTATACACATCATATTTTAGGGTATCTATATAAAATATATATTGCGACACTTTGTCGCAATATGCATTAATCAATATATAAAGCCAACCACACATAAACATACCAGCGCTCTTGAAACTCGATCAGCCACTTATGTGCAGACCGATAGAGGCGCATGAGAAACGCTGAGCATGGGTTGCGCTATACATATATATTACATATGCCTTCTGCATAAACATATATACGGAATACATAGAATATAAAAACATATAAAATAAGAATTTGAATTAAAGAACCACCTTTTTACATGGCGACCGTGACAGTGGTTGCCGGTCGTTCGTCGTTGTCGTCGTTGTGTGTGCAGTTTACATCTCAAATACTTAAAATACTGCATTTAATGAAAAAAAAATTCATGGTCATACAAGTTAACCACCGACTATTGGTATTTGCTGACCCAGCTTTCTGGGGAAGCCAATGACCAGTCATGATCGCGACGGATATGTCGCAACTATGTTACCGGCCGCGACGGTCATCCGACACCAAACACGAGGCGCTAACGCTGCACTTTTGGGGGCAGCGACGGCGACTCTGCGACAGCGAAGGCGACGTAGGCTAGCTTTGCTTATTATAACCAAAATTTTATTTTATAAGTCTAAGTTTGGATATGAATAAAGCGTAGCGTACCGCTCCTGAAATCACTGTTCTTAGTTAACTCAACTGCATTTATTAATGCAAATAATCAAAACATATAAAACTGCGTTTGTAAATGCACTAATTGGCGCACAGCGTACAAGCCCGCAAGTGGGATAATTTTTTTAATAACTAATATACGCGAAGTCAAAAATTCGCGGCAACAAATAAGTTTTAATAATTAAACATGTAAGAGGTTCTAGTCGGGAGCTCCCGACTAGGGGATACCCTGAACCCTCATATTCCAACACCAAATGCAGCGCGCGCTTATAGATAGAGAGTAGCGGGGAGGTGGCGATGGGTATAAAATGAAAGATAATCGATATATATATACTTTTCTAGAAGCAACATGTCAAGTTTGGTAACTCTAGCTTTTATTATTTACCAAAATTGCTTAAAAAACAGGATATCGATATACATTTTTATCGATTACTTGGAAACGGGGCAAGTTATCGATTATCGGAAACAAACTCGATCTGCGTAGGAACTAGGAGCATCTACATCTAAAATTTCAAGTCTCTAGCTCTTATAGGTTCTGAGATCCTTGCGTTCATACATACGGACGGACGGACGGACAGACAGACGGACATGGCTAGATCGACTCGGCTATTAATCAAGAATATATATACTTTATGGGGTCGGAGATGCTTCCTTCTGCCTGTTACATACATTTGGATTTAGCACAAAAACATATAATGGAATTAGCACTTGACACAATAAGACGAAAATGGAAAAAGTTAGAAGAACACACAAGTATACCCAAACAACTATTTATGGACATAGTTAAATGTTGTATACAAGAAAACAGATATTTCAAATACGAAGGCAAGATATACACACAACTAAAACCACTTCGGCACGCCGAAGATCTCATACCCTTGCAGACCCAACCTTTTAATGCTGAGAAAATGGTTAATGCCGAGTTTGGTGAAGGTATCTTGATAAACAAATAAGGCTTTTAATTAAAAACCCAGTTTTCGACCGATCGTTCCAATGGCAGATATATGATATAGTAGTCCGATGTAAATAAGATTTTGCATATGTATGAGGAGCATAGTAAAACTAATAAATGCCGAGTTTGGTCAAGATATCTTGAAAAACAAAGTTTTTTTTCATACAAAAACTTAATTTTTGACCGATCGTTCCTATGGCAGCTATATGATATAGAGGTCCGATCTTAATAGGATTTTGCATATGTATGAGGAGCATAGGAACACTAATAAATGCCGAGTTTGGTCAAGATATCTTGAAAAACAAAGTTTTTTTTCATACAAAAACTTAATTTTTGACCGATCGTTCCTATGGCAGCTATATGATATAGTGGTCCGATCTTAATAGGAGTTTGCATATATATGAGGAGCTTAGTAAAACTAATAAATGCCGAATTTGGTCAAGATATCTTGAAAAACAAAATTTTTTTCATACAAAAACTTAATTTTCGACCGATCGTTCCTATGGCAGCTATATGATATAGTGGTCCGATCCAGGTTTTGACATATGTGCTGCGTGCAACAGAAAAAGGGACTTCTGCAAAGTTTCATTAGGATAGCTTTAAAACTGAGAGACTAGTTCGCATAGAAACAGACAGACGGACATGGCTATATCGACTCGGCTGTTGATGCTGATCAAGAATATATTATGGGGTCGGAGATGTCTCCTTCTATGCGTAACACATTTCACGACAAAATTATAATACCCTCTGCAAGGGTATAAAAAGACGGGCAACTACTATTTTTAGACTTTTTAGTAATTAGATTGGACAACACACTCAAAATTAAGTGGTATAAGAAACCCATGGCCTCCGGACGAATACTCAACTTCAATTCAAACCAGCCCAAGAGTATGATAATCAATACAGCAATAAGCTGTATGAAAAGAATGCTTAACATATCGGACACAATATACCACGAAGAAACTATACATTAAATTAAAAAACTCTTAACAAAAAATGACTTCCCACAAAATGTAATTAAAATATTATTAAAAAGATGACATATCGGAACAGAAAAGCCTACAGAACCTAACAAAATATACAAATCCCTAATATATGTCTCACGACTATCAGAACGCCTCACGAACTTGCTACAACAGCCAAGAAATAAAAGTAGCACACAAACCTACGAACACGTTACAAAAATTCTTAAATAAGATTAAAGCAAAAATTTCTATGGCCGACAAAAGTAATGTAATTTACCAATTACCATGTGCTGGGGAAAATAACAACAAATGCAATAGTGTGTACACAGGCACAACAAAATCAAAACTAAAAACAAGGATTACACAACATAAATCAGACTTCAAATTAAGACATCAAAATAATATGCAGAAAACAGCACTAATGACCCATTGTATGAGAAGCAACCACACGCCAAATTTTGATGCAACAACAATCTTACAACAAGAACAACACTACAACAAACGACATACATTTGAAATGCTACATATAATTAACACACCAACGAACGACTAAACTACAAGACGGACACCGAAAATTGCGCTCACTTGTACAGACACCTATTGTAGCTGTTCAACAGACTCAGTTTAAATCTCCACGTCATAAAGCACAGACGTGTAAAATAATGTTCAATGTGTCAATTTATTGTTTAATTTAATATATTTTAATGTTAATTGTTTTTTGTACCTTGTGTTAGTGCCCTGTAGACGGTTTTCCGATGAGTAACCGAAATATATTGGAAGCAAAAATCAATAAAATTGTTTTCATTGTTTTATTAAAACAAACCCGGACCTCGAGCCAGCCAACTAAACGATTATAAAGTGGAAAGGTCGCCAAAACCATCATGAAATATATAATAAATAACGCTTTTATAAACAACACCACTTTCGTTTAACCTAATTCGTCAGTTCGAAAAATCTTAAATCACTCTGTGAACGGTTTGTCGTAGAATTTTGTTTAGGTGCGAATGAGTGACTGTGACTCCGACGTACACGATCATGGATACTACGACAGCGACGATAGTGTTTTTGCTTGTTTAATAGTTGGATTTGATACATTACAGATAGCAAGGTGTGCTGTTCCAACTGAACCAGACACAAACACAGATTTAGCCATGGGTCCTGAGCAGTTGCGCATGATAATTGATGCCACAGTGCAGAGCGCACTCGCAGCACAATTGGTGAATAGGGAAGCTGCGCTAAGGCAGAAGCTTCAACGACAGATTGCGCAATGTCAAACAAGTTAAGAAACACACAACTTTCAGTGCCAGAAGTGTAGGTTTATAAGGAAGTTGAAATCATAGACGGAGTGGAATGTAACGAGCCACTCGACGTGGTAAAATGTCTTACTGAGTTCCATGGAACTCAAGACACTTACGAGTCCTGGAGGCAGGCCACGCATGCCGCCTATAAAATTTTCAAAAAAATAGAACGGAAGTTCACGTCACTACCAAGCCACCGTAATCATTTGGAGTAAAGTTAGAGGCCCGCCAGACGCGGTTCTCGCCTCTTTTAACACGCCGTTGAATTTTGTGATTGAACAGGAAATGGGTAGGCAGGGCGGCATGTCCATTCTACAGTACTACGACGAGGTTGACAAAAAACTCACGTTACTTACGAACAAAGACCATATGACGTATGACTGCAATTTGGCGGCGGGCATGTGTGAAAAATTCAGGGGTGGCGCACTTCGCGTATTTATCTCTGGACTAAAACGCAGTCTAACCGATGTCTTGTTTTCGGCTCACCCTTCGGATCTGCCGACGGCACTAGCGTTAGCCCAGGAGGTCGAGGCTAATCACGAGAGATATGCCTTCGCAGCTTTGCTAGGGAACAAGAAGAGCGAGTTCATCTAGAGCAGCGCCCACAAGGGCGCCAGCAACAACAGCAACAAGAGAAAAAGCAATTCTCTCAGGGTAGCCAGCGCAAGAATCCTCATTTCAAGAAGCATAACGGCCAATCGACATATAGTGCCCCAGTTCCCATGGAAGTCGACCCTTCTTCTTCCAGGTTTAGACAGCCCACAAACTTTTCGAATTTCCAAGGCTCGGCTAAGTTTACCGCCAGCCAAGGTCAGGGAAATAAGCGCCATGCCAAAGGAGGCAAAGGGTAGACCACATCCAGGCAAGCGAGGCTGAGGGCGCAGGGTATGCCGACGCGGCACAAGAGGCATCAGATCAACAACAAGACGAACATAGCCCAGACTATGGTAGCGATAGCGCCCATTTTTTTAGGGGAAGGTCCCTGCTACCGTTCATTCGACGGAGAATAGCGGGGATAGGCCGCACAAACGCCTTAAAGGCGTCGTCCCTGTCGAGTCCCCTTTCGTTGTCCACTCTATTCATGGGTCCAACAACATCGCTGAAAAATGCAAGTTGTCTATGCTTGGGTGCGACACTTATTTTTTCCTACTAAGGTCCCTTTCCACTTTTGATGGAATTAAAGGGCTCGACCTGCTAAAGCAGGTGGGAGCGGTTCTATGCCTACAAAAAGGTATGTTAAAATTTGGTGCGCCTTCGGAAGCGTTTCAGTACCACAAATGTGCGAACGTAAACCACACAAAGAACAAAGAGGTCGAGGCACCTCCTGCGGTGGAGGCAGATTTCTTGCGAGTACTTCACCGAAACAGCAAGGCTTTCACGAACTCTAACGCGGCGCTGTCTTAAAACACGGCTGTTGTGGCCACAATCCGTACGACCGACAAAATTGTGGTCTACTCAAAACTATACCCCTACCCGAGGGGTGTAGAGGATTTTATCATTTCGGAAGTCAACGAACTTCTTAAAAATGGCATAATCAAGAAGTCGAAATCGTACCCAATGCCAAGTATCGCTATTATACTGGCTAATCTGGGTAAAGCCAAATACTTCACGACGCTCGACCTGAAATCAGGTTATCACCAGATTACTCTGGCAGAGCAAGACCGTGAGAAGACGGCCTTTTCGGTCCATGGTGGAAAGTACGAGTTTTGTCACTTTCCTTTGGTTTGAAGAATGCAGCGAGCATTTTTCAGAGGACCATAGATGACGTGTTGCACAGAAAATCTTACTACGTCTTACTACATCTTACTACGTGTGGCGCACGAGAAGTCACAGTTTTTTAAAGAAAGCGTCGAGTATCTCGGCTTTATAGTGACTAAAGGTGGTGCAAAATCAGATCCAGAAAAGGTAAAAGCCATTCGGGAATACGCTGAGCTGACTGCGGTGTTTGAAGTAAGATCCTTTTTGGGATTGGCAAGCTATTACCGCTGTTTTATCAAAGATTATGCAGCAATAGCGAAACCAACCTGTGACATCCTAAAAGGGGAAAACGGATCCATTAGCAAGTACAGGTCTAGAAAGGTCCCTATACAATTCAACGATGCTCAGCGCAACGCGTTCCAGAGGCTTAGGAACATATTAGCGTCGAAAGACGTCATACTGATGTACCCGGACTATAAAAAACCATTCGACTTGATTGCAGACGCCTCAGCCTACGGCATTGGCGCAGTTCTGTCACAGAATGGCCACCCCATAACGATGATATCCTGGTCTTTAAAAGATAGTGAAGCAAAGCTACGTTACTAACGAGCGAGAGTTGCTTGCCATCGTTTGGGCATTAGGCAAACTACGACACTTTCTTTACGGGGTTAAAGATATAAACATTTTCACTGACCACCAGCCTCTTACGTTCTCGGTATCCGAGAGCATTCCCAATGCAAAAATAAAAATAAAGCGCGCATTGATGAAACGGGGGCCAAGCTTTTCTATAAGCCTAACAAAGAGAATCATGTAGCTGACGCACTGTCGCGCCAGAACGTGAACGCCCTGCAGGGCAACCGCGATGAGCCAGAATCTGACGCCGCTACAATTTACACTGAATTGTCCGTGTCTTACACAATCGATTCGACGGAGAAGCATCTAAACTCCTTCCGGAACCAGATGGAATAAGAAGAGGCACGCTTTCCTTTGAAGAGGAATTTCATACTTTTCAGCGAAAAAACTCGCCACATAACAAATTTCACCGATAGGGACGCCCTTATCGAAACAATAAAGACCGTCATAAACCCGAATGTGGTTAACGTGTTTCATTGTATTCTCCCAAGCTTGGCCAGTTTCCAGCATGAGTTGGTAATTGCAAAAAATTCGTGGCCGACGTGTTCGACGTCAGTGATAGAAGAGAAGTCATTACTAAGGAACACAATCGAGCCAATAGGGCGGTTCAAGAGAATGTGAAACAGGTCTTGACGGAATACTATTTTCCTAAAATGACCAAATTGGCTAATGAGGTGGTCCTTAACTGTAAGATTTACACAAAAGCTAAATACGACAGACACCCAAAGAAGCAGAAACTCGGCCAGCCGCCACTTCCCTCAAAAACAGGAGAAATGTTACATATCGACATTTTCTCCCCAGACAAGAAATTCTTTTTGACTTGCGTAGACAAATTCCCCAAGTTTGCGGTGGTCCAGCCTATAGCATGTTGAACGATAGAATACACGAGACCGCTCCTGCTAGTTTTAATGAATATTTTCCCTTCGGCTCAGCAGGTATATTACGACAATGAGCTCGGATTCAAGTCAGAGACTATCAGGTCTCTGCTATTGAATAATTACGGCGTCAGCGTGGTAAACGCGCCTCCCCTTCATAGCACGTCTAATGGGCAGCTAGAACGCTTTCACAGCACTCTTCTGGAAATAGCTAGATGCTTAAAGCTACAAAGGGGTATAGTTGACACGGTCGACCTCATCCTGCAGGCCACTATCGAATATAACGATTCCATTCACTCAGTGGGTGAGAAAAAGCCTAAGGACATATTGCTCAACTCTCTGCCGGAATCTACCCGCGAGGCTAGAGGCAAGATAGAAAGGGCTTAAATTCAGCAGAACGCCAGGGTAAACCAAAAGCGGTCAGAACAGAGTGTAGTATGTTGTATGCCAAATGAGCATATGCCCACAGTATTGTAAAGTATACAATATAACAAGTGGTCATATGCCCAACTTAAAAGTAAGAGTAACAACTCATAACATAACGACACTTTGTTGCTATGTTTATATGGCCGCAGCGTGAGATCGCTAGCGTAAGCACTTCTTGAGTATGTACCATCTGTACATATATATGTATATATACATAACTACATAGGCACATATGTACTGCAACTCTCTCTCTGCCGACGCTCTTAGCGGCAGAGCTCACTTAGAATATTGTATGTAATAAGCCAAATATAAAATTGAATAAAACCGAGAGAACACTCTCGACTAAGACTCAAACCGAATAAGACGTCTTTATTAGTGAAAAATCATTTTAACTTAACATGGCGACCGTGACAAGTGTCACGAACATGTTAAAAATATAACATGTGAAAAAAAAAATTAAAATAAACCCAACCCAAAACCGAACTACAACTGGAGATGCAGCAGCGGCAGCAGCAACAACAATCATCGGCAGGATATATACTAAAACTGGAAACGATACAGAGAAAGTGGAAATACTGAGTAAGTAGAGGTGATGAGCAATTCCTAAAAGTAGGCTCAGTGGAGTACAAAAAAGGCTTAAGGAAAGAAAAGCCAAACTCCTAAAACTGTTATTTGCCCCCAACACAACAATTAGTTGGGAAGCAGGCAATAAAATACAGGCTGAAATCGACAATATCGAGTCGATTCAGCAAAAATACAAAAGCTCAACCTCTACGAATGAAAGCACTTTTAAAGATATAACATTAATAAACTCTAAAGTATTTCAATCAGTGCCACAGAAGAAACAACTAAACACTAAACCGGAGAAACAATGCCCAACGGAGTGCCCTGGACCATTAGAGTCGCCGCACTGCAGCTATACATGCTTCAAGAGGACCAGCACCAGTTCCAAGCTAAGTCATTTTCGGGGACCGGCAGCGCTACAGAGAGCGCGCAACTTAAAAAAAAATATATTTGTTAATTCAAAAAAAATTGTTATAATAATTTTAATGTAAACACAAATGAAATGTAATGAAATGTTTGTAATACTGAGCGATAATTGCGTTGCTCGTAATAGAGTATGGCCTGTGAAGCCATACGAAACATTAGACAGGAGATCACTGCGTTGATCGAATAGAAAAATATTAATAAAAAATAAAAATTTAAAAAAAAAAAATTAAAATAAATCATATACACAATATATATATATATTCTTAAAAAAAAAAAAAAAAAAAACAATTAATCCGAAATTAAAATTTAATGCTTTCGAATGCAATCTCAAAAGACGATAATAAATTAGAAGTAGAAAATATGTTAGACCACGAATCGAAAGTAGCGGATTCAACCGCAAATGTAACAAGTGAGAGATTCTAGTCGGGAGCTCCCGACTAGGGGATACCCTGAAACTTCATATTCCAACACCAAATGCAGCTCGCGCTTATAGATAGAGAGTAGCGGGGAGGTGGCGATAGGTATAAAATGAAAGATACTCGATATATATATACTATTCTAGAAGCTACATGTCAAGTTTGGTAACTCTAGCTCTTATTATTTACAAAAATTGCTTAAAAAACGGAATTTCGATATACATTTTTATCGATTACTTGGAAACGGGGCAAGTTATCGATTATCGGAAACAAACTCGATCTGCGTAGGAACTAGGAGCACCTACATCTAAAATTTCAGTCTCTAGCTCTTATAGGTTCTGAGATCCTTGCGTTCATACATACGGACGGACGGACGGACGGACGGACAGACAGACGGACATGGCTAGATCGACTCGGCTATTGATGCTGATCAAGAATATATATACTTTATGGGGTCGGAGATGCTTCCTTCTGCCTGTTACATACATTTGCATTTTGCACAAAAACATAATACCCCTTTTAACCATTTTTAATGGGTTCAGGGTATAATTAATAATGTCGAAACTGTCTCAGTAGATTTAAAAGTAATAACGGTTATGCTTATAATAATTGTTCTTTTATTAGCAAATGTACTAACTAAATTATATAAGTTGCACAATAAGTGCATAAAGAAAAGATATGCAAGTAGAGGAGACAATTTAGAAATGATATAATATGATAAGCATAATAAACGAAATCTATAATAAAGAACTAAATTTTACAATAAATACATTACAAATATTGCAAAAACATAGCGAATTCATTAGAATAACTGAATTCGAAAACGAATACATAGAAACTTTTCAAAGTAGCTCAAGCCAATTAATCGGTTGTTCCAAAACTGAAAAGGGCATGGTGTTGAGTACATTACCTTATGTAATGGTAAAAACTATCAGCGAAACACATGCAATACTAGGCACAGAAACCATACTGATTCTGCGCATACACCGCTAAAAAACTTAATTTTCTATTAAACAATGGAATGGAATGCATTAGCGAAGAAAAGAAATGATTATAAAGACAAGTTCGAAAAATCATACAAATGTATCAATTCTGATAAAACAATAAAGTCAGATACATTGGTACATCATCGCAAATATTAACAGCTCAATATAATAACATTGTAACTACAATAAACAAAGTTAATGATAAATTAACGCAGGAGCATAAAAATATATGTCAGAAAATTGTAAAAAGTTTTTAAACCAGGTTACATAATATTGGTACTAGACGGAGTATTGTAATACCAATCCCAGAAGATCCAAATCTGCTAGCTGAATTCAACGAGAACCAGTTAGAAGATTTAGATGACTGTAAACCAATAATCAATCCAGATATTGATATTGATAGTGACATTGAAACGCTCCAAGAAAATACAGAAACAATGACTAACCAGGTAGCCTTAGACAGGGAATACGTGAAGCAGGTTTCCTCTTCAGTCCCTGAGTTTGATGGTAAAGATTGATAGCTATCATTAAACAGATTCCTAACTGCTTTGCGCATTGTGGAAAGAACTAAAGCCGACCAGGAGGATATAGCAGTTGAGGTTATTAAATCAAAAATAAACGGCACAATTCTGTACAAAGTACAAAATGAATCTACTATATCCGGAATAATAAATAAGCTTAAAGATAACGTAAAAGGAGAATCTCCCGACGTATTAAAAGCTAAATTACTGAATATAAAACAAAAAGGCAAAACTGCTTCCCAGTATGCAACCGAAATGGACAATTTGCGAAAGCAATTAGAGGCAGTTTTTATTGATGACGGCCTAGACCCAAACAATGCAGAAAAATTCTCAACAAACGAGTCTATTTCTGCAATGATTAAAAATTGTGAGCATGAGAAACTGAAAGTAATACTGGAAGCTGGTAACTTCGTTACTTTCAATAATGTAATGGGTATATATATCCATTGCAGCACAGAAATGACTGGAAGTGCGAGTACAGTATTATTTCAGCGAGGCCGCAATAATAGAGGAAGTAGTTACTATCCTCAAAGAGGTAGAGGCAATGGCCGCGGTAGCTACAATTCCAATAATAATAATAACAGAAACAACAATAGAGGTGGACGAGGTTATAACCGAGGTAGGAATAATTCCAACCGAGGCAACAACCAAAATAGAAATCATTATTACAATAACAATAACAATAATGTCCGAGTTGCCCAAGATACTTCGGGAAACTCGCAGACACCGCCAGATACTCAGGGTTAAATAGTAAAATATATACTGTTAACTTAAGTCTTAACAATTTCGTATCATTCAAAAATGTTGCAACAAATAAAAAGATAACATTTTTGATTGATACAGGTGCAAATATTTCAATTGTAAAAGAAAATTCTGATGTCTTTCATGACATCTAAATCAATAAAATTATAGACATTCGAGGCATAGGAGAAGGAGTAATAAACTCCAAAGGACTAGTCTCAATCGAACTACAACAGACAAATACATTATTCCATATAAATTTCATCTACTTCATTCAGATTTCGCAATCCCTTGCGATGGAATAATAGGATTAGATTTCATAAAAACATTTAATTGCCAATTAGATTACAATAGTTCAGAGGATTGGTTTATAATTAGACCACAAGACCTAACGTATCCTATCTATGTTCCAATAACATTTAGTTCTGGTACTAATTCCACACTTCTACCAGCAAGATCACAAGTGATACGCAAAATAGAGTTGTCTTCAGCAGAAGAAAACATTTTAATTCCCAATCAGGAAATTATACCGGGTGTTTATGTTGCAAATACGATTGCTACAGCCCAAAATACTTTTGTCCGATTTTTAAATACCACAGATAAATGCCAAATAGTAGGCATTAATAACATAAAATTTGAATCACTTTCGAACTACGATGTAGTTCAAAATCTTAAAGACAATAGAAAAGAGTCTGTAATTAATCAATTAAAGAAAAACTTTCCAATTTTGTTTAAAGAACAACTTAAAGAAATATGCACTGAGTATAGTGATGTGTTCGGACTTGAAACCGAACCAATCACAACAAACAACTTCTATAAGCAAAAACTGAGACTTAAGGATGATGAGCCAGTATATGTCAAAAATTATCGATGTCCGCATAGCCAAATAGAAGAAATCCAGCATCAAGTTGGAAAGTTAATTGAACAAAATATTGTTGAACCGTCTGTTTCACCTTATAATAGTCCACTCTTATTAGTACCAAAGAAATCTCTTCCGGGCTCTAAAGAAAAAATGGCGATTAGTAATTGACTATCGCCAAATAAATAAAAAATTGCTGTCAGATAAATTTCCAGTCCCCAGAATTGACGATATTCTTGATCAATTGGGTAGAGCAAAATATTTTTCATGCCTTGACTTATTGTCAGGTTTCCACCAAATTGAGCTTGAGGAAAGCTCAAGAAATATAACGTCTTTTTCAACAAGCAATGGTTCATATCGCTTCACGCGATTACCATTTGGTTTAAAAATAGCGCCTAATTCATTTCAAAGAATGATGACAATAGCATTCTCAGGCCTTGTTCTGAACAACATATGATTAAAAACTTAACAGATGTTTTCAAACTTTGTAGAAAACACAATCTGAAATTACATCCAGAAAAATGTTCATTTTTCATGCACGAGGTGACCAGACGATAAAAAATTTGATGTTATCAATAACTATCCAGTCCCTACGGACGCAGACAGCGCTAGAAGCTTCGTTGCATTTTGCAATTTTTATAGACGTTTTATAAAAAACTTCGCCGAATACTCACGGCACATAACAAGATTATGTAAAAAGAATGTCCCATCAACTTGTTCAACCAAATTTATTACAGTACCCAGATTTCAGCAAAGAATTTTGCATAATCACAGATGCAAGCAAGCAAGCATGTGGAGCAGTTTTAACTCAAAACTATAATGGACTCCAACTCTCAGTTGCATATGCATCAAGAGCATTCACTACAGGTGAAAGCAATAAGAGTACTACAGAACAAGAACTAGCAGCAATACATTGGGCAATAACACATTTTCGACCATATATATATGGCAAACATTTTACAGTAAGAACTGATCACAGACCTTTAACATATTTATTTTCTATGATGAACCCAAGTTCAAAATTAACACGCATGCGACTCGAATTAGAAGAATATGATTTTACGGTAGAGTATCTGAGAGGGAAAGATAATTTCGTGGCAGACGCCCTGTCAAGGATAACAATATCCGACTTAATTGACATGAATAGAAAAGTCCTGAAAGTCACTACCAGGCACCAAAGTAGACAAAACAATTTCTGCGCCGAAAATAAACAAGAACTATTGCCAAAACAAAGTCTTGAAAAAGCTTCTAAGCCCAACGTATACGAAGTCATCACAAATGACGAGGTACGAAAAGTAGCGACCTTGCGAATAACAGATTCGACATGTTTATTGAAACATGGAAAAACAGCTGTAGCAAGAATTAATGTTAGCGATTTGTACTCCAATGGAATTCTCGACTTAGGTCAGTTTTTCCAAAGGCTTGAATGGCAAGCCGGTGTATCTAAAATCAGCCAACTAAAAGTGGCACCGAGCGAAAAGATCTTTGAATCAATTTCAACAGATACTTTCAAACACATGGGCAATAAAAATTTTAAATCATTAAGAGTAGCGCTACTCAAGCCGGTGACCCAAATAAATAATGAAAAAGAAAAAGAAGCTATATTGTCTACATTCCATGACGATCCAATTCAAGGAGGTCATACAGGCATAAATAAAACGATATAAAAAATAAAGAGACAATATTATTGGAAAAACATGACTAAACATGTAAAAGAGTACATAAATAAATGTCCAAAATGCCTGACGTCAAAAACGACGAAACATACAAGATCACCTATGATAATAACCCAAACTCCACAATATGCTTTTGACAGAGTGATAGTAGACACAATTGGCCCACTACCACGTTCGGAAAAGGGGAATGAATACGCAATCAGTTTAATATGTGATTTGACAAAGTATTTAGTAGCAATTCCTGTTGCAAACAAAAGTGCAACAACTGTCGCAAAAGCCATATTCGAATCTTTTATTCTGAAGTACGGTCCAATGAAGACGTTCATTACGGACATGGGAACAGAATACAAAAATTCCATTATAACTGACTTGTGCAAATATCTAAAAATAGACAACATAACGTCTACAGCACACCACCACCAGACATTAGGTACCGTTGAAAGAAGTCATAGGACATTCAATGAGTACATTCGTTCATATATATCAGTAGATAAAACTGACTGGGACGTATGGTTACAGTATTTCGTGTATTGTTTTAACACAACACCATCAGTAACTCATAATTATTGTCCATATGAACTAGTATTTGGAAGACAAAATAACTTACCAATACAATTTAAAAGCGTAAATACCATAGAACCTATATATAATATAGAAGATTATTCTAAAGAAGTTAAGTTTAGACTAGAAAACGCGTATAAGAGAGCTCGAATACTTTTAGAAAAAAATAAAATAAAGCAAAAAGAAATAAATGATAAGAAAGTATTAGATTTTAAAATAGAAATAGGAGACCAAGTTTACTAAAAAAAACGAAACAGGTCATAAATTAGAATCTTCTTATATAGGACCATTTGAGGTCATTAGTATAGAAAACAATAATAATATAATTATAAAGAATAAGAAAAATAGGGAACAAAAAGTACATAAGGATAGGTTAAACATTTTTAATGCATAATCATTTTTGTAGTATGGCCATACAAACACAAACAAAAATAATAAAAGAAAAATTTATATACACAAAAAAAAAAAATTATAATTATATATATATATCCATATAAATAAAACATTAATTAATTTCAAAAATGTTCCTATATTCAAATTTCAAAAAAAAAAAAAAACAACAAACACAAAAAAATGTATACCTTTAATACTTTTGTATTTTTATATTCCAACATTTTAAAAATTTCTTGTTATATTCAAAAATTTCAATTTTTATTAAAAACAAAAAAAAAGAAAACCTCAATAATTAAGTTCATTTAATAACTACACATTCATAATGTTACGTTATTTCCCTAAAAGGGGAGGTGTAGTGCGTATATGCCCGTACAGAATACCCTGTATTCAAATATAAAGTATGCAGCACTTTGTTGCATACAATAACAATAATAACGTAAACAACCCAGCGGACCAACATGCGAGCCTTTAGCGAGAGTCTCGCGAAATGCTCTCAAATGAGCTCGTATGTGAGCAGAAAACGAGTGGGATATATTTTTATCGCAAAACACTCGCACACGAGCGTTGCAGTGAGATCTTTGCGATAAAAATGCGTGCCCAGTAGAGAGAATGGTGTGTTGTTTTTGTTTTAAATATTAATCGTGCTCAGAGAGTGCAACATTGTCAAGAGAGCGAGAGAGTAAAAACGACGTGGCATTCGGATGCTGTGTTGTTTTTGTTGTTTCCTACTCAGCCCGTAAAATATGTATTTTTTGGGGGTTGAAAAATTCCTTTGTTCTCTTTTCTACTGTCCGCCGAAGCGAGCAGACGTGTTTTAAGTGAATATAAAAATTGGAATTCTGTAGAGAGGTAAGTAATTAACAAGTGTTTAATATTTTATTTTTTTTTTACTTTATTGTTCCCTTTAGGAATATTATTCAATATTTCAATACACAGGAATGAGTGGAGAGGAAAGAGAGGAAAGGTAATGTCAAAAAAAGAAAATATAATTTTTTTCTTTCATTATTAGTTTTAAATTAAACTGTTTTATTTATGTATTAACTTCTTTTCTAATTATAAGATTGCCAAGGAAATGCGTTTAAATTTTAAATCAAATTAAATGTTAATTATTTTTAAAATAAAATTTGAATTGAAAATGAATATTAAAACAAAAACACCAACAAACATTTTAATGGGAACAAAATGGGCATGAAACAAAAAAAAAGTTGCGTAAATCATATTTTATGCGAGCCTTTTGCGATATCTTTTAAGAGACTTTTTTAATATTGCTTACCTACAAAAACGTGTCGCAGAAAATATTTTATTAGACTCGTTAGAAATATAAGAAAAGGCTCGCAATAAATATCACAAAAGGCTCGCTAGCCGTATTTCTTGCGACAATCGTAAATGAAACTTTGACTGCCACAAACTGAACGACATATGATTCATTTTGCTATCGTTTTCCGATGCGATTGCGAGAGTTTTGTCGGGTAAACTCTCGCATTTCACCAGTTTGTGATATCATTTGCGACAGTTTGGTCCGCTGGGAAGCCCAGAGCCACTTTATGTATTGGCTCGGTCTCATATTACGCAGCGCGGTTCACTAGCCTCACTAGCTGACCGTTTATGCTTACGCTGCAGATCCCACGCTCCGTCTGAGCGCATTCCGTGAGCAATATACATATATGCTCACTAATACAGGCATATGCGGGCTACTCACTATTCCTCTCTTTGTAGCTGTTAACGAATAACAGCATAAGTATATATGTATATCCATAGGCTAAGCGCACATTATAAAAACTGAATAAAATCATTATTAATATCCAAGCCAACCAGCACTGACGTGCTACCGTAATCTGATATATAAACCTATACAACAGTACATTAAAAACTACAGAATTCCTCATACCCATAAAGAAGAAGTTAATAATCAAGTCGAAAAACTTATCTCGGATAATATTGTAGAACCGTCTGTATCGGAATATAACAGTCCTATACTTCTTGTCCCAAAAAAGGGATTACCAGGTTCCGATACCAAGAGATGGCGATTAGTTATAGACTATCGTCAAATTAACAAAAAACTCTTGTCTGACAAATTTCCACTCCCAAGAATAGATGATATTCTTGACCAACTAGGCAGAGCAAAATATTTCTCATGCCTAGATTTAATGTCCGGTTTTCACCAAATAGAATAAGAAGAAAATTCTAGAAATATAACGTCTTTTTCAACGAGCAATGGCTCCTATCGTTTTACACGATTACCATATGGTCTAAAAATAGCGCCTAATTCTTTTCAAAGAATGATGACCATCGCTTTTTCCGGATTAGAACCTTCACAAGCTTTCTTGTACATGGACGACATAATCGTCATCGGTTGTTCCGAAAACGACATGATCAAAAACTTAACAAACGTTTTTGACTTGTGTAGGCAACACAACCTTAAATTACATCCAGAAAAATGTTCATTTTTCATGCACGAAGTAACTTTTCTAGGTCATAAGTGTACTGATCAAGGTGTTTTGCCAGATGACAAAAAATATGATGTCATTGAAAAATATCCAGCCCCAACGGACGCTGATAGCGCTAGAAGATTCGATGCATTTTGCAATTATTACAGACGTTTCATAAAAAACTTTGCAGATTATTCACGTCACATAACAAGATTATGTAAAAAGACTGTAAAGTTTGAGTGGTCCGATGAATGCCAAAAAGCGTTCGAATATTTAAAAAAAGCTCTTATGAAGCCCACTTTACTAAAATACCCAGATTTTAGCACAGAATTTTGCATCATAACAGATGCCAGTAAACTAGCCTGCGGAGCAGTTTTGACTCAAACGTATGGAGATAAACAATTGCCCGTAGCATATGCTTCTCGTTCATTTACAAAAGGAGAAAGCAATAGAAGTACAACCGAACAAGAGTTGGCAGCAATCCACTGGGCAATAACCCATTTTCGACCATACATATAAGTTAATACCTAAGATATCAAAAATAACATCGCCTTTGAAATCCAGCTTACCAACATTTGGTTCCCGCACGTGGCCATTCAACGTGCTGGGAAAAGCTAAGCAAGGTGTCGCGTATGCAATTTTAGGTGCATAGCAGGTCAACGCGCTCATGGGACAGCCAACCGTGGGATCGCTAAATTGGCATATTTAACGCACATGCCAATAATTTGTGGAATCAGCGGAACCAATAAGTTCGTTGGTTCCCAAGAAATGCGAACCCCTGCGAAATGCAGAATGGGGGCATTTCCTCATTGCAACAACACCAAGCTGGAGACGCCGACGCCGACAGCGACTTCGTTGGACTGCGGTTTCATTAGGGATTAATTAAGATATAAAAATTAGTTTATAACTGGAACTCAATGTAAGCACATAGTGCTGAGTAATAATAAAAAAATTATATTTTTTTATAAATATTACCATCAAATTGGTTAATTGGCGCCCGAGCAGGGACCCGCGAAACTATTAAAAACAAAAAGGACCATAAGAAGTTCGCAAACTAAAGCCAATAAAGGCTACAGTGTTTAAAGTTTTTTCGCGAGTCAAACATTTATAGTGATTGGCCCCTTAGTAGGCTACTAACACAAGTGTAGTGCAAAAAGGAGGGACGTGTTTAGTCCCAGCCATATCCTGTAACAATTATATAAATTCACATAGTGAAGAAACTCAATCAATCACGTAGTGACTACTAATAAAATAATTTCACATAGTGAAAAAAAAAAAAAAAAAACCGAAAAATGCACATCGAATCAAAACAGTGAATTCAAAAAAAAAAAAAAAAAAAAAAAAAAATTCACGTAGTGAATAAAATAAAAATATTTTAAAGGATTCTTACCATCCGAGATAAGCTAAAAAAATAAAAATAAAAAAATCAAACACAAACAACCATAATACAAAGCTCAGAAGAGGGAAGAAGAAATAAGAACAACAAAAAGACATCTACTACAAGAAGATCAACTCCAACTATAACTACTCCGAAAATACCCTCATGGATTCCAGGCTAGTTTTAACTTTAATGTAAGTCATTATTATCGTTTATATTGTTAAACTACAAGAACCTCAGCAATTAAGAATCACTACTATTAAGAAAAAAGAAAAACTTTAAGAAATACAAATTATATGAACGCAGAAGAGCTGATAATAGAATACTTGTCAACAATGTCACTAAATAATTTGCGACTAACCCCTCTGGTCCTTCCCCACTTACTCTTTTTTCCACATCCCAAAAAATAGAACTAACAAACTTGATTGAACAGGTAGTTAGGAACGCGGTTAATCCGGTCATAGAAGAAGATGACGAGCCACAAATAGATTTCAGCAGAAACCTCTCGGATTCTGAAAAAGTACCAGACATAGTAAAATGTCTTAGGGAATTTTCAGGAAAAACAAGTGAGTTTAACTCATGGAGAAAATCAGTTGACAGAATATTAAAAATGTACGAAAGTCAGAAAAATTCACCAAAATACTTCGCCATTTTACATACTATCAGACACAAGATTATAGGAGAAGCCGATACGGCACTAGAGTCGTATCGTACGCCTCTCAACTGGTCCAAAATCAGACGTTGCCTCATGCAACATTACGCAGACAAACGAGATATTGGTACCTTAGAATACCAATTAAACACGTTAGTTCAAGGCAGAGACAATATAAACTCCTACTATAAAAAAATCTACGAGATTCTCTCGTTAATCCTGGACAAGATCGACTGTCTAGACTATAAGGAGGAAGCATTGCTTGCAATGACTAATTCTTATAGAGATAAGGCATTAGACACGTTCATAAGAGGATTAAACGGCAACTTGCCAAGTCTGTTAAGTGTCAATAGACTAATAGAATAGAATTAAATTGGACAACCTAAATTTTAGGGCGAATCAAGCTAACACTATGTATAACACCTTATCGCATAACGTTAGACGTGGTCCGCAGCCAACATACTACAACAACGGAGGCAGACAAGTACCTCAAAGACCAGTACGTAACCAAAACTTTTTCCCAGAATTAGCACATTTTGGACAGGGTCAGCCCAGATTCGTTCAACAGCAACAACAATTCCCACCCTCATTACCGCCAAGGCGTCAACTTCCACCCACTCCGATGGAGGTTGATAGTTCCGTACGAACGCGTCAAGTTAACTACCAAAATAGACCTCAAATAGCAGTTCAGCATCCAAATACCTCACAACAGAGTTATAGACAAACAGCTCCCCAAACTAGACAGAATAATCAGGCTCCGCAGCAAATGAAACGACCTCTTTCTCAGGTCACACACCAACCCAACAAACAACAGAGAGTTTACAATACAGAAGTTATCTTAGAAGAAGAACAGGGTTATGAAGAAGAACAAGATTATAACGAGCAAAAGTATGTTCTAACTGATAATCAAGAATTAGAGACCCCAGAAGAGTACGAATATGAAATAACCGATGATGTCAATTTTTTAGACGAGGTTCTTCCTCATTACCTTTCTTAGAGGTTAAAATGAGGAACGAGAAAAAAATAAAATTTTTAATAGATACCGGCTCCAACAAAAATTACGTAAAACCTTCACTCATTCGGGCACCCATACCGAATGAAGTATGCTTCGCAGCAAAGTCCATAGGAGGCAAGACTAATATCACGCATTATGCAAACATAGATATTTTCGGCAACGGAATAGGCAAAATTCAATTTTTCCTCTTATCAGAACTAGGTACCTTTGACGGTATCATAGGTCACGACACATTAAAAAACTTAAAGGCCATAATAAATACTCATGGAAACTATTTTACGCTGTTAGGAAAATTTAAATACAAAACTAAGGAACTTTCAATGGGACTTATAACAAACATAGAACTTAGACTTTCTCACTTAGATAACCAAACTCGCCAAATAATAGATTCAATAGTTAAAGAATGCCCAGGTCTCTTCGACGAACCGGACAGAAAGCTCACCTTCGTCACTCAAGTTAGAGGTGAAATAAAAACTAAAACCGATAATCCTGTCTATTCCAAAGCGTACACCTACCCTATGGCACTAAAAGAAGAAATAGACAGTCAGATAAAAGAATTGTTAGCCGACGGCATTATTCGACCGTCGCGCTCCCCATATAGTTCTCCAGTCTTCATTGTTCCAAAAAAGAAGACGCGTCAGGAAAAAAAAAATACCGCATGGTAATCGACTACAGAAAGCTAAACGAAATTACCATCCCTGACAGGTATCCAATGCCAGAAATAAATAGTATCTTATCAAATCTCGGTGAGAACAACTTCTTCACCACAATAGTCCTCAAAAGCGGGTTTCACCAAATCGCGTTAAAAGATTCAGACATCGAAAAGACAGCTTTTTCTATCAATAATGGAAAATTCGAATTCCTCAGACTCCCCTTTGGGCTACGCAACGCCCCAGCCATCTTTCAAAGAACTCTTGATGACATATTAAGAGAACACATAGGTAAACGATGCTACGTTTACATAGATGACATCGTAATATTCGGAAAAACAAAAGAAGAATATTTTAACAACTTACGATTAGTTTTCGAGACGCTCGAACGAGCCAATCTCAAAGTCCAATTGGACAAATGCGAATTTATGAAAGATAATTTAGAATTTTTAGGATTTGTAATCAGTAAAGACGGTTTAAAGACCAACCCAAAAAAAGTTAAAGCAATAGTCAACTTTCCTAAACCAAAAACTATCCATGACCTGCGTTCATTTTTAGGCATGTCTGGATATTATCGCAGATTCATCAAAGGTTACGCAGAAATAACAAAACCATTAACTACGCTACTTAGAGGAGAAGCGGGTAGAATCTCGAAAACAATTTCAAAAAGAACTCATATCAACCTAGACACAAAACAAATAGAAGCCTTCATTAAAGTAAAAAATTGTCTCATTTCCGAAGATGTAATATTACATTTTCCCAAATTCACTGAACCATTTGAACTAACCACTGATGCATCAAACTATGCTCTAGACGCTGTCCTTTCACAAGGAGGCAGGCCAATAACCTTCCTTTCACGAACACTTAGTTCATCCGAAGAAAATTACGCTACAAATGAAAAAGAAATGCTAGCAATTATTTGGGCACTTCGAGAGCTACGCTGTTTTCTCTATGGTGTAAGCAAACTCAAAATTTGCACAGATCACCAGCCGCTAACTTTTGCGCTTAGCAACAAAAACACTAACGCTAAAATGAAAAGATGGAAGGCTCAGTTAGAAGAATATAATTACGAACTTTTTATAAACCAGGCAACACCAACGTAGTTGCAGATCTTTTATCTAGACCCCCTCAGGCCAGTTTAAATTCATTAACCCCTACTATGCACAGTAGCGAAAGCTCGTCAGAAAATTTAATACATTCAGTAGAAATTCCTATTAATGCTTTTAAAAATCAAATATTCCTTGAAATTAACGAAAGTTCGTCATACCAATTCAAAATTGTATTTCCCACGTATCACCGACACATAATTAAAGAAAAAGAATTCTCGATGGAACATTTAAAACAATTACTTAAGCGATATCTAAACCCGTCAGTCATAAATTGCATAAAAACAACTGAACCAATTATGCTTAAAATCCAAAGCATTTACCCATTACATTTTTCGAACTATAAAGTACGTTTTACCCAAATTGTAGTAGAAGACATAACGAACGAGCAGGAGCAGCAAGAAATCATAATAAAAACTCACAATAGAGCACACAGGAACGAAAAAGAAAATAGACTTCAGATTTTAGAAACAGCATATTTTCCATCCATGAGGCAAAAAATTAAAAAAATTCTTAAACTTTGTAAAATTTGCAAGGAAAATAAATACGAACGACACCCAAATAATATAAAACTTGGAGAAACACCCTTACCCAGGTATCCAGGACAAATACTTCACATAGACATTTTTTCGACAAACAGAGAACTGGTTCTAACCTCTATAGACAAATTTACAAAATTAGCTGTAGTTAAACCATTAGAAAACAGTAGCATTGAGGCCATCAGAAAACCATTACGAGAAATTTTGTTTTATTTTGGACTTCCGAAATCGGTTATCATCGATAACGAAAAGTCCCTTAATTCACAGTCAATAGAGTTCATGCTAAAAAATGAATTAGGAATTGAAGTTTTCAACACACCACCGCACAAGAGTACAGTAAACGGCCAGGTCGAGAGGTTCCACTCAACTCTAATAGAGATAATGAGATGCATAAAACAAGAAAAAGGCATAGAGAATTTTGACGAACTACTAGACTTGGCAGTGTGTGAATACAATCATACTATCCATTCTACCACAGGAAAAAAACCAGTTGACTTATTTTTTGGAAGACCTACTAACTTTGGTACAGCAGACTACGAAAGAACAAGAAACAATAATTATGAAAAACTTATAAAAAAACAACAACAGGATTTAGATTTTCACAACAAAAATAAAAAAGAAGTCATTCAGTATGCACCTGGGGATAAAATCTTTGTAAAACAAAATATCAGAGTAGGGACTAAAATGTCTAAACGTTTTAAAGAAGAAATAGTAAAAGAAAACAAGCACTCTACTGTTACTACGCAGTCCGGAAAAATTGTCCATAAAAATCATATAAGAAACTAAAAATTTCTTCATTCTCCCCTGCCCACCAGGTTCATCTCATGTTGCTATGCCACATACGAAATTTTGGATTACTCCAAGTCCGAGGTAGCCATCATCGAACTCGGAGATAGTAAAGTACAGTCAGGAAACTTTAAAATTCTACACCATATTTACATTAACGACTATAAGGTCACCACAGATCAAATAGAAAAAGAACTCACTAACATCTCACAAAACAATCCTCTTTTCCCTTTTATAAAGAATGAAATCAATCTAATTAACTTTCAAATTAATAAACTAACTTCCCACGTTATACGTAAACGGGCCATAAACGAAATCGGATCTGTATGGAAATGGATTGCAGGAAATCCAGACCATGAAGATTTCGAGATAATCTCAAATAACTTAAACAATATAAAAAAAAACAATAATGAACAAGTTATAATAAACAAAGACATTATAGATAGGTTAAATAAGATAACCAGCAACAATAATGTTATAATTAAAAATTTTAAAAATTCAGAAAACTTCCAAAATATTCTGGCTACGCAGTTAAAATGTAAAATAGATTTAATTAAAGAAGATTTAAGTAACATAAACCTTGCTATACATTTGTCGAAAGCTAATATTGTAAACACTTTTATAATTTCCGAAGAGGAAACTAGAATAATAAGTAACATTTTTGCTGAAGAAAATATTCCATTTAATAACATAGAAGAAGCCTTAAATTTTGCAAATATCAAAATCGCATTTAATGGCGAAAAGCTCATTTATGTAATCGACATCCCTAAATCTGACAAAGAAATTTGTAAACATTTACTTTTAAAACCTTTAAAGAAGACAAGAAATGTAATTAAAATAAAATATGAAAACATAATAAAATGTAAAAATACAGTTTTTGCTATTTACAATCAATGCAAAAATATTAATAAAATCAGAATGTGTTTAAAGTCAAACATTATAGATATCTCAAACAGGCACAATAATTGTACCATTACCAATAATGACCATATAAAAACAGTAGAATCAATAGACACAGGCATTATTCTGCTTAATGATTTTAAAGGTAACATTTCTATCGATAACGAACTAAAACCCATTAAAGGGTCCTTTGTATTTAAGTTTAACAACTGTACATTAGGCATAGGAAACGAATTTTTTTCTTCATATGAAACCTCCAACTTTAAACCACTACCAGCCATG
The DNA here is from genome assembly GCA_035045725.1 of Drosophila ezoana. Classification (NCBI taxonomy): domain Eukaryota; kingdom Metazoa; phylum Arthropoda; class Insecta; order Diptera; family Drosophilidae; genus Drosophila; species Drosophila ezoana. Next base: position 373,099 of record JAWNOU010000122.1, read on the forward strand.
ATCCAACTGGAAAGGCCAATAACGGCAATAGAAGAGGTGTTGTCACTGCAGCTAATGAGAGATCTCCATACCAAGAACACTGAGAAGATAGGCATACTACGAGACAATTTAAAAAAAAACACCATCACTAATTTCGGAGTAACGGCCGGAATACTATTGGTCTTCGTGGTTTATGCACTAAAACTCAAGCTGTGCAGGCAAACCACTGTTATTGAAGTTACAGCCATTCCCACCAGCAACGAACAGCGCCCAGACAAAGTTGACGTAACAGAAACTCCCCCGGAAAGCCACGTAAAAAACACAGAAGCATCCACGATTTACCTGGTTTCTAACAATCGACCGGGACGTTCGAGATCAGAGAGGGAGGAGTTAATACCTAAGATATCAAAAATAACATCGCCTTTGAAATCCAGCTTACCAACATTTGGTTCCCGCACGTGGCCATTCAACGTGCTGGGAAAAGCTAAGCAAGGTGTCGCGTATGCAATTTTAGGTGCATAGCAGGTCAACGCGCTCATGGGACAGCCAACCGTGGGATCGCTAAATTGGCATATTTAACGCACATGCCAATAATTTGTGGAATCAGCGGAACCAATAAGTTCGTTGGTTCCCAAGAAATGCGAACCCCTGCGAAATGCAGAATGGGGGCATTTCCTCATTGCAACAACACCAAGCTGGAGACGCCGACGCCGACAGCGACTTCGTTGGACTGAGGTTTCATTAGGGATTAATTAAGATATAAAAATTAGTTTATAACTGGAACTCAATGTAAGCACATAGTGCTGATTAATAATAAAAAAATTATATTTTTTTATAAATATTACCATCAAATTGGTTAATTTATATGGACAACATTTCACAACTAAAACAGACCATAGACCATTGACATATCTGTTTTCAATGGTAAATCCAAGTTCAAAACTAACGAGAATGAGACTAGATTTAGAAGAGTATGAGTTCACTGTAGAATACCTTAAGGGAAAAGATAATTTTGTTGCAGATGCGTTATCAAGAATAACCATCAAAGAATTAAAAAGTACTTATACAAATGTCTTGAAAGTCACTACAAGACAACAAAGTAGACAAAATAAATCCTGCGCAGGAAAAGAACAAGAAATTTTGCCAAGGCCAAATCTTGATAAAGCTTCTAAGCCCAACGTATACGACATCATTAAAAACGACGATATGCGAAAAATAGTGACCTTGCACATAACAAATATGCTATGTATTTTAAAACATGGTAAAAAGGTTGTTGCAAGAATTGAGATTAGCGACCTTTATACTAATGGAACTATCAATTTAGGTCAATTTTTCCAAAGGCTTGAAAAAGAAGCCGGTATATTAGGAATCAGCCAACTTAAAGTGGTACCGAGCGAAAAGATCTTCGAAAACATTTCAATAGATACTTTCAAAAATATGGACAATATATATTTAAAAAACTTAAGAGTAGCGCTACTCAAGCCGGTAACTCAAATAAATAAAGAAACAGAAAAAGAAGCAGCATGATGATCCTATAAAGGTGGTCACACAGGCACTTCAAAAACGATAGCAAAAATAAAAAGACATTACTATTGGAAAAATATGACACGTCATATAACAAAGTACAAGTTATCACCCAGCCCGCAAGGCAATTCTTATTGCAATCATAAACAACATTTCAGTATAATTCGCTATCCCAATTACTTAGCCCTTTCAGGCTTATTAGACCCGTTTCAATCACTACGTCCACTTAACGCACAGTCTCAGATCTCAGCTCGTTGCATTCGCACGTGCGCGCTTGACAAGTTATTTTCGCAAGTGATCAACACAATCTCTTTACCTCTTTATCTCCTTGTGCTCTTCTTGCACTATTTTTAGCCACTGCTTGCGGTGGCGGCAGCTTATTGCGGTACTTTACCTAAGATAAGCCAGACTTAAACGGTGCTTAGTTTGCCCCTCGCCCTGCGCGCTGCGCAAGCGAGAGGTTGGTTCCGTTAATTCTTATCTTTTGATCTGGAAAAGTGGACGACAATTGCATTATTTGACTCTAAATAATAACAATTGACGGTATGGACAATAACTCATGGAATCAGTCGCTACCTAGTAATAGGCAAGCTGTACTAGAGGAGATGAGAAAAGCAGCAGGGGTAAGCCCCGAAACTCTACGCTCTCAAATCCGCGGTAGAGTAGCATCCATTTCTGCGGAAAACAACAGCTTATTGCCAAATCGGGTGATAACTGGGCCGACAGTAACAACAAGTACTGATACCAGCGTAACCTGCACTATCTCTATGTCGCAAGCAAGTTTGACATCTACATCTACGTATACTGTAGCGGCAACACTACGTCACTTGACAACACATTGGGTGAAATTTTGTCAGCAGCAACTCGTAAGATGAAGTGCTCGTTTCAAGACCGCGGCCTGCCTGCTAGTAAAAAACATAAAGGAGTTATAAACACTTCTAAATCTATACAGAAAGCTAAGCCGAAGCCCGCTGAGCTGCACAAGGAAGTAGCCAAAGACACGGCATCCACCTCGACTGCAGCAGCACTTAGTAAAAACCGTTTTGCAGCTCTGGACGAAGAAGCGGACAACATGATGGAGCAAGGATTGTCAGAAAGCGATTCTGACGACGAAGATGAAGCTCGTGCTGTTGGCAACGGGAACAAACAATCCTCAAAAACGCTCTCAAAGCCTCCAGCAATATGTGTACCACAAGTCAACAATCCCTCTGGCATGGAACAAGCACTAGACTCGTGCGTGGGTGCCAACAACTATAGCATTCGCACCTCTAAGTTCGGCGTATCACGGATATACACCGCAAACTCTGACGCTTTCCGAGCAGCTGTAAGACATTTGACAAAACTTAACTGTCAATTCTGGCACCATCAACTTAGGGAGGAAAAGCCTTACAGGGTTGTCGTCAAGGGCGTTAATCCCAAAGTCCCCAAACCACAAATTGCGCAAGCTTTTACTGACCAGGGATTCGAAACTCTCAATATATATTGCCCAAGAAAGGCAGATTGGCGTAACGTTCAGGTCAACGAGACAGACGCTGAAGCAACGATCAACTACAAGACTAGGCAAAATCAATTTTTTGTCAATCTAAAACAAGGACCCAATGTGTCTAATGCTTTGAAAATTACACAACTCGGCAGATACAGAGTCTCAGTGGAGCGTGCTCCTCGCAGAAAAGAAGTTCTACAATGCCTGAGATGCCACATCTTCGGCCATTCCAAAAATTATTGCCTTCAGGACCCAATCTGTGGCAAATGCGCTGGCTCTCATATGACTGGTTCTCTGCTTTGCACGAGTGAAAATTTCCTGTGCGTCAATTGCGGTGGTGATCACGCGTCGACCGACAAAGACTGCCCCGTCAGGATTAAGAAAAGCAAAAAAATGAAACCGATCCCAAGGCTCCCTGCTACTGGCAACACTGCAAGGCCAAAATATAACCAAGGCCCTTCACGTGGATTCATCCCGGCTGAGACTGTCAGATGCAGTATGTCTTACGCCGACGTTGCTTGGCCCAAAAGGGCGGAATCTGGTCCAAATGCTGACAAGCAGCTTCAGCGAGAATCAAACTCACTGCCTGACAAGAAATTGGATGCGCTGGAGAGCTCCATACGGGATCTCAACTCCAGAATGGACCAATTATTCAAGTTGGTTCAAGAGACTATGGAGGCTAACAAGGCCTTCCGAGAATTGGTCCAGGTTCTCATTTCAAGTATCCAAAAATGATGCAACCGATCATAAAGATCGAACTGTGGAACGCACGGGGACTAGTTAGGGGCTCTGGAGAGCTCCGGCTGTTTCTTAGTGCAAATAATATAGATGTAATGTTTGTCACAGAGACACACATGAAAGAGGGACAGCGTGTCTTCCTGCCAGGCTACTCCACCTACCATGCCTTCCACCCCAGCGGTAACAGCAGAGGTGGCGCCACAGTCATTGTGCGCTCCAGCATGTGCCACATTCCTCAGCCTCCCATCTCAACAAACAACATACAGCTAGCAAGAGTGAATCTGCAGACATCGGAAGGGCCCGTCGCTCTAGCATCTTTGTATCTTCCTCCCAAAGAGCCTTGTACCAAAGCGGAATTTGAATCCCTGTTTGCCATGCTAGGTAACAAATTCATTGCAGGTGGTGAATACAACGCCAAGCACTCATGGTGGGGCAACTCAACAAATTGCTCCAGAGGCAAAATATTGCAGGATGTAGTGGCGAATGATCGGTACCAAATTCTTGCAACGGGTGAGCCTACATTCTACTCATCCAACTCCCTAGTGTCAACATCAGCGCTAGATTTTTTCGTCATTAATGGATACGCATTGAGCAGGCTTAACGTGAAAACGCTTCATGGACTCTCTTCAGATCACACACCACTTATAGCTGATTTACACGCCACTCCGATAAGCAAGTCACAGCGCTCTTGTTTACTAGCACGCGGTGCTGATACAGAAATTTTCAGGGCCCATCTGGAGCAGCTGATTGATCTAAATATGGAAATTCAAGACGCAGATGATATTGATAACGCAATCGATATTTTTATGAGCAAGCTGAAAGATGCTGCAACAAGAGCTGCTCCTAGGAATCAACAACATCTGCATGGAGATAGATCGCCTCAGCTTCCTTCTATAATCGTTGAGCTCCTGCGTCTCAAGCGTAAAGTAAGAAAGGAGTATGCAAGAACAGGAGATGCCCGAATCCAACAGATTCACAACAGGCTGGCTAATCGTCTTCACAAAGTTCTGGCTCGCAGGAAAAGAATTCAAATTGACAACATGTTGGAAAACTTGGGTACCGATGTCTCTACTAATTACTCTCTGTGGAAAATTACTAAGAGATATAAAACATTGGCAACACCGAAATCGGCTATTAGAGGCCCTTCAGGGAGCTGGTGCCGCACTAGTCTTGACAAAACGGAAGTATTTGCAAACAATCTTGAGCAACGATTCAGGCCGCACGACTTTGCACCTGAGAGTCACTGCAGGATAGTTGCGGAGGCATTGGAAACACCGTTTCAAATGGCTTTGCCTTCAGATACTGTGACACTGGACGAAGTGAAGCAGCTGGTGTCAAAGCTTAAACCCAATAAGGCCCCTGGCGGAGACTTACTCGATAACAGAACCATAAGACTCCTACCAGATCAAGCACTGTTGTTTTTGGTGCTTATTTTCAACAGCGTCCTACGTGTGGGATACTTTCCGAGAGCCTGGAAGTCGGCAAACATTATTATGATCCTCAAGCCTGGAAAGCAACCAACTGATGTGGACTCTTATAGGCCGATCAGCCTTCTTCCTTCACTGAGCAAAATAATGGAGAGGTTGATTCTAAACAGAATGCTGGACCTCGAGACTGTTACCCTTGCGATCCCTAAATTTCAATTTGGATTTCGCAAGCAGCATGGCACTCCAGAACAGCTGCATAGAGTTGTCAACTTTGCGCTAGAGGCCATAGAGAAGAAAGAGTATGCGGTCGCTGTCTTCCTGGACATACAGCAAGCTTTCGACAGGGTGTGGCACCCTGGACTTCTTTACAAAGCCAAGAGACTCTTAACCCCCCAGCTGTTCCAGGTTATAAAGAGCTTTTTAGAAGGACGCACATTCCGAGTGGCTGACGATGGGTGCAAGTCCTCCATTAAATCAATCGAGGCTGGCGTTCCCCAGGAGTGTTCTAGGCCCAACACTGTACTCGATATTTTCAGCGGATATACCAAACCATATGGCAATCACCTCAGTCGATAAAAGCGATACGCTAATAGCGACCTACGCCGACGACACTGCGGTGCTCACAAAAAGCAGTTGCATACTACTAGCCAAAAGTGCACTGCAGGAGTTTTTGGACGCATTCCAGGAATGGGCATCGAAATGGAATGTGTGCATAAACGCAGGTAAATGTGCAAACGTGACTTTCACAAATCGAGTGCAGAACTGCCCAGTCATATCACTTAATGGAAGAGTACTGGATCATTCATTTGCGCACAGGTACTTAGGTGTCATCCTAGACAGAAGCCTTACCTTCGAAAGACATGTCACGTCACTGCAGCACTCATATAGAGCCAAATTAAACAAGATGTCCTGGTTACTCTCCGCCAAAAACAAATTGTCGCTGGAGAACAAGGTCAAAATATACAAGTGCATTTTAGCTCCCAGCCTATTCTATGCCATACAGGTGTACGGTATTACTGCCAAGTCGCACCTGAATAAGATCCGTGTGCTACAAGCTAAGACCTTGAGGATGATCTCTGGGTCCCCATGGTACATAAGGACACGTAACATTGAGCGCGACCTTAAGGTGCCCAAAATAGGTGACAGAATTCAAGTGATTGCCCAAAAATACACGGAGAGGCTAGGAGCTCATCCAAACTGTTTAGCTAGACGCCTAAATACTGCCTGTCACCGTACAAGAGTAAGGAGGAGACTCAAACGCCATCACCCTCAAGACCTCCTGAACCGGGTCTTGACATAAATATATCATAAAAAAAATTTAGACGATCTCCCCAGTATCACCCCTTAAGCCTCCCCCTTATAAGTTATCTTTAATTCATTGTTATGTCTATCATAAAATATTTTGTTATTTTTAGTTTAATTTCTGATTAGTTTAAGTTGCCTTGTAGGTAGCAGCACACTTATCTTGTTAAATAAATTTCATTATTACCTTTAAAAAAAAAAAATAAAAAAAAAAAAAAACTTAACGCACAGCTGCGTTTCTGCTAACATAAATATCCAGATTCCCGGCTCTAACATAAACATAACAGCGCAACCACTTAACATAAAGATTCATATTCTCATGCGCAATTCATAACGTAAACTAAAGACCCAGTCTCTAGAGCGCAATTGCTAACGTAAACATGACTCAAAGCGTCTAGCTTACGCAAGCCACCCCCGCGAGCTTTTAAACTTTAAGGAAAGAAGCTTTAGCATAAACACAGCTGATTCGCAGCATAAGATTACCGCGAGCTTTTGAGCTTTAAGAGAATAAGCTTTATCATAACCATAGCTGACTTGCAGCATAAGTTCACAATTTTACATTAGTTCTAATCTTGGATTCAAATAAATCGGAAGCCTTCGGCCTCCCACTTAAAAAAATATTTTTTCCAATTAGTAGCCACTAATCGGTTAATTTACATACGTAATTGTCCGAAATGTCAAAAAGCTAAAACAACAAAGCACACTAAGACACCTATGATTATAACTGAAACACCAACAAACGCTTTCGACAGGGTAATTGTTGACACTATAGGTCCATTACCAAGATCAGAGAATGGTAACGAGTATGCAGTTACACTTATTTGTGATTTAACAAAATACCTAGTTGCTATTCCGATCCCAAATAAAAATGCAAAAACTGTCGCTAAAGCAATATTCGAATTATTATTATTATTATTTTTTCTTCTGAAAGAGTAACAAAATTAATGCTTTATTTTCGTTCATCTGAATAGGTTCAACATATTAAAATTAAAATTAATTAAAAATTTAAGCTCATTTTCACATTTTTTGCTGTTTACTTATAGGCTAGTATATTTTTAAAGGAATTTCAATAGATTTTAATAGTGTGTGAATCCTCCCTTTGTTGAAATAACTTCAAATACCCGGTTGGGTAGGGAGCTATACAAATTTTCCAGGATTTGCAATGACCAGGCCGCTTTAATCGCCACAACTAAAGTTTCTTTGCAGTCGAATTGTCTGCCTCCTTCATATACCTTGCGCGATAACAACCCCCACACATTTTCCATTATATTAAGGTCAGGCGAATATGGAGGTCATTCAAGCAAGTCCACCTTTTGAGCCTTAATCCATTCTTTTACCACCCTAGCAGTATGAATGGGGTCGTGTTGGAAAGTCCATTGAATATAGTGAAAAATATTTGTATAGTGAGGAAACGCCTTCTGAATTATGGATTTATAGGTTATCGCGTTCATTCTGGAAGACACAAATTCAAGGTCGCATGTGCCATAGATTGATACCGATCCCCAAACCATAACGCCTCCTTCACACGAGTGGCGTCGGCTCAGGAAATGCTCCTCTTTTCGAAGATCATGATAGTTATAATTGTAGCCATCAGGGCCGTCTAAATTGAATTTCTTTTCGTTGGAAAACACAACGTTGCGCCACTCCTTCGTCCAGCTCATGTGCTTGCGCGCAAATTGAAGTCGTGAAGCTTTACGTGCATCATTTAAAGTTGTTTTTTTTTTTAAGTTTCGATCTTTTTAAATGATCAGCTGACAAAATCACACGTCTAACTGTTGACACACTTGCTTTAATACCACAAATTTCTTTAATTTTGGGTGCTGAGAGATGCGAATTGGACCCAGCTCGAACAATATGCCTCCTGTCTGTCGCAGTGGTTGCGTATTTGACTCCGCCCTTCATATTTTTATCATATTTGGCTTTGTTTCTTAAAAAATTACTAACAACATTTTGGCTTCTTCCAATTTTTTGAGCGATTTTGCGATAGCTAAGACCACTTTCATGATAGGCTTCGATTTGGCCTCTTTCGTAGTCGGATAATTGAGCTCCGCGACCCATTTTTCATTAAATATGAAGTAAATATATTAATTTATAAATTTACAAAAAAATTTTTTAATCATGTAAATCATTCAGCTGAACCTATTCACAGAATGTGCAAAGTAACGGTACTTGGCAAACTTGACTTTACAAGCGCCGACCGATTGGCACAAATATAACGTTGCAATAAAATATAAAAAACATGTGTACATTCAATATGTATTAAGAAAATCATGAAAATGCAAGCAAAATTATGTGAACCTATTCAGTTGATCGGCAGTGTATGTAAATACCTAAAAATAGATAATATAACATCAACAGCACACCATCACCAAACAGTTGGTACTGTTGAAAGAAGCCACAGAACGTTTAATGAGTACATACGTTCCTACATATCAGTTGATAAAACTGATTGGGACACATGGCTTCAATACTTCGCTTATTGTTACAACACAACCCCATCAATGGCACATGATTATTGTCCATATGAGCTAATTTTCAGTAAAAATTCAAATATACCAAAACATTTTAATAGCATAGATCAAATAGACCCACTTTATAATGTAGAAGACTATGCTAAGGAATCTAAATATAGCCTAGAATTAGCATATAAAAGAGCAAGAATTATGATAGATAAACATAAGCAGAAAAATAAAGAACTATATGATAGGAAAACACTAGACTTCATTTTGAATATAGGAGACAAAGTACTTTTAAAAAATGAAGTAGGTCATAAATTAGAAAATAAATACTTAGAACCATATACGGTAGTAAGCATCAAAGATAAAGACAATGCTATAATAAAAGATACAAAAGGTAAAGAACAAAAAGTTCATAAGAATAGACTAAAAATTTTTAACGAATAAAACATATAAATTTTCTTTACGAAGTCAAATACAAACAAGTAAGAGGTTCTAGTCGGGAGTTCCCGACTAGGGGATACCCTGAACCCTCATATTCCAACACCAAATGCAGCGCGCGCTTATAGATAGAGAGTAGCGGGGAGGTGGCGATAGGTATAAAATGAAAGATAATCGATATATATATACTTTTCTAGAAGCTACATGTCAAGTTTGGTAACTCTAGCTCTTATTATTTACCAAAATCGATTATCGGAAACAAACTCGATCTGCGTAGGAACTAGGAGCACCTACATCTAAAATTTCAAGTCCCTAGCTCTTATAGGTTCTGAGATCCTTGCGTTCATACATACGGACGGACGGACGGACGGACGGACGGACGGACGGACAGACAGACGGACATGGCTAGATCGACTCGGTTATTAATGCTGATCAAGAATATATATACTTTATGGGGTCGGAGATGCTTCCTTCTGCCTGTTACATACATTTGGATTTTGCACAAAAACATAATACCCCTTTTACCCATTTTTAATGGGTTCAGGGTATAAAAAAAATAATAAAGATACATAGGCCTGATCAACCAACAAAAAAAAAATCAATCCTTAAGAAAAATTACATTTATTTTACATTTTTATAAATCTTAAATAATTTTTTAAAATTCATATTACTTTAATCATTTTTAACCACATTTTACTATTTAATAAAAAAAAAACAATTTTGTTCATATAATAACTACACATTTATAATGTTACTTTATTTCTTTAAAAAGGGAGGTGTAGTGTGTATATGCCTAAAAGTAACACCCAGTATTCATATATAAAGTATGTGGCACTTTGTTGCATACAATAACAAATATAAATTAAACAAACCCAGAGCCACTCTATGAATTGGCTCTGGCTCATGTTACGCAGCGCGAGTCACTAGCCCCGCACGCTGACCATTTATGTTTACGCTGCATATCCCACGCTCCGTCTGAGCGCATTCCATGAGCAACATGCTCACTAACACAGGCATATGCAAGCTACTCACTCTCCCTCTCTTTGTAGCTGTTAACCAATAAAAGCATAAGAACATATTTGTATCCATAGGCTAAGCGCATAACATTGACTTTGAATAAAACGATTCATATACTACAACCTAACCAGCACAGACGTGCTTAAATGAACTCTTTTTTATAAATTGTAATAACAATATTAATATTATAACAATATAAAAAGGGTTTTGACGCCAATGGCAATAAAAATAGACGACTTGTCATCGACTTCAGGAAGCTAAATGAGCGTACAGTTGCCGACCGTTACCCCATGGCTAATTCATTCTAGCGAATCTGGGGAAGGCTAAATTTTTCACAACTCTTGATAAAAAATCCGGATATCACTAGATATACCTCGCAGAAAAACATCGAGAGAAGACTTCCTTCTCAGTAAATGGGGGGAAAAACGAGTTCTGCCGATTGCTTTTTGGGGTGAAGAATGCTAGAAGCATCTTCCAAAGAGCAATCAATGACTTTCTTAGAGAAAAAATCGGAAAATGTTGTTACGTTTATGTTGACGAAGTAATAATTTTTTCCGCAAATGAACAAGACCATGTCAAACACATAGACGAAATACTTCAGCGCTTATACGAAGCGAACATAAGAGTGTCTAAAGAAAAAACAACATTTGTTAAAGACAGCGTCGCCCTTTGACTTGACCACTGACGCTTCGACAAGTGGTATGGGTGCTGTGCTGTCCCAAGAAGGGAAGCCGATTACAATGATATCTCGCACATTAAAACAGTGTGTGACTCATTACACAACCAATGAAAGGAACTTTTAGCTATTGTTTGGGCTCTTGGTAAACTGCAGAATTGTCTGTATGGTACTAGAAAGCTACACATTTTCACAGATCCCCAACCCCTGACCTTTGCAGTGTCCGAAAAAAACACAAATGCAAAGATCAAGAGATGGAAAGCATTCATTGAAGAACATAATGCTAAAATATATTACAAACCAGGGAAAGAAAACTATGTGGCAGACGCATTGTCGCGTCAAAACATCAATGCTCTGCAAAACGTGCCCCAATCTGTCGTAGCTACCTATACAATTGAAAGAATATAAATTATAATAAATTATTTCAGAAACCAAATTATTTTGGAAGAAGGGCGTTATGCCTTAAATCGGAAAATCATTATGTTCGATAGTAAAATTCGCCACATAATACAGTTTACCAATAAGAATGACTTAATAAAAATTATAAGTCTCACGGTTAATCCCGACGTTGTAAACGAATTACTTTGCGAATTACCAATTCTGACATTACCAATAAAGACGACCAACAAGAAATTGTAATCTCAGAACACAGCCGCGCGCACAGGGCAGCGCAGGAAAATATTAATCAAATTCTTCGGGGTTATTTTTTTTCCTAATATGACGAAAATAACCAATGAAGTAGTGATAAATTGCAAAGTGGGCACGAAAGGAAAATACGACAGGCACCCAAAGAGGCAGGAACTTGGCGAAACACCCATTCCATTCCACACCGGTGAAAGATTACACATCGATATTTTCTCCACAGATAAGAAATTGTTAATGAACTGTGTTGACAAATTTTCAAAATTTGCTATCGTACAACCATTGGTGTCCAGAGCTACATCAGATGTGATCACCCCCATCCTTCAGGTGAATTATTTTTTTTTTCGAATGTGAAAACTATCTACTGCGATAACGAAGCATTTATGCATTCAACTCAGAGACAATCACCTCATTGCTAAAAAGCCAACATTGACAGCGTTAATGCACCCCCACTCCACAGCTGCTTCAACGGGCAAGTGGAACGCTTCCACAGCACTTTAATAGAGAACGATAATCTCACAGACGCAGTGAACAAAATAATCCAGGCAAAAAAGGGAGAACTAATTTACACCCCGCATTTATTTGGAACACTAATGGCAAGAATTGTCATAAAGGCACCTACAGTCCCTATCAAGCCGAAACGTCCTAGATGTCATGAAGACGACAGCGATAAACATAATCATAAACATGTTGCTAACATATAAGTAAACTATTGTATACATTAAGCTAAGCGTAAGCTTCAGAAATAAAAATACGGGAGCTTTAATTTTTCATATTCATATTATAATTCTCATATCTTAATCTGTCAATAAATCAACTGTACTGATCCTAACTAGCTACTGGCTATGATCTGCTCATTTATACACATTTGTGTGTGTGTATAAGTTAACAACTAACTATAATCATACACAACGTATTGCCCTAGCAACTAAAAAGCTTTGCACTTACAATGCTGACACGGCAGAACTGAGTTCAGCGCTCTGCGCTAAGAACGGCCAGCAGTGGTAAGCTGACACTTCCTATTCGAAGTGCTGCGCTGCGCTGTATGGAATGCTGACTCGGCTTGCCGACCATGACTCTGTGGCGTGATGCATTGTCGCTTAGGGTATTCATATACTTTGATATCATTTCTGTACTTTAGTTTTTATATGGTCTCTTGAAGAAAGCAAACGCTAAATATACTCCGGCACTTGGCCGTTACACAATAACTTATACTTTTACTACTGAGCCACAAGGCCGGTAACTATTGGAAGGATGAAGCCTTCCCAACATAATCTTCGGGCAACAGCACCGGGATACTACCACCAGGGAATCTGGATCATCATCATTCCACAGGGATTATATAATTACCAAAGAATCTGGAATATCATCATCACTTTACGAAGATTACTCAATTATTCTAAGGGATTACATAATTGGCTCCCAAATATAACAAGAACCTAGCTGGCTAATTAATGACATGTAAGTTCGCAAGTTAAATCTATGGCATGACCCAAGAGTTTTTAAAGTCAATTCACACGCTACGTAATGGTTACGACTTCTTAATTTTTTTTTAGATTTGGCTGCAATCCCCCAAATCTGCACTCCATAAAGCCATATTGGCAAAATACAGTGCACGTATACAGCTCTTTTGCATCTAAGCGGCAAGGTGCTTCTTTTATTGTTGAGCCACCGCAGTTGTTGCAATCTGTGACGACATTTTTTTACCGTAGCTTTGAGATGTGGTCCAAAGGTAAGGCGCTTGTCCTAGGTGATGCCGAGATACTTGGCTTGTGACGGCTGCTCCAGGGTAACTCCCTCTAGCTGGATTGGAGGGGTATGCATCAGCCTTTTGAGAGTGAAACATGGGTTTATTGTTTTGAGCGGGTTAACCTTCAAATTTCATCGTTTGCACCAAGCTGCGAGATTATCAAGATATCCCTGTAGTCCATTACTTGCTTCTACGCGACTTTTGGAATTATAAATGACTGCGATGTCATCAGCATATGTCGCAATAATAGCCTTAGAGGGAGCTTCCATATGTTGAGAGGTGGGGCTGGGTATATCTGAAGTATACAAGGAGAAGAGCAGCGGACCAAGAACACTGCCCTCCGGCACTCCTGCTCGCATAGTATAAGTGGACGAGTATGTGTCCATTACCTTGACCTTGAACTCTCGTCCTTCCAGATATGACCTTAAAAGACCATACTACGGTGCAGGTAAAAGGTTTTTTATTTTGCACAGTAATCCATCGTGCCACACCTTGTCGAACGCTTGTTGCATGTCAATGAAGACAGCGTTGGAGAACTCTAGGTCGTCCAAAGCCTGCATGATGTGTTTCACCAATCTATGGACCTGTTCCACAGTGCCGTGTCCCTCTCGAAAGCCGAATTTGTGATCCGGCAAGATTTTGCATTGGCTTATTATGGCAGTAATCCGATTGGCAATAGTCCTCTCCCATAATTTAGACAAGGAGGGTAAGAGACTTATTGGCCGATACGACTCAGGATCAACTTCTGGATTCCCTGGCTTGTGAATCATCAGAATCGCTGCTAATTTCCATTGCTTTGGGAACACTTGGAGCCTGATAATAGCATTAAAAATTAATACAATATAGAGGAGCGCTCTTGTAGGCAGGGCTTTCAACGTAGCATTACAAATCCTATCGATACCCGGAGTCTTATATTTCGGCAATAACTGGATCGCTTCAGTTATTTCTTCTATCCTTATAGGATCAATAGGCAGGACATCTGCAGTGGGGTCTGGAGATTCTGGGTCTCCCTAGTCTGCTCTATCGTAGCAAAGTCGTAAGGAGTGAAACGAGCCTCTAGATGGTATCCGAAAGCATTAGGTTGTTCCCTGTCTAAAGGGTTGTCGTTTAAGCGATTTTGTGCATTTCCATAGAGAGTAGTTCGCATCGACGGTGTAGTCCATGGAAGCCAGTTTTTGCTCGAAGAAATCACTTCTGAGTTCCCTTAAGAGGAGACGTAGCTGTTTTGCTGCTCGATTCCATAAAATTCGGTCCCAAGGATCTTGAGATCGAATTGCCCTTCTTCGGAGGCGCCTCTTTGTTCTAATTACATCTTTAGCTTCCCTCGTGAGAACAATGCCATAACTAATGCGGCGTGACTCAGGATTGGGTGGGGTTGTGGCAGTAGCAGCTCTATGTATATTTTCTGTTAGAAAATCTACCGCGTTCTCAATGTCTTCTCCAGAGTCCAGAGTCGAATTTAATTGAATGGAGCATTCAAGATGTTGTCTGAAAGCCATGATGTCAGTACGGTTGGTGATTTACCGAGGGGTTGGCCTGACATTGGAACCATCTGTTTGCAAATTTATAACAAGGGCTATATGGTCAGAGTCCAAGTCCCAGCTTTGGCAGATATTTGCTTGAGAATCCAGTACACCATGGTATAATGCGAAATCAATGCAAGTAGGTGTGCGTCTGGACACATATGGGTATCTAGTTGGTGATCCTATTGCAAGAATTTTAGCTTCTCTGGCTGTAATGGCTTCGGCTAGTTCCCGGCCCCTGGGTGAATTGTAGGTATCTCCCCACAGCCAATGTCGCGCATTCCAGTCTCCACCAATCAGATATCTTTGGCCGCAAGAAGCGAGTATGTCACTGAAGTGCCTCTCTTCAATTCTATTCCTTGGTGGACAGTATATGGCACTATATACCATGTCTCCCAAGCCTGTGGCAACTTTTATTGAATACATTTATATGGTTCGCGTTTCAATGACCCTTTGTGGATAATGGCGGAGAGAACTCCTCACGAATACCGCCGCTCCTCCGCCGCCGTGATTGTGACTTGCTGGCTTGTAAGCTGGATAGAAGGTATACCCGAATATATTGACTGTTTCCCCTCGGTTTAGTCTGATCTCATTTAAGAGGAGAATATCGACGTTGTTGTTGTGCGCGAAGAGCTCAACTTCTCTGGCCTTTCCTGCAATGCCGTTGACATTCCAGATAAGGATCTTGAGTGAATTCATTGTGAGGCTGAGGCGTTATTATAGAGCTGGCGAGTCGATGTAACCCCAGTCCATTGCTTTATCATGTTGGCCATTTCATGAACCATTTTCTCGAGCCGTTCTAGTCGTTGACTGTTTTGCTTGTTTTGTTGTTGTTGTTCCCGTTGCTGCTCCTGAAGCCATAAGAGGAATTGCTGCTGCTGCTGTATTTGCAGCTGTTGTTGCCATTTCAAAAATTGCTGTTGCTGTTGTTCTAATAGTGACTGAACGTCAACTGGATGCTGCTGCTGCATAATATTTTCTTTTGGTAGTTGCGCTTGAAGATCATGTAGACGGCGCTGGGCAGGTTGGTTGCCGTTTCTTGCTATTGAGGCATAGGACTTGCCTCCATTATTGACGCTTAAATTGTTAGAAATTTTTTGTGTTTGTTGCTGTCGAGTTGGTTGTTGCTGCTGCTGTTTTAGTTGCGGTTGTGTCTTCTTTGCTTGATTTTTATCCCTGCTGATCTGTCTGGAAGGCAACGTGGAAGACTGTTGCTTCGTTGCAGAGCCCATTGATCGTCTAAGATACTCCTGGTACCACTGGCATCCTTTTTAGCTTGCCATATGATTCCCATTACAATGGACACAGGTAGGCTGTTCATCTTGGGAACGTGCGCATAGCTTGGTGAGATGATCTTCAGCACATCGTGCACAATTGGGATGACGACGGCAGTATTTGGCTGTGTGACCGTATTCCTGGCATCGTGTGCATTGGGCGATTTCAGATGTTTTGCGCATCCTTTCTATACTCACTTTTTGCCGGCAAAGTGTTTTGATATCGTATATTTCATTAATTTTAGCGCATGGCCTAATATTAATAAAAAATATATTGAGCTTTTCGTCTTTGTTAATCCTTGATCTTGGGTTATGTACCTGCACAGCATCAAATCCATTTCTTTTAAAATTGGAAATCATTTCGTGGCTTAAAGTGCTTTGGTGAAGTCCCCTACTACAATTCTGTAGGGTTTCTCTTCCTTCAATTGGTATGTATGAAACTCAATACCAATACCATCAAAACGCTTAACAACAGCTCTGTAAGTGTCACTGTCTTTGGGAAATATTCTGGCTGTTTATCCTTGGCTGACTTTGACTGCCACGTTATTTAGGCTAGTGACCTCCATAATGAGTTCAAAGAGATCATTAAGTTCAGCAATACTCACAACTATTTGCGGTGGCTTTGGGGTATTGTTAAGATGATTGTTCGTATTGGATACGTTGTGTTGTGGGTTTTTGGCTGTGTCACTTGCATCAGTGCTATCATTAGTAATATTCTGATGAGCAGCCTCAGAAGCTCTAGTAGGACCTTCATTTGTAACTCTAGAACTTTCGGCAACATGGCTTCCACTGGTAACTTCCATGTCCATATCCATGTCTAGCAAGGCAAACCTGTTGCTAGAGTTTGCCATGCTAGTTGATTCTGAGGGTGAGACCAGCTTCAAATCTTTGTTCGGCCTCGTAACGGCTGTATTGGGAGATAAAGATTTCTTCCTCTTATTTATAAATTTTTTTTGGTCTGCCACCAATTTTGTAGCAGCTCCACTGAGTGCAGGAGCGGCAATGTCTGAGGAGTGTTGGGTGCCACAAGCTCCATGGTTATCCATGCTTCCCCCAGGGCTCATACTTCTGATTGCAGCAGTTGCCACAGTTGCCGTGGTGTATGTAGGATTACTAGAAGCACTAGTAAATGTTAGTGTTGTGGTTACTGTGCTGATGTTCTGAGTATCAGTACATAGAAGGCGGTTAAAAAACTCTGACCTGATCTCCTGAGCTGAGAGTTACAAAAAAGGTTATCATCCATTTTAATTTGATTTGTGTTACTTAGCTGATAAGCGCGGCGTTTATTGCCCCTCTTGTGCGGCTGCGCGCAGAGAGAGGGGTAATGTTTTGCCCAAACGGGCAGCGAGTGCAGTCTTGTCGCACTACACGTGTGTTTTGTTGTTGTCAAACTGCCGACACTGCACGTGGCAGCGTCCGAAATTTACGGTTTGTGCTATTTTAGCACACTTATGAGGTTGCACGTTAGATCAACACTTGCTTTGTCTATGCACGACTTAACCGTTCTCGTTGAGAGTAGATTAGCGGCATTTAATAAATTTTTTTTTTTTTTTTTTTTTGTTTTTTTATATTTTTTTATATTTAATATTTATTCTTTTGTTTATTTTAATTTTTCTGTTATTATCTGGAACAACTTAAATTAAATTTATATGCATATTTACAACTACTTATTCAACAGGTAAGTCTAATATACAAAATTTACAGTGTCGACTATATAAATCGATCTGGGAGGTCAATTGGGTGAGACCTTCGCAGTCTCCTCCGCGTTCGGACTCCTCCAATTCTACGCCTATTCAGAAGACGCCTAGCCAGACGATTAGGATGATTTCTCAGTCGCGCTATATAATTTGCGGCCTGTATATTTATTACGTCCCCGACTTTGGGCACTCCTAAGTCTTTTTCCAAGTCGGAGGTTCTCATATACCAGGGGGCACCAGACAGATATCGGAGCGTTTTTGCTTGGAGCACCCTGATTTTTGAAAGACTGGACTTTGCAGCAATGCCATATATCTGAATACCATAACGCCAGGCGGGAGCTATGCAGGATTTATAAATGGTGACTTTATTTTTCAATGACAACGCATTTTTACTGCACAGAAGCCATCTTAGTTTTCCTATTCTGCTCTTACGGGTTACAGAGACACTTGTGATGTGCTTGTTGAAGTTCAAGCGTCTGTCTAAGTGCACCCCTAAGTATTTGTGGCTGTTGAAGTGCGTCACCAATTGACCACGCAAGAATACTCCAGGACACATGTCCCTCCGTAGCGCATAGGTCACATTGGCGCATTTATTTAGATTAATGCCAATATTCCAACGCTTGGCCCACATTTCAAATTTGTGCAGATATTGCTGCAGGACGTCGGTAGCTTCGTAGACACATTCATTTCTTGATAAGACGGCTGTGTCATCTGCAAAAGTGGCGATGGTAAGATCGTGTGGATCCGCGACTTCAATTGTAGAGCCAGTGGGCATGTCGTACGTAAAGAGGGTATAGAGCGTGGGCCCTAGCACACTCCCTTGAGGAACGCCAGCCCCGATGGCCTTCATGTTCGACTCAACTCCATCGAATACTACCGAAAATGACCGGTTTGTCAAATAACTCTCCACTACCAAATATAGTTGAGGTGGCAACAAGGGCTTGATTTTGCAGAGTAGTCCATCATGCCAGACTCTGTCGAAGGCTTGTTTTATATCTAAGTACGCTGCCACTACGTACTCTTTGGCTTCGAAGCCCTCGAGGATAAAATTCACCACCCTATTTAATTGTTCCGGTGTGCCATGAGATTTTCGGAACCCGAACTGAAAGGGGGGAATTTTTTCTTTAATTCTATCCATAGACAGCAGTCTCGTAAGCAGACAACGTTCGAAGAGTTTTCCGATCGTGGGCAACAATCTAATAGGCCTGTATGAGTCTAGGGACGAGGGGCTCTTTCCAGCCTTATGGATCATGCATATCCTCGCCTTTTTCCATTGGCTTGGAACATACCCCAGTCTCAATACCGCATTAAATATTAACACTAAAAATAGGACTGCTCTGACCGGCAATGCCTTAAGTGTTATGTTGTCGATCCCATCTTCGCCAGGAGCTTTTCTTGTCTTAAGTGCTGCTATGTGGTCTGATACTTCGTTGGCAGTGATAGGAGCAACTGGGAGGCTTAGCTGGCCTGGGCTCTCCAGTGTTAGTTGAACCCTTCTGTTCATGCTTGCCGAACTTGTATTAAAAGGCTTAAAGCGATCCTCCAAGTCTTCAGCGAATGCATCAGCCCGTTCCTTTGGGGATCTGGCCCAAGATCCATCAGGCTTTCTGATCGGAAATTTGGGGGTCACTTGCTGTTTATACCTTCTCGTCAGTCTCCATAGGGAGTGACTTGAAGATTCATCTGGAGAAACATTTTCCAAAAAACGGTCGGTTTCCCTTTGTCTATTCAGCTGCAGTAGCTTTTTGACACGGTTCGACACTCTGCGGTAGATCCTGTCCACAATTGGATCTCCGGTTCGACAGTACTGCCTTCTAATCCTTCTCTTAATCAGCAGTAGTGTATGGATTGCTGGCGGAAGTCTCACATGTGGTCGTGAGCTTTCTGATCGGCTTACTGGCGCAGAAATGAGGGCTGCCGAGTGAACCTTGTTCAGGAATAGCGCATATGCATCTTCGATGTCTTCTGGTGCAAGTATTTCCAAGTTTAGGTCTAGAGTTTCCTCTAGATCTCGTCGAAAAGCAGCAATGTTGGCTCCAGGAGGCAGCAGACGACCTTTAATTGTTTTGCCCTTTGGAATACAGTCGTAACCAACTACCAGTGGGATATGATCAGAGGATAGCTGAAACTCAGGCCTTATACTTAAGCCATCTGGGTGAAGTCCGTTATAAATAAAGAAGTCAATGGCACTCGGCGTGTAGCTTTGGGCAAACGGGAAAAGAGTGGCTTGTCCAGTCGCTAGTATTTCAGATGATGAGTTTTGCACCGCGTCCAGTAAGCAGGTGCCTCTTGCGTTTGCTCTAAAGCAACCCCAGCATCTATTTTTGGCGTTAAAATCGCCTCCCATAAGGAACATTCTTCCTAGTCCGCTGAAAAGTTGCTGGAACTCCATTGTTGACCACGACAGTTGGGGCGGGAGATATGCCGATGCAATGGTTAATTCACCCCTGCTAGTTGCAATCTGGATGCTGGCCATTTGCAATTTCTCCATCCTTACAGGTTCATTTTGGAAATATTCGATCTCCTGCTTAATAAGCACAGCCGCTCCTCCTCTTGCTCTATCGCTAGGATGATCCGCTTTGTGGATTTTGTAGCCTGGAATAAAGATGGATACACCGGCCTGTAGCCAGGTCTCTGTAATTAGCATCACATCAATATTATGTTCAATTAGAAAGTGCTTAAGCTCCTCCACATGCCCAGAGATACCACGGGCATTTTTTTTGGCGTTCAATAGATTCAGACACATTTGTTTAAGGAACTGATTCGTCTCCTGAAGTTCCTTAAACATAGCTTGTAGAGTGTCGACTTTAACAGTGAGTGCTTCTATTGCGGCCTCCAGCCTTGAACTAGTGTGGGGTGGGGTTTCTTGGTGCTTGGGGGTAGGGTTCTTAATTGACGTCTCTTTATTGAACTTTTCCAGCCCAGTACGCAGAGTATCGGCGTACGAAAAATTTCCTCGCACTAAGGATGCTGGAATGTGTTGCTGACGGTCTTTATTGCTACTGACATTACTTTTCAAACCTAGACTTAATTTTGGTCTTCTTTCTTGCGTTCTAGCTTTGAACACATTGCATCCCTTATGCCAAGCCTCATGGTTTCCACCGCAGTTGATACAGCAAAGATTCTCAACCAAAGTTTCTTTGCATTGAGCTGTTGGATGATTTTGAGCACACTTTCCACAGATATAAGGCCTCATACAATAGTTTTTTGTATGTCCAAATCCTTGGCATCTGTGGCACAGGATGGCATTCAAATTTTTCTTTGGTATTTCAACCAAGACTCTTTGTCGCCCTATTTGCTTGATTTTCAGCGCATCCTTATTATTAGGCTCGCGAGCCAAATCAATGAAAAAGAAATTATTTTGGATCAGTTCCTCAATAGCTTCACCGTTTTCCTGTTGTTGGATCTTACGAGGACGAGGGTTGTGGATACGAAGGACACTGTGTCCATATCGCATAAACTCCTCTTTAATGCTATCTTCAGGGGTGGTGCTAGCCAAATTGCGGACGATAAGCCTGAAGGCCTTGTCTTCCTTCAGTTGGTATGTAAAGTGATGTGCATTATTTTCTTTGAGAAACTGCACTAGACTACGATAAGAATTCGAGTTTTCAACGTGAATTCTTACTTTTCCTTGTGTTCCAACGTGGAGGGTATAACTATCTGACCCAATGACTGCATCAAGCTCTGCCTCCATCTGGGTCACATTGTTTACATTTTCGATGAAGATGGGGGGTGGCTTCCTAGATCTTGGTACTCTGGCTTCTTTTTCCGCATTCAGCTCTACTTCCATCTCTTCTGCCAGTGCCTCGGCATGGGCTATTTCCTCCTCTGTAGGATCATCGTTCACTTCATTATCCAGTAATGCAAATTGGTTTTTTGAGTTTTTTGGGATCTCCTTTAGACGTCTGTCCGATAACTGAGATGCAATTAACCTCCCTTTTTTACCGTTTGCTTTTGGAAAGCTTGAAGGCAGTTTACGTTTTATTTTGGTCGTCATCCAGCTGAGTGATTTCACTGATGACTTTCCTTGTTCATTGGTATTATTTTCTGATTCGCTTGCAACTACACTTTTGTAGTTAATATTTGGGATGGTGCACACTCCTCCACTTGAAGTTGTGACAGTGTAGGTAGACGCGTAGATGGAGTTTGTCGACGTCAATGTGCATGTTGTTGCTGCAAAATTGCTACTACTGCAATTAATTGCAGTATTTGAAGCACTTACAGTATTTAAGGAAATCATTTCACGAATTTCCGCAGGTGTAGCGCCAGCAATTCTCATAATTTTAGCGAATTCTGGTCGCAGCTCTCTCGGTTGAGAGGGCGCGGATGTACCAACATCCATGCCCAATGTTGTTTGGCTCAATGTTGTTTGTTTTTCTTATTAATTTTTCACGAAATATAATAAATTTTATGGTGCACAATTTTTTTGGTTTTTTTTTTTTTTTGTTGATTTCTATTAAGTGTAGAACCTGTACAAACATAATTTAGCACCTTAACAACACGTGGATGGCAAATGTAATCAAAAACCGAACCCCATACCGCTGTATGAAGATTTTAGAAGCAGGTAGTCTTACTGTCGTCCAATCGTGTTGGCAAAACCTTGCCGTTTAAGTCGCCTTAAAGGTCGGGCAGGGAGTAGTCCTCTTGCGAGCAGGGAGCGGTGTCTCAGCAATCTTTCGCTGTATCTGCTTGTGTGCCTTCCAATCTGTTCCTCGACCGTATGCAGTTTGAGGTCTTTATGGAGCGTGGAACCGCGTACGTACCAGGGGCAGTTCGTTATCTGACGTAGTACCCGATTCTGCAATACCTGTATACGTTTATAGTTGGATTTGGCTGCAATCCCCCAAATCTGCACACCATAAAGCCATATTGGCAAAATACAGTGCACGTATACAGTTCTTTTGCATCTAAGTGGCAAGGTGCTTCTTTTATTGTTGAGCCACCGCAGTTGTTGCAATCTGTGACGACATTTTTTTACCGTAGCTTTGAGGTGTGGTCCAAAGGTAAGGCGCTTGTCCTAGGTGATGCCGAGATACTTGGCTTGTGACGGCTGCTCCAGGGTAACTCCCTCTAGCTGGATTGGAGGGGTATGCATCAGCCTTTTGAGAGTGAAACATGGGTTTATTGTTTTGAGCGGGTTAACCTTCAAATTTCATCGTTTGCACCAAGCTGCGAGATTATCAAGATATCCCTGTTGTCCATTACTTGCTTCTACGCGACTTTTGGAATTATAAATGACTGCGATGTCATCAGCATATGTCGCAAGAATAGCCTTAGAGGGAGCTTCCATATGTTGAGAGGTGGGGCTGGGTATATCTGAAGTATACAAGGAGAAGAGCAGCGGACCAAGAACACTGCCCTCCGGCACTCCTGCTCGCATAGTATAAGTGGACGAGTATGTGTCCATTACCTTGACCTTGAACTCTCGTCCTTCCAGATATGACCTTAAAAGACCATACTACGGTGCAGGTAAAAGGTTTTTTATTTTGCTCAGTAATCCATCGTGCCATACCTTGTCGAACGCTTGTTGCATGTCAATGAAGACAGCGTTGGAGAACTCTAGGTCGTCAAAAGCCTGCATGATGTGTTTCACCAATCTATGGACCTGTTTGGTGATCCGGCAAGATATTGCATTGGCTTATTATGGCAGTAATCCGATTGGCAATAGTCCTTTCCCATAATTTAGACAGGGAGGGTAAGAGACTTATTGGCCGATACGACTCAGGATCAACTTCTGGTTTCCCTGGCTTGTGAATCATCAGAATCGCTGCTAATTTCCATTGCTTTGGGAACACTTGGAGCCTAATAATAGCATTAAAAATTAATACAATATAGAGGAGCGCTCTTGTAGGCAGGGCTTTCAACGTAGCATTACAAATCCTATCGATACCCGGAGTTTTATATTTCGGCAATAACTGGATCGCTTCAGTTATTTCTCCAATCCTTATAGGGTCAATAGGCGGGACATCTGCAGTGGGGTCGGAGATTCTGATGGGTCTCCCTAGTCTGCTCTATCGTATCAAAGCCGTAAGGAGTGAAACGAGCCTAGAGGTGGTATCCGAAAGCATTAGCCTGTTCCCTTTCGTTTTTAGCAAGATCGCCACCAGGACATCGGACAGGAACCTGTCTAAAGGGTTGTCGTTTAAGCGATTTTGTGCATTTCCATAGAGAGTAGTTTGCATCGACGGTGTAGTCCATGGAAGCCAGTTTTTGCTGGAAGAAATCACTTCTGAGTTCTCTTAAGAGGAGACGTAGCTGTTTTGCTGCTCGATTCCATAAAATTCGGTCCCAAGGATCTTGAGATCGAATTGCCCTTCTTCGGAGGCGCCTCTTTGTTCTAATTACATCTTTAGCTTCCCTCGTGAGAACAATGCCATAACTAATGCGGCGTGACTCAGGATTGGGTGGGGTTGTGGCAGTAGCAGCTCTATGTATATTTTCTGTTAGAAAATCTACCGCGTTCTCAATGTCTTCTCCAGAGTCCAGAGTCGAATTTAATTGAATGGATTCATTCAAGATGTTGTCTGAAAGCCATGATGTCAGTACGGTTGGTGATTAACCGAGGGGTTGGCCTGACATTGGAACCATCTGTTTGCAAATTAACAACAAGGGCTAGCTTTGGCAGATATTTGCTTGAGAATCCAGTACACCATGGTATAATGCGAAATCAATGCAAGTAGGTGTGTGTCTGGACACATATGGATATCTTGGTTGGTGATCCTGTTGCAAGAATTTTAGCTCCTCTGGCTGTAATGGCTTCGGCTAGTTCCCGGCCCCTGGGTGAATTGTAGGTATCTTCCCACAGCCAATGTCGCGCATTCCAGTCTCCACCAATCAGATACCTTTGGCCGCAAGAAGCGAGTATGTCACTGAAGTGCCTCTCTTCAATTCTATTCCTTGGTGGACAGTATATGGCACTATATACCATGTCTCCCAAGCCTGTGGCAACTTTTATTGAATACATTTGTATGGTTCGCGTTTCAATAACCCTTTGTGGATAATGGCGGAGACAACTCCTCCCGAATACCGCCGCTCCTCCGCCGCCGTGATTGTGACTTGCTGGCTTGTAAGCTGGATAGAAGGTATACCCGAATATATTGACTGTTTCCCCTCGGTTTAGTCTGATCTCATTTAAGAGGAGAATATCGACGTTGTTGTTGTGCGCGAAGAGCTCAACTTCTCTGGCCTTTCCTGCAATGCCGTTGACATTCCAGATAAGGATCTTGAGTGAATTCATTGTGAGGCTGAGGCGTTATTATAGAGCTGGCGAGTCGATGTATCCCCAGTCCATTGCTTTATCATGTTGGCCATTTCATGAACCATTTTCTCGAGCCGTTCTAGTCGTTGACTGTTTTGCTTGTTTTGTTGTTGTTGTTCCCGTTGCTGCTCCTGAAGCCATAAGAGGAATTGCTGCTGCTGCTGTATTTGCAGCTGTTGTTGCCATTTCAAAAATTGCTGTTGCTGTTGTTCTAATAGTGACTGAACGTCAACTGGATGCTGCTGCTGCATAATATTTCCTTTTGGTAGTTGCGCTTGAAGATCATGTAGACGGCGCTGGGCAGGTTGGTTGCCGTTTCTTGCTATTGAGGCATAGGACTTGCCTCCATTATTGACGCTTAAATTGTTAGAAATTTTTTGTGTTTGTTGCTGTCGAGTTGGTTGTTGCTGCTGCTGTTTTAGTTGCGGTTGTATCTGCTTTGCTTGATTTTTATCCCTGCTGATCTGTCTGGAAGGCAACGTGGAAGACTGTTGCTTCGTTGCAGAGCCCATTGATCGTCTAAGATACTCCTGGTACCACTGGCATCCTTTATAGCTTGCCATATGATTCCCATTACAGTGGATACAGGTAGGCTGTTCATCTTGGGAACGTGCGCATAGCTTGGTGAGATGATCTTCACCACATCGTGCACAATTGGGATGACGACGGCAGTATTTGGCTGTGTGACCGTATTCCTGGCATCGTGTGCATTGGGCGATTTCAGATGTTTTGCGCATCCTTTCTATACTCACTTTTTGCCGGCAAATTAGTTTAGCGCATGGCCTAATATTAATGAAAAATATATTGAGCTTTTCGTCTTTGTTAATCCTTGATCTTGGTTTATGTACCTGCAGAGCATCAAATCCATTTCTTTTAAAATTGGAAATAATTTCGTGGCTTAAAGTGCTATGGTGAAGTCCCCTAACTACAATTCTGTAGGGTTTCTCTTCCTTCAATTGGAATGTATGAAACTCAATACCAATACCATCAAAATGCTTTACAATAGCTCTGTAAGTGTCACTGTCTTTGGGAAATATTCTGGCTGTTTCTCCTTGGCTGACTTTGACTGCCACGTTATTTAGGCTAGTGACCTCCATAATGAGTTCAAAGAGATCATTAAGGTCAGCAATACTCACAACTTTTTGCAGTGGCTTTGGGGTATTGTTAAGATGATTGTTCGTATTGGAAACGTTGTGTTGTGGGTTATTGGCTGTGTCACGTGCATCAGTGCTATCATTAGTAATATTCTGATGAGCAGCCTCAGAAGCTCTAGTAGGACCTTCATTTGTAACTCTAGAACTTTCGGCAACATGGCTTCCACTGGCAACTTTCATGTCCATATCCATGTCTAGCAGGGCAAACCTGTTGCTAGAGTTTGCCATGCTAGTTGATTCTGAGGGTGAGACCAGCTTCAAATCTTTGTTCGGCCTCGTAACGGTTGTATTGGGAGATAAAGATTTCTTCCTCTTATTTTAAAATTTTTTTGGTCTGCCACCAATTTTGTAGCAGCTCCACTGAATGTAGGAGCGGCAATGTCTGAGGGGTGTTGGGTGCCACAAGCTCCATGGTTATCCATGCTTCCGCCAGGGCTCTTACTGCTGCAGCAGTTGCCACAGTTGCCGTGGTGTATGTAGGATAACTAGTAGCACTAGTAAATGTTAGTGTTTTTTTATCTGTATTTTATTTATTTATTTATTTATTTATTTATTTATTTAAGGTCGACAAAACGAGTGTCTTCCTCATTATTCCGTAGATTATACATACAATAGATAATAGAATTATATGCTAAAAGCCTAGTTAGATAACATAGTTCTCTAAATAGCATCACCGACCGATGGAGGTGTTTTAGTTCCCAGTCCGGCCAGCTGTGCCCCTTTTCACAGCTAAATTTGTCAGTGACGCTATTAGAGCCTACATCTAATCAGGAGGGTGTAAGTAGGAAAAAAGTGTTCTTAAGTAAAATTAAAAATAATCTTAGTTTGCCATATTAATTAATAAAATACAATAAATAGGAAAAAAGAAAGTAAGAAGAATAATGTTAATAAAGTAAAGAAATGGAGGCTAGATATATAGAGTGTTAAGTAGATAGGACAGAGAGAAAAGTAATGGGAAATCACCGACCCGGTGGGGGAAATTTACAGCCTGTCCGGCAAGCTATGCCCCTGCTCATAGCTGGGAATGGTCAGTGACTTCCCGAAGGTATCCTGAAAGCAACGATCTTATTAGGGGTAGAGAAAGTTCGGTAGAGAAAACGTGATGCAAACTATTATAATTTTTACATAGCACGCGAAAAGGATTGTGCATAGCGTAGTCTGTTGTGCACGTAGACAGGAATAAGGGGCGGTAATTTCTGGTTGGTCTAGACGGAACAGAGAATTGAAGACGCCCTAGCAGAAAAGGAGAATCTATATCGCCAATAATCAACTTATGTAGGAGGACAACACCGAGGATTGTCCTACGGTTGGTTAACGACGGAAGGTTAAGAAGAAGCAGCCTGCTGGAGTAGGATGGCAACCGAAGATTAGGGTCCCAATTTAAACCTCGTAAGGCAAAAAGCAGAAATTGCTTCTGAACAGATTCAATACGATCCTGGCTATTGTTATACTGCGGAGACCAGATGCAAGAGCAGTATTCAAGGATAGAGCGAACAAGAGAGATGTACAGAAGTTTCATTATAAAAGGATCGTTAAACTCTTTAGACCATCGTTTAATGAATCCAAGTACACCTTTTGCCTCATTAACGATGGTATCTATGTGAAGATTGAAACAGAGTTTAGAATCAAATAGAACGCCTAGATCCTTAACTGTTAGTATACGTTGTAAAGGGGTATTGTCGATTGTATAACTGACAAGATAAGGTGTAGTACGATTAAATGTCATAAACATACACTTTGAACAATTCAGATGCAATTGATTGGCCGAACACCAAAGTTGCATAGCGTTCAAATCGTCTTGTAGACGAGAATGATGTAGGGGATTAGTGTATGATAGAATAAGTTTCACATCATCCGCATACATGAGTACACGGGCATGTGATATAACAGAGGGGAGATCATTTATAAAAAGAGTAAAGAGTAAAGGTCCAAGATGACTACCTTGAGGAACACCAGAAGTAACGTGAACTTGTTTAGAGGTAGTCAGCCTCAGCATTACTCTTTGGGTCCTACCTTTTAAATAAGAATTAATCCAAAGCAAAAGAGACGGAGGGAAACCTATTCGGTCAAGTTTAAAAAGTAAAATGTCATGGTGCACAGAGTCAAACGCTTTACTGAAGTCAGTATAAATGACATCAGTTTGCATTTTCGAAAGAAAAGCATCGTTCTTTCCAAAGAGATGGAAAGACAGAAGATTCAAGAGATAGATTAAAAAGCTTTTGCAATGGGTAAAGAAGGGAAGAACTACACTCCTTGAGTAGACAACTAGGAATATTATCAGGCCCAGGAGAGTAAGAAGATTTTAAAGAGTTTATAGCGAAAAGGAGAGAGGAGTGTGAAATAATAGGAGGAGGTATAGAACTAGAGGAAGAAATAGTAGTGTTGTGGTTACTGTGCTGATGTTCTGAGTATCAGTACATAGAAGGCGGTTAAAAAACTCTGACCTGATCTCCAATGGTGATTTCCCAGCTACTTGGCGCATTAATTCATAATCAATCTGCATATTACTAAGCTGAGAGTTAGAAAAAAGGTTATCATCCATTTTAATTTGATTTGTGTTACTTAGCTGATAAGCGCGGCTTATCTTGTGCGGCTGCGCGCAGAGAGAGGGGTAATGTTTTGCCCAAACGGGCAGCGAGTGCAGTCTTGTCGCACTACACGTGTGTTTTGTTGTTGTCAAACTGCCGACACTGCACGTGGCAGCGTCCGAAATTTACGGTTTGTGCTATTTTAGCACATTTACATATGTAGGTTGCACGATAGATCAACACTTGCTTTGTCTATGCACGACTTAACCGTTCTCGTTGAGAGTAGATTAGCGGCATTTAATTAAATAAAAACAAATTCGCTATGCGAAAAGCACGTTTTTGGTATTCACTTGTCAGCGCGGACCAGTCTCAACGAATTGTCAACAATAATAACAATATCAGCTAATTTAGTAGTTCCGAAGTCTTAACTGAACTGTTCACAATATAACTAAAGGTAATGACTGCAACTGATGTGAAGCATTTACACTAACTAATTAAACCAGAAAGAAAGATTCTGCGTTCTGTCATGCATTATGCTTAAGGTTTTCATAAAAATATATTTGAAGCAAGGTAAAAATCTACACGAAATAGCATTTAATTAAATAAAAACAAATTCGCTATGCGAAAAGCACGTTTTTTACGACTTCTTAATAGAAAAGATATTTTTTCAATTGCATACTTTTAGTGCAATACATTTTTAGTTGCATACTTTCGGCGGAGTAAATTTTCTGTTGCATAGCTAAATAAAAAACAAAATAAATAAATATTGCATACTTTCGCTGAAAGACAATTTTTGGTGCAAATCCCACGTTACCTTTTTTTTCACAGGTTAGTGACAATCGAAGGGATTCAGTATCACTTATACAATTTCATTCAATCTCTTGCGCGACAAGCTCATAAATCGATCGTTTGTGTTCGGCGAAAGTGTATTTATGTAGTGCCAACCAACAGCCAATGAGTTGGAGAGGTGCTTATAGGGACGTGAAACTTGAATACGACAGTGAGGATAGCTGGGAGGCGGAACAAGTTAGTTGTGTAATAGATCAGCTGTAGCATGTTACATGCAAATAAGCATATGCCCACCATATTGCACTGTATACAATATGTTAAGTGGTCATATACTCAATCTCAAAGTTAGAGTATCAAGCGCATTGTTTACATAATACAACTACCGCCAAGTGCCGTAATATGATCAGCCACTTATATGTGGACTGGCCTGCAGCGTGAGATCTGCAGCGTAAGCACTATGACGTTTTGACCGTTCGGTCCCAAGCGCATTCCAATGTATATGCCTTCTGCATGTACATATAACAACATATATACAAATACATATGGCATGCTATGTACTCCCGTTCTGCCGCTGCTTTGAGCGACAGAACTCCAAACTCTAGTATGTACTTTAGGCTAAGTCCATTTTAAATAATGAGAGACGATTCATTCTGAATCTGACCAACAAGCAAACCATTATCATTCCTACATGGCGACCGTGACTAAGGTCAAACCAGACCTGGACATGAAAAAGCAGCAACGGCAGTAACAACAACAACAGCAGCAGCAACGGCAGTAACAACAACAGCAGCAACGGCAGTAACAACAACAGCAGCAACGGCAGTCACAACGATAACAACAACAACAACAACAGCAGGAACAACATAATACAAAGAAGAAAAAAAAGAGAGCTCCTAGCAGGATCGCCAAAATTAAAAAAAAAACGCAGTGAGTAGAGTGTGATGAGTGCAAAGCGAAGCGGTGTGGTAAAAAGACTTAAGGCCAGAAAGGCAGAATTGTTGAAGCTGTTAAACAGTAAAAATGTCATAAGTGTGGACAACTCGGTTAAGTTACATGCCGAAGTTGAACACATAAAAAACTTACTTTCAACACGAAAAAGTCAAACACCAGCCGCGCACACATCCACCTACCCTGATATCAAAATTATTGCAAAGCAAAAATTAATCCAACCAACACCCAAATTAAAGGAGATTCCGAAGCTGAAGAAGACCTGCCCTAATGACTGCGAGGGACCGTTAAACTCACCTCACTGTGAGTACACCTGTGCAGCCAGCACCGGTCCCGTCTGACGCACCAAGTCAGGCCAAAGATAAGTGAACCGACAGCGCTTCCAAGAGCGCATATTTTTTTCCCATTGCACTGCGTTGCATATTTTTTTTATATATTATAAAAAACTAATGTACAATTGAGCGACATTAAAGTTGCCCGATAAGCGTATGGCCTGAAAACCATACAAAATACAGGCAGGAAAAATTGTAAATTCACCTGCGATTGAATAATAAAAAGAAAAGACATATAGCCAAAGGGCAATATAAAGACAAATAAAATAAAATTAAGTTACAAAAAAAAACAATTGTTTAAGACTTGCCATATGCAGTGAATTGAATTGTAAAAAAAAAAATAATAGTTTCAATATAATACACCAAAATTATGGATATATATATATATATATATATATATATATATATATATAAAAAAAAACATAAATTTTTTTTAATTTAAACGAATGAACAATACGATTAGTAAAACGGCAGACATAAATAATATAATACCTTATGAGAAATTAGCGTATTACAAAATGCCTGTAATAGAATCTAAAACAGTGGATTCCACTGCTAACGTAATTAATAAAGTAGAATCCAGTAATGTAGATTTAGGTCAGACGAACACATTGTTAATAATTATCGTTGTTATTCTCAGCACTTAATTTTTAAACTGTACAAGTTACACAATAAATGTTTGCGAAAAAAATATATGAGCAAGGCTAACGATCTAGATAAAATCTAGAAAACAAAAAATTTTAACAAAAGCCGCTACATCGATTATTGTTAATAATGTCTTGAACAATATATTAATAAATTCAAAAATAAAAAAATAAATACAATAATGTCAACAAAAAGTTTATTAAAGAATATATATATTTAATGGAATGGAATGAAATTGTTTCCATTATTAAGCAACAACGTTCTGAGTTTGATAGATCATTTAAGTGCCTCAATAAAAGTGCACTAATATCAAACCAAACAAAGATAAAACATGTTCAAGTTCTAGTAGAATCATACAACAAAGTCCGTGACATTGTAAACAACAATGAACGTAGGTTAAGCGATTTACATTTAACACAATCAATTGACGTGTTAAAAAGGCTGCGTGAAAATATTAGACACATTTCGGAAAGACATAATTTTCAAATATTTGTTCCAAATGCGCTAAATACACCAGCAACATTCGAAATCACTGATTTAATGGAATCAGTAGAAGAAGAACTTGAACAAAAGCAAGAACAAATCGAAATAGTCGACATGGCTCAAACACCAGTAGATTTTCTTAAGTTAGCCTCATCGTTCTTACCAGAGTTTGATGGCAAGGCAGAAAATTTAAAAAGCTTCATAGATGCTCTGAATCTGGTAGATTCTCTAAAAGTAACACACGAAGCACTTGCTGTAAGTCTTATTAAGACAAAACTAAAAGGCCATGCCAGGAACCTGATAAGTGATGAGAACACTATTGCAGCTCTCATATCGAAACTATCGGACAAAGTAAAAGGAGAGTCAGTAGAAGTTATTTCTGCTAAACTTCTAAGCTTACAACAAAAGAGCAAAACGGCCAATCAATATACCCAAGAGGTAGAAAAGTTGACTAAGTCTCTAGAAGGAGCTTATATCAGTGATGGTTTGTCACCTGATTTAGCTAATAAGTACAGCACAACACTTGCTGTCAAAGCTATGACTCAGAACTGCTCCATTGATAAGGTAAAACTTATCATGCAGGCAGGTACATTCAGTAACATGAATGATGCCATTTCAAAGTTAGTTAACAGTTGCACAGAAGCAACTGGTCAAACAAACACTGTTCTACACTACCGACAACGACAAAATTACTATAATAATAGAGGTGGTCGTGGTCGTGGTAATAATCGCGGAAGAGGTTATTACCAAAGTAACAACAACAGAGGCCAACATAATAATAATAACCAAGGAGGTTATAGATCTCATGGTCAAAATAGAGGCAACTTTAGAGGCCGAAGCAACCAAAATCAAAATAATAATAATAATGTGAGAGTAGCACAAAACAGTTCGGAAAACTCTCAAAACCCTTTAAGTACCACACAATAATCAATAAAACACATTCAATAAATTTTAATCTCAATATCTTTGTAAAATTTCGTAACAATGTTACAAAACAATTTTAACATTTTTATTCGATACTGGTGCAGACATTTCAATTCTTAAAATTAATTCTGATCTCTTCGATACAATTTCTGAAGATAAAACTATAAATATTCAAGGAATAGGCCAAGGGGTTATAAAGTCCCAAGGCACTACTCTAATAGATCTTCAATTCAAACAATATACAATTCCACACGAATTTAACATAGTAAATGCAAACTTCGCAATACCTTGTGATGGAATTATAGGCATTGATTTTATAAAAAAATTTAATTGCCTACTAGATTTCAAACCAACTGAAGACTGGTTTATAATTCGACCTCAAAATCTTACTTATCCAATTTATGTTCCAATAACATACAATTCTGGTACTAACTCACTAATTCTACCAGCAAGATCTGAAGTGATAAGAAATATAAAAATCGATTCGAAAGATAATTTCATTTATATACCTAATCAAGAAATACAAAAAGGAGTTTATATTGCTAACACAATAACAAAATCCCAATGCACATTTGTCCGATTACTAAATACAACCAATTCCGATTTATTAGTAAATATTAATAATATCAAATACGAATCACTTTCGAACTATGAAGTAGTTCAAAGCAACCAATATAATAGAAATGAAAAAGTTTTATCGCTTTTAAGGTAAAATTTTCCAAAACTATTCAATGATCAATTAACAGAACTGTGCGCCAAATATTGTGATGTATTCGGACTACAGACCGAATCAATCACAACAAACAACTTTTATAAGCAAGCATTGAGATTAAAAGATAATGAACCTGTTTACATAAAAAACTACAGAAGTCCTCATAGTCATGTAGATGAAATCCAAAAACAAGTTGGGAAACTTATTAACGACAATATAGTCGAACCTTCTGTGTCTGAATATAATAGCCCACTTTTATTAGTACCCAAGAAATCCCTCCCGGGATCAGAAGAAAAGAAATGGCGATTAGTAATCGACTATCGTCAAATCAATAAAAAGCTTTTATCTGACAAATTTCCTCTCCCCAGAATTGATGACATTCTAGATCAATTGGGTCGAGCAAAATATTTCTCATGTCTTGATTTAAAGTCAGGATTCCATCAAATTGAACTAGAAGAAAGTTCTAGAAATATAACGTCCTTTTCAACGAGCAATGGCTCATATCGTTTCACACGATTACCATTTGGACTAAAAATAGCACCAAACTCATTTCAGAGAATGATGACTATTGCGTTTTCAGGTCTAGAACCTTCACAAGCATTCCTTTATATGGACGATTTAATCGTTGTTGGATGTTCAGAAAAACAAATTACACAAAACAAATTAAAAATTTAAAAGACGTTTTCGAACTGTAGAAAATATAATTTAAAGTTACATCCAGAAAAATGCTCATTTTTCATGCACGAAGTGACATTTCTTGGTCACAATTGTACAGACAAAGGAATATTACCAGATGACAAGAAATATGATGTCATCAAGAATTATCCAGTCCCACATGATGCGGACAGTGCGAGACGTTTTATTGCATTCTGCAATTACTATAGACGCTTTATAAAAAACTTCGCCGATTATTCACGGCATATAACAAAATTAAGTAAAAAGAATGTTCCTTTTCAATGGACAGATGAATGCCAGAAAGCATTCCAATATCTGAAAGATAAGCTAATAGAACCAACTCTATTACAACGTCCAGATTTTAGCAAAGAATTTTGCATAATCACAGATGCAAGCAAACAAGCATGTGGAACGGTTTTAACTAAAAACCAAAATGGACTCCAACTTCCCATTGCATATGCACCAAGAGCGTTCACGAAAGGTGAAAGCAAGTAAGAGCACTACAGAACAAGAATTAACAGCAATTCACTGGGCATTAGTATATTTTCGATCATATATCTATGGAAAACACTTTACAGTAAAAACAGACCACAGACCACTAACGTACCTTTTTTCAATGGTTAACCCAAGTTCAAAACTAACACGCATGAGACTAGAATTAGAGGAATACTACTTCACTGTGGAATACTTAAAGGGAAAAGACAATTTCGTGGCAGATGCCCTATCGAGGATAACAATATCCGAATTAAAAGACATACAAAACAAAGTCCTGAAAGTCACTACCAGGCAACAAAGTATATAACAAAGTATACAAAATAATCTCTGGCCAGAGAAAAAACATGAAACTATGCTTAGGCAAGTTTCTAATAAAGCTTCTAAGCCCAACTTACATGAAGTCATTTGCACGGAAAGTAGTGACCTTGCACATAACAAATAATTTATGTTTACTTAAACATGGAAAAAAAGTTATAGAAGAATTGATGTTAGCGATCTGTACACCAATGGAAATCTTGACTTAGGTCGATTCTTTCAAAGGCTTGAAAAACAAGCCGGTATACTAAAGATCAGCCAACTCAAATTGGCACCGTGTGAAAAGATTTTTGAAACTATTTCAATAGAATCTTTTAAAGAAATGGGCAATCAAATATTGAATTCATTAAAAGTAGCGCTACTCCAACCGGTGGCCATTATCGAAAAAGATAAAGATAAAGAAGCAATTATGTCTACATATCATAATGATCCTATATGAGGTGGTCATACTGGCATTACAAGAACGCTAGCAAAAATCAAAAGACACTACTATTGGAAAAACATGACTCGTCATGTCAAAGAGTACGTACGTAGATGTCAAAAATGCCAACTATCTAAAATAACAACACATGTTCAGACCCCAATGACATTAACAGAAACACCAATACAAGCTTTCGATAGAGTGATAGTAGATACTATAGGTCCACTACCACACTCAGAGAATGGAAATGAATACGCAGTTACGTTAATATGCGATTTAACTAAGTATTTAGTAACCATTCCAATTCCAAATAAAAGTGCAACAACTGTTGCCAAAGCTATATTTGAAAACATTATTCTAAAGTACGGTCCAATGAAGACGTTCATTACGGACATGGGAACAGAATATAAGAATTCAGTAATAAATGATTTGTGCAAATATTTAAAGATAGACAACAAAACGTCTACTGCACATCATCACCAAACCTCAGGTACAGTAGAACGAAGTCATCGAACATTCAATGAATACGTTCGTTCTTACATCTCTGCAGATAAGACCGATTGGGATGTTTGGATACAATATTTCCCCTATATAATAATAATAGATCCCCTATATAATATAGATGATTATGCTAAGGAAGTAAAGTTTAGATTAGAAAACGCGTATAAGAGAGCTCGTATTATGTTAGAAAAACATAAGGTTACAAATAAGAAATACAAAGATAAGAACATTCATAATTTTAAAATAGAAATAAGAGACCAAGTTTTGTTAAAAAACGAAACTGGTCATAAACTAGAATCAGTATATACAGGCCCATTTGAGGTAATTAGTGTAGAGGATAATAATAACATAATCATAAGAAATGAGAAAAAGAAGAATCAGAAAGTAAATAAAGACAGACTAAAAAAATTCAACCCAACACAACAATAGAGTTTATGAAATCGTTCCAATTAAATAATCCAGAAAATAATAAATAATCCAAAATATAATAAATATATATATATACATATATCAGTAATTTTTTTTATTTCAAAAATATAAATATATATAAAAAAAAAAAAAACAAATTTGTAATAATAAACAAGTAAGAGATTCTAGTCGGGAGCTCCCGACTAGGGGATACCCTGAACCCTCATATTCCAACACCAAATGCAGTTCGCGCTTATAGATAGAGAGTAGCGGGGAGGTGGCGATAGATATAAAATGAAGGATACTTAATATATATACTTTTCTAGAAGCTACATGTCAAGTTTGGTGACTCTAGCTCTTATTATTTACCAAAATTGCTTAAAAAACGGGATTTCGATATAAATTTTTATCGATTACTCGGACGGACAGACAGACGGACATGGCTAGATCGACTCGGTTATTAATGCTGATCAAGAATATATATACTTTATGGGGTCGGAGATGCTTCCTTCTGCCTGTTACATACATTTGCATTTTGCACAAAAACATAATACCCCTTTTACCCATTTTTAATGGGTTCAGGGTATAATTAAATATAATTTTTAATAATTACACAATATAATATTAAATAACTACATAATAATATTACGTTATTTCTCTAAAAAGGGAGGTGTAGCATGTTACATGCAAATAAGCATATGCCCACCATATTGCACTGTATACAATATTTTAAGTGGTCATATGCGCAATCTCAAAGTTAGAGTATCAAGCGCATTGTTTACATAATACAACTACCGCCAAGTGCCGTAATATGATCAGCCACTTATATGTGGACTGGCCTGCAGCGTGAGATCTGCAGCGTAAGCACTATGACGTTTTGACCGTTCGGTCCCAAGCGCATTCCAATGTATATGCCTTCTGCATGTACATATAACAACATATATACAAATACATATGGCATGCTATGTACTCCCGTTCTGCCGCTGCTCTGAGCGACAGAACTCCAAACTCTAGTATGTACTTTAGGCTAAGTCCATTTTAAATAAAGAGAGACGATTCATTCTGAATCTGACCAACAAGCAAACCACTAGTGTTATCATTCCTACACAGCCATTAACAAGTACCCTGGTAGATAACACCATGGACCCCAGTCAGATCCAAGCACTCATTGACAATGCCGTCAGACAGGCATTTACGCAGCAACAATCTCAGTTACAATCCCAAATAAACTCGTTAGTTACTCAGGTGCAGAGTTTGCAGGTGGAAGCACCTCAGATCATCACATATGAGAAAGTATCTGTTAGGCCTGATGTTAGTTGCGCTATTCCACTTGACGTAATCAAGTCTGTGCCAAAGTTCACTGGTACTCAAGATGGCTATATAGAATGGAGGCAATCGGCCTTATATGCGTACGAGCTCTTCAAACCCTACAACGGCACCAGTACATACTACCAAGCTGTTGCCATCTTAAGGAACAAAATCAGGGGCGCAGCTGGAGCCCTTCTTGTGTCGCGCAATACTGTTCTAAACTTTGATGCCATATTGGCCAGATTAGATTGCACCTACTCTGATAAAACATTTTGCGTTTACTGAGGCAAGGCCTAGAAATGGTCAGACAGGGCGACATGTACCTGATGCAGAACTACGACGAAGTCGGGAAAAACTAACACTGGTTACCAATAAGATTGTAAGGTCACACGAACAAGAGGACGCCGATTTGCTCAACGCTGAAGTTTGAACCGACGCCCTGCATGCCTTCATTTCGGGCCTTAAAAAATCGCTCAGAGCTGTAGTTTTCCCAGCACAGCCCAAAGACTTACTTTCTGGTCTGGCTCTGGCCAGAGAGGCGGAAGCAAGTATTGAGAGGAGCATGTTTGCAAATTCATACGCTAAGGCTGTTGAGGAGCGGGCTTAAAGGGCTGAAAACAGCAGGGATCGTTCCCATGTCAAGCCAGGCAGGCTTAGCAAGGAAGACCATAACCAAGATATGAACCCACACTTTGTCAAGCGCCAAAAGGGCAACCCCCAGGAACAGGCTAACAAAGACAATCAAGCGCAAGCCCCACACCCAATGGAGGTTGACTCGTCCTCCAAGTTTAGGCAACATACTGAATACAGTAAACGTCAACCCAATGACTCGAACGACGCAAAGCGAAGAAATTCCTCAGACCGTTCGACAGGCCCAAGACGACAGCGTATTAATAATGTAGTTCAAGAAGAGTCCAAAGAGCTTAAGGCAGAAGTCGAAAAGGCGGCAAAGGCTGCGGTTGAAGAAATCGATAGTGACGATGAGCACGCTCCAAGTGAAGACTCAAATCATTTTTTGGGGAGGACTTCCGGTTGCCGTTCATTGAACGACGGTTGGCTGGGAGAACATTATGTGGCAAAAAATTATGTAAAAAAAAAACCATAATGCCAGTCGCCAAACCATTCTCGGTGAACTCAATACACTGTTCTACCCAAATTAAGCAAAAGTGCCTGATGAACGTTTTCCGGCACACTTCCCCATTTTTTTTACCAGACACTCTCAGCTCGTTTGACGCCATTATAGGCTTTGACCTGTTAACACAGGCCGGGGTAAAGTTAAACCTAGTAGAGAACACTCTAAAATATCAGGGCTCCTCTGAAAAACTTCAGTACCACAACTGTGCTGATGTTAATTTCACCAATGTCAATGACATTTTGGTTCCTGCCTTCATTAAAAAGGAGTTTAGGAACACGATTATTAAGAGGAAAAAAGCTTTTTCAACAGCAAACGAAGCCCTTTCCTTCAACACCGCTATCACTGCCACGATTAGTACAGTAGACAGCGAACCGGTGTACTCCAGAGGCTACCCAAACCCTATGGGCGTCTTAGACTTTGTAAACAATGAAGTCAAGCAAATGCTGAAAGACCCTCAAGGCCCTCAAGGTCGCCCTACAACAGCCCAACTTGGGTTGTTGACAAAAAAGGTACAGACGCCTATGGTAACCCAAGCTAGAGGTTGGTCATCGATTTCAGGAAACTGAACGAACGAACCATCCCAGACAGTCACCCAATGCCCAGCATTCTCATGATTCTAGCGAACCTTGGGAATGCAAAGTTTTTCCGCGAAAAGACATCGTTCTCAATATATAGCGGCAAATACGAATTTTGCCGTCTACCGTTCGGTTAAAAAAATGCAAGCAGCGTTTTGCAACGGGCATTAGGACATGTTACGAAAATGTTACGTTCATGTAGATGACGTCATAGTAATCTCAAAAAATGAGACGGACCACGTTTACCACATCGATACTGTGCTGAAGTGCCTAATCGATGCTAACATGAGAGTAAGCCTAGAGAAGACTAGGTTTTTTAAAAAAAGCCTAGAATATCTCGGAACAAAATCCGATCCACAAAAAGTTAGAGCCATGCAAGAATACGCTGAACCGAAAAATGTTTACAGTGTCAGAGCGTTCCTAGGATTAGCAAGATACTACAGGTTCAAACATCAAAGACTTTGCCGCTATAGCCCGTCCAATAACGGATATACTGAAAGGGGAGAACGGCTCGGTGAGTAAGCATATGTCAAAGAAAATTCCTGTTGAGTTCAATGAGATTCAACGTAACGCATTTGAACGTCTGCGCAACATTTTGGCATCACAAGATGTCATACTCATGTACCCAGACTTAAAAAAGCCGTTTGACTACCGATGCATCAGCTAGTGGCATTGGCGCAGTACTATCTCAAGAAGGTAGACCAATTACGATGATATCTCGAACCCTGAAACAGGCCGAGCTAGGCTACGCCACCAATGAAAGGGAATTGCTGGCTATTGTATGGGCTTTGGGCAAATTGCAAAACTTTCTGTACGGTTGCAGGGAAATTAACATTTTCACTGACCACCAGCCTCTCACGTTCGCAGTAGCTGACAAGAACACGAACGCAAAAATAAAAAGTTGGAAGGCATACATTGACCAACACAATGCCAAAGTCTTTTATAAACCAGGTAAAGGAAATTTTATTGCCGATGCAATCTCCATTCAGAACATTAACGCCCTGCAAAATGAGCCTCAATCAGACGCTGCAACCATTCACAGCGAACTCTCACTGACCTACACGGTCTAGGCTACTGATAAACGGCTAAACTGCTTCAGGAACCAGATTGTTCTGGAGGAAGCACGTTTTTTGCTAAAGCGGAATCTAGTGCTGTTTCGTAGCAAGACACTTAAAGAAGTTGTGAGCACAGGTGTCGTAAACGCTATACACTGCGACCTGCCCACTCTAGCAAGCTTCCAACACGACCTAATTTCCTACTTCCCGGCCACCCAATTTCGTCACTGTAAGAATTTCGTGCATGAAATAACCAATAAGAATGAGCAAACTGCAAAGTCTGCACCAAAGCTAAATATGACAGGCACCCCAAAAACAAGAGCTCGGATAAGCCCATCTCAAGCTACACCCACGAAATGTTACACATAGCCATCTTCTCAACTGATAGGAAACAATTCCTAACATGTGTTGACAAGTTCTCCAAATTCGCAGTCGTACAACCAGTACTGTCCAGAACGATAGTCGACATCACAGGTCCCTTGTTGCAGCTTGTAAACATTTTCCCCAAAATCCAAACGGTATATTGCGACAATGAGGCCGCTTTTAACTCTGAAACCATCACCTCTATGCTCAGAAACAGCTACGGCATTGACGTTGTGAATGCGCCCCCGCTTCATAGCCCATCGAATTTTTTTTTTTTTTTTTTTTTTTTTTAAATTTAACGCGAATCCCGATGCAACGTACTGCATCCCACCTCCCGCCCAACCGACCGAGGGGCGCAGTCGTGTAACGTACGACACGAAATGCAAAGTAAATTTAAAAAAAAAATTTTAAAATCGATACAAACTACGAGTATGTGTACAAATACAATTACAAATCAAATTAGGACTATCTACTTGCTAAATAGTTTAGAATAGAAGACTTTATACGAGGAAGAGAAGCTTCCGAGCAGAATACTCTGTAATGCTTGTTATAGTCGTCACAGAGAACCCTAAACGGTTCATGCAAGGCATAGTTAGTTGAGCAAAATTGAAGCGATAAAGGTACAAAATTACGTGTTAGTCTAGTAGGGATAGAGAAATTTAATTGGCTAGTCAACACAGAAGAGTCGATTTCACCAGTAATTAATTTATGAATAAATATTACACCCAGCATGGTTCTACGATTAATTAAGGAAGGAAGGTTAATCATCAGAAGTCTACTGGAGTATGACGGTAACCGCACACGAGGATCCCAATTTAAACCACTAAGGGCAAACAACAAGAATTGTTTCTGAACGGATTCAATTCTGTCCTGATGGGTAGCATATTGTGGTGACCAGATACATGAGGCATACTCAAGAATAGGTCGTACCAAAGATATATAAAGTGTTTTTGTCGTGTACGGATCGTTAAACTCCTTCGACCATCGCTTGATGAAACCCATAACTATTCTGGCCTTATTGACCACGGTATTAACATGAGAGTCGAATTTAAGTTTATGATCAAGGATGACACCTAGGTCATTAACTTCATTAGAAGTACTATTAACACGCTCGAGCGGTATGCTATCAAGGATGTAATTGCCAAGTGAAACGGTTTCTTAGCACCTTGGCAGAAATCGCCAGATGCCGAAAGTTAGACAAAAAAAATCAGTGGCACGGTAGAACTAATCCTGAAGGCAACGGTAGAGTAAAACAAAACCCTGCACTCAGTCACCCGCGAAAAACCAATTGAGATTGTTCACGCAGGGTCCAATGAGCGTCGCTTAGACATCAGAGAAACGTCGATCTTCGCGGGCACTAGGAACACCTACATCTAAAATTTAAGGATCTCAGAACCTATAAGA
Source organism: Drosophila ezoana (assembly GCA_035045725.1). Taxonomy (NCBI): domain Eukaryota; kingdom Metazoa; phylum Arthropoda; class Insecta; order Diptera; family Drosophilidae; genus Drosophila; species Drosophila ezoana. Next base: position 415,456 of record JAWNOU010000122.1, read on the forward strand.
GCTAGAGACTTGAAATTTGAAATGTAGGTGCTCCTAGTGCCTGCGCAGATCGAGTTTGTTTCCGATAAACGATAACTTGCCCCGTTTCCAAGTAATCGATAAAAATGTATATAGAAATCCCTTTTTTTAAGCAATTTTGGTAAATAATAAGAGCTAGAGTTACCAGACTTGACATGTAGCTTCTAGAATAGTATATATATATACATATATATATATATATATATATATACTAGGGGATACCCTGAACCCTCCTCTTCCAACACCAAATGCAAATATATATAAAGTGACATATCCATAGTCGCACCCACCCTTTAACATAACTTAGCACATAAGCATAAGTATAAACATGTCTAATATTGTAAACAAAAAGCCTGGTGATAACATCGACATTGGTCAAGATCAAAATTGCCCCTTTGGTAGACATAAACAATTCACCCTAAATATCACGCCACTGTCAATGTTCCCATCAGAGTACTATCCCACGCATAATTACTGACGCAGCTCAAACTTCACTCAATTTTGACTCAAGCTCTCTCAAAGCGAAGTTTGCTAAGCGACCGCAACAGATAGATAAATTAGTTCATATTCGGGAGTCAAATCTGAATGTACTCGTTATAAGTAGTAGCCAATAGTGAAAATAAAGAATTGAAATATATTTTTTTTAATGTAACTATTCGTGTAAAACTTAATTGGCGCAGCCGGTAGGATACGTCGGGAAAAAGTAAAGATCGCTAAAGGATAATTAATTCCTAGATCTAAAGCACAATCGCGACCGAATTTGTTGTCGGTGTGTAGTTAACGATTTCTCGAATACGTATCCGCATAAGAACCTTCGGGTCACTCGTAGTTTATTAACATTGACCCTTCGGGCAATAAAGCTACAACAGTTAATAACGGCTGGCTTTGCATATCTTTCGATCCCTGCAATACGTTATTACTGGGTATTTTCAATAAGACACACACACAAAAAAAAAAACAATTAAACAATAATAATTAAGCACAAACTATAAACTAAATTAAATGTACAAAGTACAAAAACCAAGTGCAAAGAAATAAAAGTGCAAAATCAAAGAACCAAAAAAAGTTCGAGTACCATTAACTCAAAAAAAAAAATTTTATAATCAACCACCAAAACGTGAATTACAACAAAACCATGACTATGGAATTATCAGAACAACACCTCAACCAGGCCCTCTCACAACTGAGACTGGTGCCTAGTTTTGACGGATGAACAGAAAATCTCAACGCTTTTATCAAAAGGATCGATTACATCCTACATCTGTATCCAACCCGAGATGTCAGACAACATAGCATCTTATACGAAGCCATCGAATTACAAGTTGCTGGAGATGCTCAGAGAGTTTCACAAAGGACAGCGGCCAACACTTGGCAGGAGTTGAGGAATGCACTGATCGAAGAATATAAAGTGCAAACACCATTTGAAGAGCTCCTTTGACGTCTATACAACACGAATTTCCAGGGAAACGTCCGTAAGTTCATCGAGGATCTCGAAAATAAATCTTATATCATATTAAATAAGTTAGCTTTAGAAAATATACCTGGCAACACAACACTTTATACAAATGCCATGAATAACACAATTAAAAATGTAATTACAAAAAAATTACCAGATAGGCTTTTCATGATGTTAGCTAGATACGACATTACGTCGACACAAAAACTTAAACAAGTAGCACAAAGAGAAGGACTATACGAAAATAGTGTAAATGATAGACCTAAAACTAATAACGTTCAGGGAAATCAAAATAACAATCGTAGAAACATGGGAAATTATAAGCAGAACGCTAACCCAGCCACCAGTTAAAGTGGCTATTCCAACACGAATCAGAGTTATCATGTACAAAACAAACAACACACTAATTCCGAAGACAATCAAAAGGCTCACCACGAGTTCCAACAGAAATTAAATCAAGGTAGAACCCAAAACCCCTTAAACTATCAAAATCAGTCCCATTCACGCTTGAATGCGCCAAACCCTCCGACTAAACGTCAAAGAGACAGTAACAGTGGGCAGATGAAAATGGACACATCTAAAAATTTTCATCAGCAAGCCTCGAAACAAACAGAAGAAATCCATTCATAAAATTAATTATGAATGACGAAGTTTTAAAATGTGTCATAGACACAGCTTCAACCATAAACCTTATGAAAACAAACCGCTTAAATTTTCTAATATACAACGAAACACTAAAGGTTCACACCATAAATGGTGTTATTGAATTAAAACAAAGCATAGAATTAGGAGCAAGCAAAATTTGTCCGAGTAAACAAAAATTCTATATTCACGACTTCTCAGAGCATTATGATGTTCTGATTGGAAGAGAATACCTTGAAGCATGTCAAGCAAAAATAGACTATGCACAAGGATCCGTAACCTTAGGAGAATTTAACTTTTGTTTTAGATATAATGACGAACAGGTCGAAGAGGACATGACCGCACAAGAGTGCCTTGATCCACCCTCAACAGAGGATAGACCATTTAACTTCGCTATTAATAACGAATTAATAGAAAATAATGAGTATAGGCTAGAGCACCTAAACTCAGAAGAAAAGGAAAAAATTAAAAATGTTTTACATGAATTTCGTGATATCCAGTACCATGAAAGTGACAATTTGACTTTCACTAGTACAATTAAACACAAAATTCTAAAAAAGCATGAGGACCCAATTTACAAGCGTCCATATAAATATACTCAAATATACGATGAGGAAGTAAATAAACAAATAAGCGATATGATAAAACAAAATATCATACGTAAATCCAAATCCCCTTACTGCTCACCAGTAATAATCGTTCCAAAGAAAAACGATGCATCTGGAAAGCAAAAGTTCCGGTTAGTCATAGATTACCGCAATCTCAATGAACTAACTATTAATGATAAATACCCTATCCCGATCATGGATGAAATATTAGACAAACTTGGAAAATGTCAATATTTCACAACCATTGATCTAGCCAAGGGCTTCCACCAAATTCAAATGGATCCTGGTTCAATACCCAAGACCGCATTTTCGACTAAACATGGCCATTACGAGTACACTCGCATGCCATTTGGTCTTAAGAATGCACCTGCAACGTTCCAACGTTGTATGGACAATCTCTTAGAAGATTTAATTTTTAAGGATTGTCTGGTCTACTTAGACGATATTATAATTTTTTCCACTTCATTGGAGGAACACATTTTGTCGCTACAAAAAGTATTTGAGAAGCTTAGAGAAGCTAACTTAAAACTACAGTTGGATAAATGCGAGTTCTTGAGAAAAGAAACTGAATTTCTCGGTCACATCATCACAACTGAGGGTATAAAACCAAATCCCAACAAAATACAAGCAATTGTCAAATTCCCAATTCCAAAAACCCCAAAAGAAATTAAATCATTTCTAGGATTATGTGGTTTCTATAGGAAATTTATACCAAATTTCGCCAATATAGTAAAACCATTAACACTTAAATTAAAAAAAGGAGCAAAAATCAATATAAAAGACAAAGACTATGAATCAGCGTTTGAAAAGCTAAAAGTACTCATAACGTCCGACCCAATTTTAATATACCCTAATTTCGAAAAACCATTTTCTTTAACCACAGACGCGAGTAATATGGCAATAGGGGCCGTCCTTTCGCAAGAGCATAAGCCTATATGTTATGCAAGCAGAACTCTCAACGAGCATGAGATAAATTATTCAACGATTGAAAAAGAACTATTAGCAATCGTTTGGGCCACTAAATACTTTAGGTCCTATCTTTTTGGTCGACAATTTCAAATCATTAGTGATCACAGACCACTCGTCTGGTTAAATAACTTGAAAGAACCTAACATGAAATTACAACGATGGAAAATCAAGTTAAATGAGTTTGATTTCAAAATTAAATATGTCCCAGGAAAAGAAAATTATGTGGCAGATGCTCTGTCAAGAATTCAATTAAACGAAAACTTTTTAGGTGAAGATACCATTAGCACAAGAGCAACTATACATAGTGCTCAGGAAGACAACAGTAACCATTTGCAAATCACAGAAAGACCTCTTAATTATTATAATAGACAAATAGAATTTGAAAAAGGAACCGAGAACGAAACAAAAATTACAAATTACTTTCACAAAACCAACATAAAAACAAGTAAGAGGTTCTAGTCGGGAGCTCCCGACTAGGGGATACCCTGAACCCTCATATTCCAACACCAAATGCAGCGCGCGCTTATAGATAAAGAGTAGCGGGGAGGTGGCGATAGGTATAAATTGAAAGATAATCGATATATACATACTTTTCTAGAAGCTACATGTCAAGTTTGGTGACTCTAGCTCTTATTATTTACCAAAATTGCTTAAAAAACAGGATTTCGATATACATTTTTATCGATTACTTGGAAACGGGGCAAGTTATCGATTATCGGAAACAAACTCGATCTGCGTAGGAACTAGGAGCACCTACATCTAAATTTCAAGTCTCTAGCTCTTATAGGTTCTGAGATCCTTGCGTTCATACATACGGACGGACGGACGGACGGACGGACGGACGGACGGACGGACGGACGGACGGACAGACAGACGGACATGGCTAGATCGACTCGGCTATTAATGCTGATCAAGAATATATATACTTTATGGGGTCGGAGATGCTTCCTTCTGCCTGTTACATACATTTGGATTTTGCACAAAAACATAATACCCCTTTTACCCATTTTTAATGGGTTCAGGGTATAACAAGTAAGAGGTTCTAGTCGGGAGTTCCCGACTAGGGAATACCCTGAACCCTCTTATTTCATCACCAAATGCAGCGCGCGCTTATAGATAGAGAGTAGCGGGGAGTTGGCGATAAGTATTAAATGAAAGATAATCGATATATATATACTATTCTAGAAGCTACATGTCAAGTTTGGTAACTCTAGATCTTATTATTTACCAAAATTGCTTTAAAAACGGGATTTCGATATACATTTTTATCGATTACTTGGAAACGGGGCAAGTTATCGTTTATCGGAAACAAACTCGATCTGCGCGGGCACTAGGAGCACCTACATCTAAAATTTCAAGTCTCTAGCTCTTATAGGTTCTGAGATCCTTGCGTTCATACATACGGACGGACGGACGGACGGACAGACAGACGGACATGGCTAGATCGACTCGGCTATTGATGCTGATCAAGAATATATATACTTTATGGGGTCGGAGATGCTTCCTTCTGCCTGTTACATACATTTGCACTTTGCACAAATACAATATACCCTTTTTACCCATTTTCAATGGGTTCAGGGTATAATTACATACAAAGACATGACTAACGCACATGCCAAAGAATTAATAAAAGAATATTTATGCACAAAGAAAAGTGTGCTATACTTCCACAATGAAGCAGACTTTCCAATTTTTCAAGAAGCCTACTTAGAAATAATAAGTCCGAATAATTTAACAAAGGCAATGAAAACTAGTAAAAAATTAATAGATCTTCAAACATTTGCAGAATTCAAGGAACTAATATTAAAAAAACACAAAGAATTATTACATCCAGGAATTGAAAAAACTATCAATTGGTTCAAAGAAACCCACTATTTTCCAGATTATCAAAATTTAATTCAAAATCTAATAAACGAATGCGAGATTTGTTACATCGCAAAAACAGAACACAGGGATACAAAATTAACTTTCGAAATAACTCCGGAAATCGCTAATATCCGAGAAAAATATGTAATGGATTTTTACATAATAGGAGATAAACAATTTTTATCTTGCATTGATATCTATTCAAAATTTGCATCATTTATGGAAATAAAAAGTAGAGACTGGTTAGAAACCAAACGAGCTATAATACAAGTATTCAACCAAATGGGTAAACCTATCGAAATAAAAGCAGACAAAGACTCAGCTTTTATGTGCACAGCTTTACAATTATGGCTAAAATCAGAAGCAGTAAATATTAATATAACCACTAGTAAAAATGGCATATCCGACGTAGAACGATTTCATAAGACAGTTAACGAAAAATTAAGAATCATTAACAGCGACTCAGACGTCGAAAATAAACTTACAAAATTTGAAACTATACTTTACACATACAATCATAAGACGAAACACAAAACGACTAACAGAACACCAGCGGACATATTCATATACGCAGGTACACCAGAGTATGACACTCAAGCTAATAAAGAAAAACTAATAAATAACCTCAACAAAAAACGAACAAATTATGAAATTGACACTAGATACAAGCACTCACCATTAGTTAAATCAAAGACAACAACTCCGTTTAAGAAAACAGGAGAACTAAGACAAATCGACGAATAATATTACTATCAATAACTATAAACCATATAAATGCACAAAGCATTGAAATTAACCCTATTAAAGCCCATAACGGTTATCTCATATTTAAAACAGGAACCATAGACATTCCGACAAATTACGAATACCATTGTTTAACGGTTAACATAACAAAAACCGAAGAAACTCTTAACAATTTAATCGAACAATCTAAAGAATTTAATAACCTAATACAAATCGAATACCTAGTAGAAAAGTTAAACAGAGAAATAAACGGCTTAAAAATAGCCAAACGCAGCAAAAGAGGTTTTATAAACATAGTAGGAACAGCATACAAATACTTATTTGGAACATTAGACCAAGAAGACAAAACAGAAATTGAACAAAAAATAAGCAGCCTAGCAGAAAACACCGTTAGGTTAATGAATTAAATCACATAATAGAAGTTATAAACAATGGAATAGAAATCATGAACGAACTAAATCAAGAGACAGAAAAAGGAAAGAAATTAAATATGCTTATATTTAACTTACAACACTTTACAGAATATATAGAAGATATAGAGATGGGAATGCAGCTCACAAGATCAGGTATTTTTAACCCGAAATTATTAAAACATGACTATTTGTTGCATGTCAACTCTGAGAAATTGTTAAATGTAAAAACTTCTACTTGGTTTAAATCAGATACAAACGAAATACTGATAATATCCCATATTCCTCGAGAAATAATAAAAAATCCGGTATTTGAAATAATTCCATACCCAGATGAAAATAATAACATTTTGACAGAAATAGCTCATGATAAATATTTTACACAAGACAAAAAAGTTTATAGCAAAGAAACAAAAAAATTAATTAATAATGAATGTATGACAGGAATTTTAAACCAAATTACATCAGAATGTAGTTATACTAAAACTTTTAAAAATTTTCAAATTAACTATGTAGAACCAAATATAATTTTAACTTGGAATTTACCAAAAACTATATTAAACCACAATTGTATAAATAACGAAATATCAATAGAAGGAAACAATTTAATAAAAATCTTTAATTGTTCACTGCAAATTAATGAAATTTCAATTTCAAACAACATGTTAGATTATACTCAAAACATTTATGTAAGCAATGATGTTATAAAGTTAGAACCACTTTCGTTTGTACAAACGAAACAAATTATAATTGAACACACAAAATTTAATAATGTATTCCAGATAATTACAATAACCATATTTGTAATCATATTAATAAGTTTAACACTATATTTAACATATAAGTTCAAAAGCATACCTAAGAAATTAATAATAAAATATAAAAAACCAAAAGTAGAACAAACACCTGAAATAGTAGAAGATACACCAATTAAAAAAGAAGAAAATATTACACTATACCCAAACTTAAACACCTGAGGACAGGCACTTTTCTAATGGTTGGGGGAGTGACATATCCATAGTCGCACCCACCCTTTAACATAACTTAGCACATAAGCATAAGTATAAACATGTCTAATATTGTTAACAAAAAGCCTGGTGATAACATCGACATTGGTCAAGATCAAAATGTCCCCTTTGGTAGACATAAACAATTCACCCTAAATATCACGCCACTGTCAATGTTCCCATCAGAGTACTATCCCACGCATAATTGCTGACGCAGCTCAAACTTCACTCAATTTTGACTCAAGCTCTCTCAAAGCGAAGTTTGCTAAGCGACCGCAACAGATACATAGATAAATTAGTTCATATTCGGGAGTCAAATCTGAATGTACTCGTTATAAGTAGTAGCCAATAGTGAAAATAAAGAATTGAAATATATTTTTTTAAAGTAACTATTCGTGTAAAACTTAATTATATATATGTATATGTATATATATGTCGCAGTGTGATTCCTAGTAATTGTACGCGGGTATATTCCTCAGTAGCATTCTGGGAATTCGGGGATTCGGGGAATTCCCTGCTTTTCCTTTACTAGCTGATATTGAACGAAAGCACGGCAGCAGAGGCAGAGACGCTCTGCTGCTGAGTGAGGTTCGATGGTAAGATACCAAGAGTCTTGAGTAAGACAGAGATGGCTACATACACTCGACATGAGTGAGTTTACGACATGAGTGCGTAGGCTGACATAGTCAGTCGAGCTTGGGTATTTGAACCGATCGGAACTCGCTGTGCAGCCGCGTCAATCATCAGAAGTATCAACATGGATGACATACATACCTTTGCCGCCGACAGACATACCGCTGCCGCCGACATCAGAAGTGGGATTAGCTCCGCCAAAAGAGGACAGCTCTAACTTATTAAGGGCAGCCTTAGAAGAGCAAAATCGTAATCTAATGGAAATAATAAAATCCATGCAGGTACCAAGAGCACCGGCAATAGACGGGAGAGCACTCCACGTCACTCTACCCAAGTTTTGCCCTGACATCGCTGGAGCAGATGCATCAGCTTGGTGTACTACAGTGGACAGTGCGCTTGTGATTGCGTTAAGCAAAGCATTAGAAGGCAGTGCATCGCAATGGCTGTCCCAAATATGCTTCGCTGGCATCACATGGCCGCAGTTTAAGGAACTCTTCATCCAACGTTTCGTGGGCATTGAGACAACTTCTGCCATACTGATGAACATTTTGAACGGACGTCCCAAAACTGGAGAGAGTTTTGCTGAGTACGGCAGTCGCATAGTCACCCTATTGCTCTCTAAGTGGAAGGCAAAGAATTTGGAGGAGATTGCTGTATCGGTAGCGTTAGCCCACATGGCTCAAATTCATAATAATAATTTGTTGCGTTGGCTGTTTACAACGAATGTGACGACTCGTAATGAGCTGCAGCAGCAGCTACAGGCTTACGCTTTCAAGAATCGTAACAACGAGGAGGACGGATATTCGACTGGTCCGGATAAGAACAAGAATGCAGTCGCAGGTGAAGTGCCATTTTTGTGGAAAGGCTGGCCACAAATATGCAGAATGCCGCTCTCGAATGGGAAAAGCATCAGCCCCAACAGAAAGGAGTTATAGCGTGAGCAGCACGTCAGGAGTGAAGGATCGATCAAAAATTAAATGTTTTAAGTGCGATGAAATCGGACATGTGGCTTCTGTATGCCCCAAAAATCGTACTGGTGGAAACAGCAAGAGCTACGAGAAGCGAGTTGACGTTTGTACAGTAGTTCCACCAAGTGGAACAATTACCTTATCCGGTGAGTCTATTCCATATTGTTTCGATTCTGGAGCCGAATGCTCACTGGTCAAGGAGAGTGTTGCGGAAAAATTCACCGGAAAACGATTTCACAATATTGTAACTTTAAATGGCATAAGTAACGATTCAATTTGTAGCACCTTGCAAGTTCTGAGTAATATTAATATTGAACAATGTTGTTTAGAAGCTTTATTACATGTGGTTATGGACAAATATTTGAAGCATGAAGTGTTGATTGGCCGTGAGGTTTTAAGCCAGGGCTTTGGTGTATCAATTGATGCAGATAAATTTTGCTTTTATAAGACAAAAAGAGTAAATGTTCTGAGTCTAGTGAAGTATGAAGAAATCATAAATTCTGATACCAATTTAAATGATTCTGATAAGACGATATTGAACAATATGTTGAGATGTCACTCTGATAGGTTTATCGACGGAATTCCAATGACTCGTGTGACGACAGGCCAATTAGAAATTAGGCTAATAGATCCACAAAAGACTGTGCAACGCCGACCTTATAGGTTTAGCGAAGATGAGAGGAAGCACGTTCGGTGCAAAATTGATGAATTGCTTACATCAAAAATTATTCGTCCCAGCTGTTCACCATTCGCTAGTCCCATGATGCTGGTTAAGAAGAAAAATGGCACAGATCGTCTTTGTGTAGATTACCGCGTTTTAAATGACAATACAATTGCCGATAAATATCCTTTGCCTCTTATTTCGGATCAAATAGCTCGTTTTCGTGGTGCAAGGTACTTTTCGTGTATAGATATGGCAAGTGGATTTTACCAAATCCCAGTACACCCAGATTCAATTGAGCGAACGGCTTTCGTTACACCTGATGGACAGTACGAATTCTTAACCACGCCCTTTGGTCTGAAGAACGCACCTTCTGTGTTTCAGCGTGCAATAATAAAAGCCCTGGGTCCGTTGGCACACACATTCGCAATTGTTTACATTGACGATGTTATGGTAGTAGCTAAAACGAAAGATGAAGCGTTAGAACGAACCTTGGGTTTGAAATAACGAATGGAGAAATTCGGCCAAATGCACGAAAGATCCAGGCATTGAAAGGGTTGCCACCTCCGGAAACTGTGACTCAATTACGACAGTTCATTGGTTTAGCTTCTTACTTTCGGCAATTCATTCCAAAATTTTCCGAAATATTAAAACCATTGTACATGCTTACTTCAAAGAATAATGCTAATTTTGTCTGGTTGTCAGAGCATGAACAAATACGTTTGAAAATAATAGGTGTATTGACACAGGCCCCAGTATTAACTATATTTGATCCACAATATCTAATAGAATTGCACACAGATGCCAGCTCCATTGGTTACGGGGCGATATTGTTACATAAAATCGAAAATAAATCCTATGTAGTGGAGTATTATAGCAAATGTACTTCTCCGGCTGAAGCAAAATACCACTCGTACGAACTCGAGACTTTAGCAGTTGTCAATGCTATGAAGCATTTTAGGCATTATTTACAAGGTCGTAAATTTGTCGTTTACACAGATTGTAACTCTTTAAAGGCCAGTCGCACCAAAATGGAATTAACACCGAGCGTGCATAGATGGTGGGGGTTTCTACAGTCATTTGATTTCGATCTCGAATATAGAAAAGGGGAGCGAATGGCGCATGTCGATTTCCTTTCCCGAAATCCACTGTCAGAAGGAAATAAGTGTGCGGATAAAATAATCGAGAAGCGTATTAATCTTACTGAAGTGACCGACAATTGGTTGGTGTCCGAACAGCAGCGCGATCCTGAAATAATCAATATTTCATCCAAGTTACGCAATAACGAGTTACCGGAAAATTTAAATAAAACATTTGAACTAAGAAAGGGCATATTGCATAGAAAAATACAGAGAAATGGTAAAACAAGGTGCTTGCCGGTAATTCCAAGGGCGTTTAGGTGGGCAGTGATCAACCACGTACATGAATCTGTTATGCATTTGGGATGGGAAAAAACATTGGATAAGGTATATGGATATTACTGGTTCGAGAATATGTCCAAGTATGTACGTAGATTTGTGGAAAATTGTATCACGTGCAAACTAGCAAAACCCCCAAATGGAAAGGTCCAGGCAGAATTGCATCCAATTCCTAAGATAGAGATACCATGGCACACAGTACACATCGACATAACGGGTAAAATGAGTGGCAAAAACGACTTGAAGGAATACGTCATTGTTTTAATAAATGCCTTCACCAAGTTTGTTTATTTTTACCACACACTGAAAATAGACACTGAAAGTTGTATTAAAGCTGTGAAATCGGTTGTGGCGCTATTTGGGTTGCCAACTAGAATAATAGCGGACCAAGGTCGTTGTTTTGCTAGCTCAGGCTTTCGCAATTTCTGTTCCGCTCAAAAGGTTCAACTGCATTTGATCGCTACCGGAGCTAGTAGGGCAAATGGACAGGTTGAACGCGTGATGAGCACACTTAAGACAATGCTGACGGCAGTTGAACGAGTCAGAGATCATGGCAGGATGCATTGGCTGAAGTACAACTGGCCATGAATTGTACTGCAAATCGAGTCACCAAGTTTAGCGCTTTAGAGCTATTAATAGGAAAAGAAGCTAGGCCTTTTGGTTTATTGTCAATAAACGAAGAAGACAATGATGTAGATAGAGAACAGATTAGAATTCAAGCCAAGGAAAACATGGAAAATAATGCAAGATATGACAAACAAAGATTTGACAAAAATAAGGCAAGGATTATGAAGCATAACGTAGGTGATCATGTTTTACTGAAAAACGAAAAACGGCATCAGACAAAGCTCGACCCTAAATTTAAAGGTCCATTTGAGGTGATCAAAGTCTTAGACGGCGATCGATATGAACTAAAATCATTGGTTAATAAGCGAACGTATAAATATTCACATGAGTGGCTAAGAGCGCTACCAAGCAGACAAATAATTAACGAATTAAACGAAGAATTCGATGGCCTAAGTGATGGCGATTCCCAGGAGAGGAACGAACCAATCGACGGCGTTAGTAAGCGTGCGTCTGTGTCCCAAGAGGGGAATTGAGGACCGCACCATAACAGCTGTCTCACAGGGATGAGAAGTGTTATGGCGGGGTCAAGGTGATTGGGTGTAAGTGTGCACACCAAATTAAATTGAGAAACTGAGAGACAAATCTAAGTTATGTAAAATCTGAATTATTGGAAAATTCTGATTAGAATTAAATGATATGAATAAGATCATGAAGTTGAAAAAGTATTATGTTTGTAAACAAAAGGAAATTGTGTTTCCTAGATAAGAAAGATTGTCAGTTAATGTTTGTGTAAGCGGCTCTGTAAGTTTGTAAATTGTAAGAGAAAATAATGTTATTAAAACAAGAGATATCATAATTAAAGGAGTCTGGTATGTGACTTGGACATGGGTGGTGGATGTAGCACACGAGGACGTGTGATAGGTCAGGAAGGCCGTGTCGCAGTGTGATTCCTAGTAATTGTACGCGGATACATTCCTCAGTAGCATTCTGGGAATTCGGGGATTCGGGGAATTCCCTGCTTTTGCTTTACTAGCTGATATTGAACGAAAGCACGGCAGCAGAGGCAGAGACGCTCTGCTGCTGAGTGAGGTTCGATGGTAAGATACCAAGAGTCTTGAGTAAGACAGAGATGACTACATACACTCGACATGAGTGAGTTTACGACATGAGTGCGTAGGCAGACATAGTCAGTCGAGCTTGGGTATTTGAACCGATCGGAACTCGCTGTGCAGCCGCGTCAATCATCAGAAGTATCAACATGGATGACATACCTTTGCCGCCGACAGACATACCGCTGCCGCCGACATATATATATATTATATATATTTGGTGTTGGAAGAGGAGGGTTCAGGGTATCCCCTAGTCGGAAGTTCCCGACTAGAACCTCTTACTTGTTAAAACAAATTTTTACATATACCTGTAAACTATGAATTTCATTATTTGTCCGTGAACATAACTAAAACAGAGCTAAAGTACAAACATTTTTTAAAACAAGCCGAAGAATTTGAAACATTATCAGAAATAAAATATTTAAAAGAAAAGCTAGAAAGGGAAATGATCGGCATAGAAATAGCAAAACGCAGCAAACGCGGTCTTGCTAATTTTATGGGTACTGTTCATAAATACTTATTCGAAACATTAGATCAACAAGATAAGGAACAACTCGAATCCAAAATGAATAATATAGGAGAAAACAGTGCACAAGCGAACGAATCGAGCCCAGTATAAGAAGCAGTTAACACAGGCATAGAATCAGTAAATCATTTAAATCAAATAGACGAGGGAGAACAAGGATTAGCACTCCTCATATTGAATCTCCATGAATTTACTGAGTATATAGAAGACATAGAGCTAGGAATGCAATTAACAAGACTTGGAATATTCAATCCAAAATTATTAAAACACGACAATTTACAACACGTTAACTCACAAATAATACCAAATATAAAAACTTCAACATGGCTAAAAACCGACACAAACGAAATTTCGATCTTATCCCACATTCCACGAGAAATAGTTAGAACACCGATTTTCGAAATACTACCATATCCAGACAAAGATAATAACATCCTAACAGAAGTAATTCCCGACAAAGATTTCATGCAAAACAAGCAAGCGTACACGGCAAATACAAAAGAGCTAATTAAAAACAAATGTATAACAGCAATTTTGAACCAAGTCACGACAGAATGCAGTTACACAAAGACAAGAAAGAACTTCGAAATTAATTACATCGAGCCTAACATACTTATTACTTGGAATCTACCAAAAACATTATAAAAACAAGTAAGAGGTTCTAGTCGGGAGTTCCCGACTAGGGAATACCCTGAACCCTCTTATTCCATCACCAAATGCAGCGCGCGCTTATAGATAGAGAGTAGCGGGGAGTTGGCGATAAGTATTAAATGAAAGATAATCGATATATATATACTATTCTAGAAGCTACATGTCAAGTTTGGTAACTCTAGCTCTTATTATTTACCAAAATTGCTTTAAAAACGGGATTTCGATATACATTTTTATCGATTACTTGGAAACGGGGCAAGTTATCGTTTATCGGAAACAAACTCGATCTGCGCTGGCACCAGGAGGACCTACAGCTAAAATTTCTCTCTAGCTCTTATAGGTTCTGAGATCCTTGCGTTCATACATACGGACGGACGGACGGACGGACGGACAGACAGACGGACATGGCTAGATCGACTCGGCTATTGATGCTGATCAAGAATATATATACTTTATGGGGTCGGAGATGCTTCCTTCTGCCGGTTACATACATTTGCATTTTGCACAAATACAATATACCATTTTTTCCCATTTTTAATGGGTTCAGGGTATAAAAAAAACTCCAGCGAACAGCGGCACACAGCAGCGCAATAGAAGAAGAACAACCACAGAAGACAACAACGACGAGGCAACAGCGGCGGAAACTTTATTTAAAATAAAAATAACGATGTGAGTAGTTGCACGTTAACTCTGAGAAATTGTTCAATACAAAAACTTCTACTTGACTTAAATCCAAATTCCTTGGGAAATAACAAAAAGCCCCGTATTTTTAATAATTCCATACCCAGATAAAAATAATAATATTTTGACAGAAATAGCTCATGTAAAATATTTTACGCAAGACGAAAAAGTCTATAGCAACGATATTAAAATTGTTATTAATAATGAATGCTTGACAGGAATTTTAAACCAAATAACAGAATGTAGTTATACTAAAACTTTAAAAAATTTTCAAACAACTATGTAGAACCGAATATAATTTAAACTTGGAATTTACCAAAAACTAAATTAAACCACACAAGAAAGAAGTGCTATCTTCGGCACGCTGAAGATCTAATACCCTTGCAGACGCAACCTTTTCATAATGCTCATAGTGCTTTGGCCGTATCTAAGAAGCACAGGGAAAATAGTTAATGCCGAGTTTGGTCAAGATATCTTGACAAACAAAAAAGTTTTTTATACAAGAGCCTAGTTTTAGACAGATCGTTCCTATGGCAGCTATATGACATAGTGGTCCGATCCAGCTGGTTCCGACATATGTACTGCGTGCTACAGAAAGAGGGACTTTTGCAAAGTTTCATTAAGATAGCTTTAAAACTGAGAGACTAGTTCGCATAGAAACAGACAGACGGACATGGCTATATCGGCTCGGCTGTTGATACTGATCAAGAATATTTATACTTTATTTCACGACCAAATTATATATATTATATTATATCCACTGCAACAATAATGCGAAATAACAATAGAAGGAAACATTTTAATAATAATCTGCAAAAACTGCAAATTAAAGAGATTTTGATTTTAAAGACTATGTTAGATTATACTAGAAACATTTTTGTAAACAATAATGTTATAAAATTAGAACCACTTTCGTATACACAAACAAAAAAAATTATAAATAAGCACACGAAACAATGTATTCCAAATAATTACGATAGCCATATTTCTAATCATATTAATAAGTTTAATATTGTATTTAACATATAAATTCAATTTAACATATAAATTCAATAATCTACCTAAGAAATTAATAATAAAATACAAAAATCCAAAAGTTCAAGAAACAGCTACAAAGGTAGACGAAACACCTAAAAAATATAGGAAACACCAATTGTAAAAAAAAGGAAGTGCAACTTTATAACCCATTATGAACACCTGAGGATAGGCACTTTTCTAATAGTTATGGAAGTGACAAATCCATAGTCGCACTCACCCTTAACATAACTTAGCACATAAGCATAATATTGTATACAAAAAGCCTGGTGATAACATCGAAATTGGTAAAAATCAAAATGTCCCCTTCTGGTAGACTTAAACAAATCACCCTAAAAATCACGTCACAGTCAATATTTCCATCAGAGTACTATCCCACGCATAATTGCTGACGCAGCTCAAACTCCACTCAATTTTGACTCAAGCTCTCTCAAACCGAAGTTTGCTAAGAGACCGCAACAGATAGATAGTTGATATTCGGAAGACAAATCAGGTGTCCTCTTCATAAAAAGTAGCCGGTAGTGAATATAAAGAATTGAAATAAGTATATTTTATTAAAGTTAACAAACGTGGAAAACTTAATTATATATATGTTTGTAAATCTCGGGATTTTTTGAAGAGCTATGCAGAGAGAACGAGATGCACACAAGTGCACAATGCAATGAGTGGGAGCGAGGCACACTCTGCACATGCATACACACATATGTCTGTGTGCTGCAAGGAATTCAAAACTATCATACATTGAGTAATAAAGAGACAGAGGAGGCATTTGGATCAAAAGCTCTTTTTCGAAACAGTTCACGAGAGATAGCGCGGTTGCAAACAAAAATTGCAAACACAACGCCCGGCTGTCTGCAGCGACTTCTGCCGATGCCCAAAATTCAAAGACAACTTCAAAACATTTTCCATAAGAACCAACAACAACCATAAACAAAACAAACGACTCGATAATGAAAAAAGCACACCACAAATTCTATCCCTTTTTTGTTTGAGGCTACAGCCTATGATCTTAGCTGCTGCACCCTTCTAACTCATTGTTGTGGTTTCTAAGCACTGCTATGCCTATAATTCGCATAGTCATGTCCTCTTCTTCTCCACTCACTTTCAACTTGCAAGCAGCTCGGCAGATTTTTATAATTTTTCATTTTTCGACCAGCAAGGCACCCTTTCTCAAAATAGGGTATTTTAATTATTCATAAGCAATGTAACCAAATAGCACAAAACTTCTTATAAATACATTTTTATTGGTACAATTATTATTAATTTTTTTCTTGAAACATTATATACCATTTCTATAAATAAGGGTATCAATGCCGCGACGCGCCAAATAATATTCTGTTGTGCATGTGACGTCACAGCCTAAGGCTTTTCCGTGCGATCATTTCGTAATTAAAATGATTACATATGTCAATCAATTATTTACTATAAAGGACCCTATTCATAAATAATTTAAATGTACGTAATAAAGGTAGAAATATATATTACTCAAGACTAGAAATAGAATTCCATAAAATGTGACGTCATAATTTCTTATGTTAACGCGCCGTGCGCGTAACCCTTTGATTTAAATGCCATGGCTTGCTGGGATTCAAATTTTCTACCTACTTGCGCCGAGACTCGGCTCTGCAACAACAATTTAATACCCAAATTGTGCTGTTGTTGTTTCTACGCGCTGCCTTGTAGGAACGACAGAGAAACCCACAAAGAACACAGTGGCATTATTTGCCCTATTCTTTGCACTGAGTTTCCTTTATTATTTCTTTATTACTCAATGCACGGCACTCATAGAGCCAAAGCTGAGAGCACATTCTATTTTTAGCTTTTTCGTTCTCTCGGCTGTGAAAGCGCAATGATACAGATTTCGTTTTCGTTCTCAATTTTCAAAAAATCAAGCTGCATAGTAGCATTTTGTTGTATGGCGTTACTCATCTTTGATGTGACCAAATAAGAGATCAAAAAAGGAAAACACAACAGTTTGATCCTCTTGATATGCACAAATTCTGTACGGCCCCAGAAATCTCTCAGAAAATAATTAAATAGTAAAAGAAATAGAAGGCATCTAGCTAACGACTTAGACTCCATAGGGCAATAGTAGGGTATAATTGGGTCGGTGTAAAATTAAACGGGATGAACGCAGCACATTTATCCGCGTAAAATCCTCTTTCCAAGGACAGACAATCATACAAGGATTCAATTGTTTTTGCAAATGTAGATGACGGAGTTATAACCAAATAAAATTAACGCATCCAGTTAATCTTAACAAAACATATCAGCTATTGCTTTAATAAGTCTAAGCAGTTAAGCCAATTTAAAACTGTAACTGATCCAAAAAGAACTTAATGCAAATAACATGACAATGGTTAATGATGAAATCAATCGAACTAACTAAGATATTGTCGACAATTGAGAAGAAATATCAGTTGGAGCCAGCTTCAATAGTTGCTTTGTGCCGCTAAATTGATTCGCAAATATAATTATAACATATTATACTGTAATAGCCTCTGTCCACTGGCTTAAGAAAAGTCACATTTTCAAATTTCACATACTGGTGTCCCACCGGTTGTCGGTAACATGTGAGTGGGAGTTACTTTAATTTACATAAGCGCCGCAAAGTTTTTCTTCCAAAACTCAAATAATGCGCTCTCGAAGTAAGGGCTCTATTTTAGGGACTCTTTTCGACATTTCGAAATGTTTAAATTCTAAAAACTGTGGGATTATTATAATTTTAAATTTCTTATTTAAAGTTGCCGCTTGACTTCGTTGATATATCAGCTGTGTATGGTTATGATACTGTCACATATTTCACAACATCGATAGAAATTTCGATTAATCATTGCAAAAAACACGAAATGTGCAGGGCGAATTTACACATTTTTCAAAAATGTGACAATTGTGAAAAATGTGTGAAATGTGCTTTCTTATGGGGAAACGTAAACGTACGGGCCGCATTTTACACATTTTGCGAAAATGTGACATTTTCAGAAATGTGTTCAGTTGACAGAGGCTATAACATACAACGTATGGATGCGAGCTTGAGTGGGCTAGGTAGACTATCGTTGTGCCACCTGTACGTCTGCATGTATAATTTAACAAAAGTTCGCGTGCTGATGGAAAGTCGGGTTCGATTGTATTTAAATGATATATAGGAAGCATTGATAAAATCACAGAATAGGGACTAGGTTGAACTGGGTCAGTAGTTGTTATAGTTGTTGCTATGCTGTGCTGAGGTTAACGCCACAACATTTGCCCACCCTATCATGATCACCTGGCCATCTTGAAAATGGATGATCCCTAAAACAACAAAAATTATAATACTTTATTATTCCGACGACGCCACATCGATGAGTTCATTTTACAATTGCACTCATACTTATTAATTAAAATACAAAATGTATTATTCAAAATAGCTAAAGTGAACTATGGACATTAATTAAAAGTAAAATTGTATGAAAAGGGACTGGCATAGTGTAGGTTAATTCTTAAAGGAAAATATTAAAAGGTTTTGACATTCATTCTAGTAAAGCAAGTCATTGAAATGGCAAATGTAACCAAAAAAAAAAAAAATAGGTAGAAGTTAATTTTAATTTGTAATCGTTTTCAAATTTTAACTGTTTACTCTATGTTTCCTTATCTTTTTATTTTTTTTTTATTTTTGAATAAAATAAATATGCCACTTACTTACATACCATCCATCTCCAAAAGCGCTTTTGTTGATGTAAGGTGACAAATTGCTAGAATGAGAAAAAAGCACAAGAGGGCACAAGAAGAAAAATACAACGGATCTCCTGTTTTCTTTTTTTTTTTAAATCTAAAATTAGCTCTCATTACTATTTATAATAATGCGACCATCGATCGCAAAGAGGTAGAAAAACAGATTACGTGAAATACAAAATTGAAAATTATACACTTTTAAAATTTACAAGCGTGATGAACCTAATCCACTTAATTGTAGACATTAGCGATCATGATAAAATTATTCTTCTTTCTGACGGTCTTCTATTAGGAGTTATAGGTTTAAGCTATGTTTTTCATCTGCTTTCTAAACTTTATAACAAAATATGCTAATTTTTGGCAAACAAAATAAAAGAATAAAAAAAATGCCGTAAAATATGCAGCTTCAGGCCGACGTTTGCAATGCAGCGGCGGCAATCTCTCCAATAAGGTCCAATATTAGCGGCGAATTCAATTTAATGCTGGGAGCGCAATTTAATGTTCTCCAGAGGAAACATATGATTGTTATTTGCCAGCATATTGGGCGAATTGAATAGTAGACGTTAATTTAGATTCGGCCTTGTAAAAAGGGCTGTGCGTAGTTTTCGCTCGATATTAGTCAGCTGTTGTAAATGGCATATAGTCTGCACTAATTTAGTCTGGTGCTAAATGCCAATCCTGTAATAGCACAGAAAAACATTATTTTCTAAGACATTGAGAAAAAAAACGGTTCACAAATAAAAAGCCTTGACAAAACTTACCGCTCTTGGGCTATCTTATTAAAATTTTGGTCTCGGTAAGATATTGCACTTTTCTTGCCGAGAAAAGAACAGACTGTACTGACAGTGCACTGCGCGATGTTTAGTCTTCGAAATTGTAAAAAAAAACGTCTCCAACGACGAGCAGAATATAAAAAGTGTGTTGGTAGATAGGTTAGGGTAATCGAAAACTATTAACATAATAATAACATTCTCTCCACTTCCACTTTTTTCTAACTTGCACTCCGACTGTGACTCATAGATGGCGTTGGCTACACTTACGCTATTATATTTCACAACCGCATTATTGAATAAAATGAAGATATTTAATATTGATTTAGCAGATCTCCAGATTATGTATTAAAATCAAAAATGAAACATAATTTTGTGTTAATGTGTATTTCGAAATATTTCTTCAGGCCACTAGCACAAAAGCATAAAGCAATTCACATTAACATACATACTACATATGTATGTATATAAAATGTATAGCACAAAACGTTTCTCGTTCCACACATGTATGCGTGTATTATTGTTATTATTATTTCGGATACGCACAAAATATAATAATTATAATTATTAATATTATTTCACACGACTACTTCTTATTCAAAATTCTTTATTTTCGCAATCGGAGAATCAAAAGAGAACCGCCAGATAACAACAGAGATTAGAACTAACTTCGACTTATTGAGTTTGTTTATAGGAAACCTCTGTTGGGGTGTTTACGTGACTTTTCGGCGGCCAGCTGATGTCGCTATGCCTATTCTAATTGGCTGCGTTTTATTGCTTACTCCGCATAAAGGATCTCAAAGTTGTTTATTCTTTTTGGGAGAAGATTTTATGCTTAGCGCGCACAATTGGTTTCGTGGGAAAGATTTTATGTATACTCTATGCACTGTGAAATTGATACTCCATCTTATTTAAGACATTCTGTGGAAATTAACTTAAGAGTAAAGTAGCATTGTTCTCGTATACTCTATGTGTTATGGTGTGGATATGACATTATTCTTATGCTGACATTTTTTGGTGCCCTATACTTACACTAAGGGATTCGATTATTGCAGACTTGTCCCGTTTCCAGCAATAGCGAAATCCGTCATTTTAACCAAAATTCTTAAATTTTAAAATATAGAGCTTCTAGAATATTTCATTTTACAGTTATAATGTAATTCTATTTTTGAGAATATATGAATATTCTATAGCACAACACGATCTACTGCTGAAAATCTCATCAACTGGAACACACAAGTTATATTGATACGTGTTTGCGACAGCTAGCGCAAGTTGCAATAATTTCTGGATTCACACATTCATTTTTTAAACAGCATTAGCATTGCGATTGTGTTCTATGGTGTATTAATTTAATATTTTATTTAAGACATGTTTCCGATTTAATTATATACATTTTTTTTTAGCATGAAAACCATTTTATTTTAAATCTGTCATGCGTTGACAAATATTAAATGTTTTAAAGGGTACTAAACTGGGTGTGTTTCCTTTGTAGCGATGTTTAATTAGTGGTTGGTGAGCGGTGGCAGGGGGTAAGATTGGATTAAGTATTTTGGTCCCTTGCAAGATCCAGCGGGTGCACTCTCTTGAGTCTTCTGGTGGTGTTGCTGTTGTCCATCAGGCCAACTGCTAGGTTGTTGTTGTGAAGGTGGAGCCTATGCTAGTATCTGCCGCTGCTTCTGGCTATCTCGTCACTGACCCATGGGATTTTGAGAGCTCTGTGGATAGAAGCGTTGTCATGATAAATATGTGCATTGGAAACGATACGCACTCCCTTTTTTTGAAATACATATCTGAATCAATCTAGGGTTGCTTCGGCTTGCATTCCTCCATAACTGAATGCAGTAAGTCCAAATTGGTTTGATAATTGCCTTGTAGACAAGGAGCTTTGACCGAGTACTCAACTTGGTTAGCTAAGCTTGTCTTCTGCTTGTTTAGTTTTCTTTAAAAGGTGGAGACTCATGCCAAGATATTTTGGTGTCGTCTCTTCTGGTATTACAGCTTCGCCCAGACAGGTGGGCAGTTACTATGCCTGAGAGAGAAAGTGGTGGCTGTGGACTTTTCGTTGTTCCCATGGGGTTCCATTTCCTCTGCCATTCGTTGAATCTGTTCAATTGGCCTTGCATGGCTTGAGAATCCTCTTCAGGTGTCTCGGCAGAATGCGTGTCATCAGCATATGTGGCGACTAGAAGGTTAGGGCTCTCGATAACAGGGGGGTCTACAGTATAACGTGGAACTGCCTGTCTTCCAAGTATGAGGTGAAGAATGCATGGTTTGCCTGCGGTAAGTTGCTCCTGATTTTGAGTCGAAGCCCAGGATACCAGACTATGTGGAATGCCTGCTTAAGCATTACGGCGCAGCAGTATAATAATAAATAATTAGAGCTAGAGTCACCAAATCAATATATCAAGTATCTTTATTTTACAGCTATCACCACCTACCCGCTACTACCTCTTAGCTATAAATCAAGTAAAAACACCAATTTATGCTGCCCTCCAATATAAGCCACAACTTAAATGCAATCGACCTTTTGATAAAACATAGTATAGTATATAGTACAATGAGATGTAGAAAATATCATCAAGATCGGTTAAGATAACAAGAAGTTATTAAATAAAACATGTTTTTGCTGGCCTCGAGTAGGGGCAGCAAGCGCAAATTACAAGAATTTCTGTACACATGTACACTACACACATTCACGCGCGTCTTCTTTGAATTCTATCAACAGCATTGCAATTGTGATTGTATTGTTTTCTGTGCTGCTATTTTAATTGTTTTTTTCTCATTAAGACTCACTATTGGCGTGGATGTTAAGTAGAGGCGGCGGCAAATAATGCGGTCCGTTGCGAGTTCGAACTTAACGGAAGAAACTATTTTTATTGTTTGTTATATCTATTTTTATTACTATTCAAGCAAGCGCGTAGCGTGAGCGGCATTTGGTGTGGAAAAAAGAGGGTTCAGGGTATTCCCTAGTCGGGACTCCCGACTAGAGCCTCTTACTCTTTAAGAATGAAAACCCACTAAAATTAGTATCATTTTAAATGAATGGGCGTTACTTATGTTAAAAATTCTATTGTCTTTGGTATAACAATAGTTTTATTATATAGTAAAACTATATTATTTTCTAACATAATCCCAATCCCGAAGTTTCTGTACTAAAAGCACAGAAATTGTGAATGCATTCAGCATAACATGCTCCCCGATGATTTTGGTGAATGTTACTGATACTGGCCCGTGTTGAAACATAAGCATGTTTCATAGAATTAAATGTTAGTTTGATGGATTTCTGCTATCATCAGCTTTTATGTTTACCGATTATTTTAACTTGTATGTAAGTATGAAATTTAGTTAACAACGTCATCACCTGCGAAGTATTTTAGTTAATTAATAAT
This sequence comes from Drosophila ezoana, assembly GCA_035045725.1. Lineage (NCBI taxonomy): Eukaryota > Metazoa > Arthropoda > Insecta > Diptera > Drosophilidae > Drosophila > Drosophila ezoana. The sequence continues at coordinate 439,298 of JAWNOU010000122.1, forward strand.
AATATTTTTGTTATATTTGATCAGGCATACCACCAGCTGAAGATGACAATTGACACAGCATTTAAATCGAGTCGTTCCAGTTGCTCCAAGTTTGGTCATCACTGGCTTGAAGATAATGCTGGGTAGTTTTGGAACACTTTTATGTTTATTTTTATATTGAATCTTTGATGTCAAATTTTCAGCAATCATTCAGAAACGAACGATATTTTGGATATGACAATGATGGATGAGGTTATCAGGAAGGTCACTGGAGAACTTTACGGTCGGAACTGTGGGCTTTCTCTTAAGTCATTCTCGTGAATAGATCCGAAAATAGGTAGGTAAGTATACTTTATTTAGAATGCTAGTGTATGATTCCAATACACAAACTTGGCTCAGTTGCAATATGTACTAAGTAACTTATCGGAAATAATTATAAATATATTTGTTTAAATAAAATATTATTTTCAAAATTAATATGACACACGTAATTGTTGCGTGGAAATCAATGTATGTTTTATTTCTTTACCTACTGATCTGAACAAAGTATATATTAATATCGTAGTTGTATTATATTAGTAATATCGTGATTGTTTTTATTTTATGAATGCTTTTTATGTAAGGTTGTGACAATATATGTATGATGGGCTTAGGCTGTAAAATAAAGCAATGTTTAGAAAATAAAAGTGAATTTTTACATACGTATATGTAATATTGAAAATAAATTAATATTTTGATATAAAGTGAAAATGGTTGGTTGTATTTCGTATGTGTGATGATCCTTGGTTATGCAGATAAGACCGACATTGAGCAATTGTGTTCCTCATATTAGAAACAATATTTACACGCTGATCTTGTGCAGTGTAATTCGTGGCTATGTTTCAAGTCGATAATGTTTGATCGCTTTGGATGCATTTCTGCAGATTCTTATTATTAAAAACACTACTGCTAGTTTGCGTATGTGGACAGTAGGGGTTCCATTTTGTTGTGAATATATTTGTTTGCAAGGCTGTCTATTATATGCTCATATGCTGCGCAAATCCACCATTTCGTTTTTGTTGGGTGTCTCTGTAATTCTTAATTACCAGAGGCCCGATGAATATCCACCTGGTGGCACACGATTCTTGTTGATAACCTGGCTGCTGCCATTATTAGCTGGCTGTATGTAGTCAGTTGCACCAGGTTTGTAGCCTTCACCAGTAACAGGATTGCCTTCTATAATGATAAATTAAATGACATTAGTGCTTAAGCAAGATGCATTTTAATAGGGAAGTATATATTTTCATCCAATGTGTTAAAAATGGCACTAAATTACACTGACATAGATATTACAAGTTTCAAGAGTCTAGCTTCAATTAAGGGGAATAATTGCTCATATGACGGACAGACAGAAATACTAACAATATATTCACCAATACTAAACAATATATTTTTTTTTACAGAGTGTAATGAAGTAAACAGATCTTTATGTAGCATGCGAGAAAGTAAATCGTATAACAAAATCATATTTTACCTGATCTTATACCTCCGTTAATTTTTAGATTCTCAGTCGAAGAAGAAACGGAAGATGATGCTGATGATACCGAACCACTTTTTCCGTTATAATTTCCCTTGCTATTGGAAATTAATTGCGCGGTGTTGGAATTCTGTCCAACATTCAATATGTTGCTTTTCATGTGATTCTTGCCAGGAGTAAAGGGACGAGTCGGTTCTCCAAATAAGCGCGAGTATGAGTCAACGAGTTTTTGGCCTCGACGTGGTGCATCGCCTGTTTTGTAGATTTCGAATTTCAAATTAAAATCGTTTCGGAATTTTTTTTAGTTACACACAAAAACAAAAAGAACAAGGAGTTAGTTTATTTAAAATATTGCAAATTTATAACTTCAACGATGCGTAAAAAAACGTATAGAAAGGTAATCATAAGCAAAAAAAAAAAAAAAACCAACTAGAAAGTATTCCAATATCATATCCGAAAACTTTGGATTTAATAATTTATTTTTATTTATATTGAGTATTTGAGTATTTTTTTTTTAATTCAGTTGATATTAATGATATCATGTAGGCCGAAACATGAAGCGCACGTTATTAATGAAATTCGATCTTAAAGACCATAGAAAGCACCAACTTTGGTAATTTATTTATAAATAACACATTTCACGATTAGTCAATTTTGCAGTTTGGGTTTATGTTAGACTTCTGTCAAATAGTTGTGAAGATCAATCTGTGCCTGCCGTGCATAGAAGGTGTATATATGTAGTTTATCAGCACAGTGCTTAAAAAGGGATAACTTTGCAATTGTGACACATGTTCACAACTAATTAGATTATCTTGCAGAATTGAATTATTAAACGACAAATTATTAACAGACTTAAAAGAAAAATATGGTTTGTTAAATCGGGAACTTTATGTTTTTTATGTACCCATAAAGTAGAACCTGTGAGCTCCTTGCCGTACTGGAAAGATAAATAGAAAAAAAAAAGAGAGAAAAAGGAAAACGAGAAAACAGTCGATAAAAACAGCTCTAAACAGCAAATTTGGGTGTGTCGCTATAGTGTTCACAAAATGTTGGAGAAAACAACAGATGGTACCAATTTTATATTGAGAAAACAAAGGTTTTAAAATATTTGTATAGTACCGTTTTTCACATATTTTGTGTAAAAATAGACCCCCTTTCTAAAGTGGCCTTGAATGATATTTTTTTGTCGGAAAACTACCTTTTGAACCTGTTATAATAAAATATAGATAATATACAATAAGATGTTCGCAGATCAGGTTCGGATAAGGCTAAATTGACTCAGCTTGTCTTTCTAAGTAAGAAGCTGGGGTCGGAGATGCTTCTTTCTGCCTTTTCGTAAGTTCACAGAAGTTACCATTGCTAATAATGCTAATGCGTTATGGATATTTGTATATTTTTAAATTGAGCACTTTTTTTTGTCGGGAGCTCCCGACTAGGCAATACCCTGAACCCTCTTATTCCAACACCAAATGTAGTTCGCGCAACGCGCTCGTTTAAAGTAATAAAGATAAACTAAAAAAAACAAGTAAGAGGTTCTAGTCGGGAGCTCCCGACTAGGGGATACCCTGAACCCTCATACTCCAACACCAAATGCAGCTCGCGCTAATAGATAGAGAGTAGCGGGGAGGTGGCGATAGCTATAAAATGAAAGATGCTTGATATATATATAATATTCTAGAAGCAACATATCAAGTTTGGTGACTCTAGCTCTTAATATTTACCAAAATTGCTAAAAAACAGGATTTCGACATAGATTTTTATCGATTGCTTGGAAACGGAGTAAGTTATCGATTATCAGAAACAAACTCGATCTGCGCAGGCACTGAGAGGACCTACATCCAAAATTTCAGGTCTCCAGCTCTTATAGGTTCTGAGATCCTTGAGTTCATACATACGGACAGACAGACGGACATGGCTAGACTTTGCAAAGCTATAAGTAAGTAAGAGGTTCTAGTCGGGAGCTCCCGACTAGGGGATACCCTGAACCCTCTTCTTTCAACACCAAATGCAAATATATATACTATTCTAGAACTTACATGTCAAGTTTGGTGACTCTAGCTCTTATTATTTACCAAAATTGCTTAAAAAACAGGATATCGATATATATTTTTATCGATTACTTTGAAACGGAGTAAGTTATCGATTATCGAAAACAAACTCGATCTGCGCAGGCACTAGAAGCACCTACATCTAAAATTTCAAGTCTCTAGCTCTTATAGGTTCTGAGATCCTTGCGTTCATACATACGGACGGACGGACGGACAGACAGACGGACATGGCTAGATCGACTCGGCTATTGATGCTGATCAAGAATATATATACTTTATGGGGTCGGAGATGCTTCCTTCTGCCTGTTACATACATTTGCACTTTGCACAATTACAATATACCCTTTTTACCCATTTTCAATGGGTTCAGGGTATAAAAAATAAAAGAATGTTGCAGTCTGGTCCAACAGATCTTTAGAGGAGTTCATTGGTGGTTCATCTGACTCAAACTTCGGTGACAGTTTATATAATGTAAATATACGAATATAAATATAATCCAAACTGTCAGTGTCCAGTTTCAGACAGAAAGGGGAGATACTCTTTTCACCATGGCAGGGGAGGGAACATTAAAACTTGATTTCCGGGTTAATTTGAGTGGTGTTTTAAACATTGTCAGCGTTGTAGTTAAATGTTTTCTATAAAAACTTTGACCACCGTTTCTCTCATAATGAGGTACAATTTTCTATAACAGCTTTGTGTTCGTCATAAATGGAATCTTCTGCCTAAATTCGACTTCGTAGCTCTTAAAGTTTAGATATAGACATTAGCTAACCAACGCAATCAAACAGTCAGTAAATAGTAAATAACCTAATTAAGACAGTTCTCTAAGGAATGTAATGTAGTAAATAAATATTGAAACAAGAAAAATTCTTAAAAAGCGAAAGAAATCCTATGTATCTTTAAAGACACTTCCACTATTTAAATAGTATAACTTACCGTTATTCTTCTGAGCGATATCTTTTTCAGATGAGAATATATTTGAGGCCATAAGGTTTTTGACGTTCCGCGGAGTTTGAGGCATATCAGCTCCAAAAATGTCGCTTGAAACTCCGCCAGGTGCCCTCAATACCCTAAAAAAAGAAGAAGAGTTGAGAGTTTTCTTTTAGTAAATGTGGTCCTCATTGAATGGGATTAAGGATGGAGCTTTTAAAAGAAAAGAAAACAAGTAAGAGGTTCTAGTCGGGAGCTCCCGACTAGGGGATACCCTGAACCCTCATATTCCAACACCAAATGCAGCTCGCGCTAATAGATAGAGAGTAGCGGGGAGGTGGCGATAGGTATAAAATGAAAGATACTTGATATATATATACTTTTCTAGAAGCTACATGTCAAATTTGGTGACTCTAGCTCTTATTATTTACAAAAATTGCTTAAAAAACGGGATTTCGATATACATTTTTATCGATTACTTTGAAACGGAGTAAGTTATCGGTTATCGAAAACAAACTCGATCTGCGCAGGCACTAGGAGCACCTACATCTAAAATTTCAAGTCTCTAGCTTATAGGTTCTGAGATCCTTGCGTTCATACATACGGACGGACGGACAGACAGACGGACATGGCTAGATCGACTCGGCTATTGATGCTGATCAAGAATATATATACTTTATGCGGTCGGAGATGCTTCCTTCTGCCTGTTACATACATTTGCATTTTGCACAAATACAATATACCCTTTTTACCCATTTTCAATGAATTCAGGGTATAAAAATCGTGTCACCGTGGCCCCTATTGCTATGTTCTTTCTTGATAAACCACGTGCCAACCATTTACAGGGAAATTATATCAATATCGGCTTCTATATAGCATATAGATCTATATGTTCAAATGGTTGTCTGCAAAAGTAGTTTTTTCGGAGTGCTCTAGCTGTATCATTTTCTGAACAGATATATAGATAATGAAAAATTATATTAATTCTTTTTACATCATTTTTATATTTAGAGACATAAGGCAAAGCAGTGTAAAATGTAAGTGCAATTTCGCTGCTTACTTTCAAAAAGCCTTTCACATTTGCAATGTGCAATATGCAATCAGAAATAAATTTTTTTCAGTGACCAAAGAATGTGTGAAAAAACAAACTTGACCGGTAGGTATTCGCGGTGGTGATGATTCATATGCCATCACTAAACGAACTGAGCTAAACTTGCTCTGGGAGACATTCGATGCCCGCCTGGAACTTTTACCTAGTTTATTGGAGACAAGGCTTAAAATGTGTTGTCAATTGCAAGGAAATTGTTGAACACTTTTTATGCAAAACCTTACGGGTAAAAGTTGTTTTGTGGTTGCTTAAAGTAAAAGTGACAGTTTCGTCAATGATTTACTTTAAGTCCGATACTTAGCCCCCTTAAGCGATTTCAGGTGTTTTATATTCGACTTTGTATGGGAGCAACTGCTCCTTATGCAGTATAAATTTTGGCCCCTACCAACAATTTGTTTTTTTCGAATGCTAATGAAAATAGCTGAACAATTATAAAAGTGTTGAAATCAATCGACTTCTTAATCAAGCATGAATTGTGGAGGTCGATAGAGTTCGTGTCTGAGACTCTTTAATTACTGTTTTCAAAAGGAAAGAGACATGGTTTTATGTAAAATTTACTTAAGTCTGAATTTAAGCTATGTTCGCTATAGCTCACTTTTAAAAGACTACATCTAATGTAGTTATACTGAAAAATTCGTTACCGTCAGATTTAAACTTGTTATAATTTAATAAAAGATTGCATTTTTTAGTGATTAGCCACCCTAAGAGATAACAGTGGGCTGGATAATAAAAATAAAATCAAGTAATAGGTTCTAGTCGGGAGCTCCCGACTAGGGAATACCCACAACCCTCTTGTTCCAACACAAAATGCAGCTAGCGCTACGCGCTCGTTTATAGTAATAAAGATAAATTAAAAAATAAAAACAAGTAAGAAGTTCTAGTCGGGAGCTCCCGACTAGGGGATACCCTGAACCCTCTTATTCCAACACCAAATGCAGCGCGCGCTTATATATAGAGAGTAGAGGGGAGGTGGTATATACTATTCTAGAAGCTACATGTCAAGTTTGGTGACTCTAGCTCTTATTATTTACCAAAATTGCTTAAAAAACGGGATTTCGATATACATTTTTATCTATTACTTGGAAACGGGGCAAGTTATCGTTTATCGGAAACAAACTCGATCTGCGCGGGCACTAGGAGCACCTACATCTAAAATTACTCTCTAGCTCTTATAGGTTCTGAGATCCTTGCGTTCATACATACGGACGGACGGACAGACAGACGGACATGGCTAGATCGACTCGGCTATTGATGCTGATCAAGAATATATATACTTTATGGGGTCGGAGATGCTTCCTTCTGCCTGTTACATACATTTGCATTTTGCACAAAAACATAATACCCCTTTTACCCATTTTTAATGGGTTCAGGGTATAAAAATCCTTGATATATGTATACTATTCTAGAAGCAACATATCAAGTTTGGTGACTTTAGCTCTTATTATTTACCAAAATAACTTAAAAAACAGGATTTCGATATACATTTTTATCGATTACTTGGAAACGGGGCAAGTTATCGTTTATCGGAAACAAACTCGATCTGCGCAGGCACCAGGAGCACCTACATCTAAAATTTCAAGTCTCTAGCTCTAATAGGTTCTGAGATCCTTGCGTTCATACATACGGACGGACGGACAGACAGACGGACATGGCTAGATCGACTCGGCTATTGATGCTGATCAAGAATATATATACTTTATGGGGTCGGAGATGCTTCCTTCTGCCTGTTACATACATTTGCATTTTGCACAAAAACATAATACCCCTTTTACCCATTTTTAATGGGTTCAGGGTATAAAAATACTTGATATATGTATACTATTCTAGAAGCAACATATCAAGTTTGGTGACTTTAGCTCTTATTATTTAAAAGAGAGAATAGGATTTCGATTTTTATCGATTACTTGGAAACGGGGCAATTTCGGAAACAACCTCGATCTGTGCGGGTACTAGGAGGACCTACAGCCAATCAATTCTCCAGCTCTTATAGGATATGTTAAGCTCGTAAGCAAAAGTTTCTTTTGGTGGAACTATCTATAGCTATATAATATAGTAGTCCGATATTGGCTCATATGCTCCTAAGAAGAGTAATGAAACTACTTAATTCCGAGATAGCTTGAATAACAAAAAAGTTGTTTTTACAAGAAATTTCAACCGATAATTGGCATCTATACCGATATAAGACATTGTTTATATATAAAGAGCAAATTATTTAATTAAAAATATCGAATTTGCTAAATATATTTTGAAAAAACAAAATTTTTTTATGCAAGGATCCGATATATGTAGTGTCCGCAACCTATGCAAAGCTTTATGAGGATAGCTATAAAAATAAGAGACTATGACTAGTTTGCATAAAAACACATATTTCATGACAATATTATAATACTCGCTTCAAAGGTATAAAAACTCATAGACACACTCTATGGGAGCTTAATTCCTACATGGCTCATCGCGACTTTCAGCGTATATATGTATAAATTGATTAATTGAAATTAATTATTATGAGTTGGCTTAAACATCACATCGTGGCTAACAGCGGGCCATTAAGGTCAGATGGTTATGAGGAGTGAGTCCCTTCAAGACATAAAACAAATGAAAATGCATTTTTCGAATTATATTTTTTTTTAAGGCATGAAAAAAAATTTATAGAAACTTGACAGACGGAAGCTCTCGACACACGGATATTGCACAAAACCAATTTACTCTTATTCGCCTTGGTACAAAGTATAAAAATAATGAATAAAGAGTTTGAGTGCATTCGTGTGTAACATACAAATGTCCGAGTAATTGTTCATCGAGTTCATTTGTTATTTTTATTGAGTTTGGGTTGCTCTGAATTGGTTGTAGTGATCTGTTCGAGCGCAACAATCCGTTATTGTTTGCACTGCAGCAGCTGCTTTATTTCATCTAAAACGTGTCCCGCAGAAGCGCGTGCAACCGCAAACAAAAACATAATGAAAATTTAACTGCAGCACGAAAATTGAGTGCGATTGCTGTTTTTTGTTATTGTTCAATGATTATGTTGATTTCCCTAAAACGTTGATTAGACGTATCCACTATAATTGCTTAACATGCTACAAAACAATAACTGACGGTTAGATGACTTGGTTGATGGGCCACGCTGCAATACTTTCCCTGCGCTTGGGCAGCTGTGCATTCAAGCAGAGTTGGAGCTGGTCGATGCTGCTGGTATCCGATGAAGATTTTTTTGATGGATTGGCGCAAGCGTTTCGAATGTTTGAAATTTTCCTTTATGTTGTAGGAATTAATCAGTGTGCCATCAATTTAAAAAGAAAATGAAAAAAAAAAAATACTTTCGAGGGAACGAAGTTTAAATACCCTTCCAGACATAAGGCAGGTATACAATATAATATTTTTATTTTTATTATTAATATTTTTTCATTATTTTCTTATGGTAGCTTTACGAAATTGTAATACAATATTGATTCGTGTTGCAATAATTATTGAGACTATATATAACTTGTTTTAAAGGTTTGGAGGCTGAGATAACTTGTTTCCATAGAACAAGACAGACAGAAATGCCTATAGCGATTCGCCTGTTAACACAGATTTATAACATACACATATCTTTCGGTTTATTAATGTCTCCTTTAATGCGAAACACAATTTGTGATAAATTAATAAATCCGCCTGGAAGATTATCAAATAGTTAGTTACCTTGCAGAGAATCTGGCTATTTAAAGCTATTTTGGATGGCTATACAACTGCAAGATTGTCAATTACCGATAGTGTTTTTTTCGCTTGATCAATATTATCGATTGGATGCATGGAAAGTATATGGGCGGCAAAGAGAAAAAGAAAAGTTGCCACACCACGTTGGCACCACTTAACAATTTTGTGCATATGCGTGAAGATCGGTATGTCTGGCTATACTGTTTGTGTATAGTTTTTATACCCTGAACACATTAGGATGACTAAAAAGGGTAAATTGGTTTTGTGCAAATGTTTGTAACAGGCAGAAGGAAAGTATATACATAAAGTATAAATATTCGTAGGGCCTCCTAGTACGAATTTGATACCGATTATCAGAGGGACTAACTTTTCTCTTAAATTTATTTTTAATTATGCTGTATATCCGTTTTCCTGTTGAATAGGTAAAAAAAAAGTTTCATGTGGGGTATCCCCAAGTCGGTCACTCCCGACTAAAGCACTCTTACTCTTTATATCCTTGTCTAGGGTATAAGTATTTGCAGAGAAATGTGTACCCCATCAAACCCTTATGATAAGCCTTTGTATATATTAAGCATATATATAGCTGCAGATAATAACAAACATGTATATACAAACATGTGCCTGAATATAAGGTATAAGGGTAAATTATATGGTAATTTAACGGAAATCGACCAAACATCAGAGTATTTATGGCAAGTAACTGTTTCCGACAGGTACTGTTCGGTACCAAATTAGTATCAGAATTCGCAACCCATAAAGTCGGTTACACGGATTTAATGTGACAGTGAATTCTGACCCATATAAATATATACATAAAGCAGTATATAAATGGAATACCAACACGTTATCATAAGGTTTTCGAGCCCAAAGATTTCTTGAAAGCAATGTTTGTATTTGTACTTTCTCACTTTGTCCTAAATAGACACATAAGTACTGTTGACATAGCAACTATACCTACATCTAGTTATTTCTTGACACCCTAAAATAATAAATATATGTATGCATGCTTACATTTTTTTTTTTTTTAATTAAATAATTGATTATTTTAATTTAGTTAAAGTATTTGATTATTTATAACTTGCAGGTATTTACCGGCCTCGCCCGTTGTAGGTTTTTTGCTCCAAGTTTTAGATACAACTTGCTCACACACTGGTCCGTAGACAATTAAATCAAGCTGTAATATTTTGAACTCAACATCTAAAGTTTAATTTTAACTAGATATTTGAAAATAAGTTTAATGTCCATCAAATAAAGAACCTAAATTTGGAAGGAACGTTTTCTGCTATCGTTCATTTAAAACGAAAAACGTATTAAATAAGGGGTCACATAGATTATTGAAAATAAGTTAGAAGCGGATCCAATGGTAAGCAAAAGAGTAGCAAATACCCGCCAAATTTGCGAAAAGAGTGAAATTAAACAAAGATATTTGGGAATGAGTTTCAGACCGATCGAATGGTACACAAAAAATGTGCCTCTATCTGTCTGTTATATACATTTGCACAAAAAAATTATCTTTTTTTTCTCTATTTTAAATGAATTTTGAGTATAACACGAGTGGTCGGTGTGTCCTACTTGAAGATACCCCGTACCTTATTCTGCCAGAAACACAAGCATGCATGTCGGGAAAGACATAGAATATTTGAAACAAACCTAATATATGCTTACCAAATCAGAGCCTACTTTCAAAATTATCTTTTCCGAGAACGACGCATTAACATTTACAGGCAAGCGGACGGATGGAAATACACTTCAAAATAAAAATATCTCATTCCATTTATCAATAAATATCGGTACTGATAACATAAACAACATAAATCTCATTTTTAGATCTAGAGCCATATGCTTTGGTATAGTACACATAGTGAACTGAAATATTTTATAAATTTTGAACTGTCATCAGCGAAGTTAATCCAGAACGCCACCGAAGTTAATCTAGAACACATTTTCGGTATTGCAGATAAGGAAAGAGAAGAAACACAGCCACTGCGCAGCAAGCGGCGTGCGTGCTTAAGCACCTTTTACTGTGTTTTGATGAATGCATGAGAGAAAAAAGCTAGAATTTTTGTAAAGATAGCTTGGCGTAGGAAAGTTCGGGTTATCTCCTAGTCGGCACTCTTATTTGTTTTCTTTGTAAATAATAATTTCACATGATCAATAACCAATTTTCAATGAGTGCTGGGTATAAATAAGCATAACCATTATCATAATCAGTTTATCAACTTTGGTCGAAAGAAGATATCACAGCTATTGCAATATTGGATGGCTATATATTTTTCATTTTCAATAATAATTTGTAGGAGACAATCGCATTATGGCTACAAACAAACAATGCCATACAAATTTTTATACAAAAGGCTTCATGCTACGTCCAAGTTGAGCACCTTTCACTACAGATTTTCTTGTTCGCTTTTATATTTTTTACTGTAGGCTAAAGAGACCACGTCGACGTGTTGTTAGGGAAATGGCCGAAATTGAGGCAGTGCCTGCTTGGGGTAAGCCAGCACACATTTGCATATGCAAAAAGTAAGCAGGGATTGAAAAAGCAATTCGAAAAATCAATGAACTGCTAAGTCTTCAAACCAGCAGTAGGGGCCCGATAAAAATGTTCTTGGCAGAAAGTACATGCGGTAGAGGAACCAGCACTTTAAATAATGTACACATGTGAGGGACAGCTAGGGTGAACGTCTGATAAGTTGCTGCACGACAGAACTGAAATATGTCCATGCAAACAGTCGCATATAAATTTGTACATTGTTTATGAATAGCTTCGAATTTTGGGATATTCATTTTCTATTTTAAACTTACCTCTTTTTTGCTTTGCCGACATTGTAAAGCTCAACATGTTTGAATGCAGCATAAGTAGCCATGCTATAAGGTTTTATTTTATGTGGGTTATCGCTTTGAATTTATTGAATTATTTATATTAAAAAAAACCTAGACACGAAAACAATAAATGTAAAACGAACAGCAAGAAAATTTGCAAATTTACTCTCTTATGAGTGTTAAGGAGCCTGCAAGGCGTTGATGACTCATGCTGCATGGTGCAGCGGTGCTTGCAACGGATGCTGTGCGGACGTTAAAAAATCAATAAATATGTGTGGTGCAGGCACAGATGCAAGTAGTCATAATTTTAAATTAGTAGAAAAAATTACTTTCAGCTCACATTTGAAAAACAATTTGCAAATTTTCATATGTTTAGCCTTATTTCGTATATTTATGAACAGAAAACACGTACAAAGTAACCGACCTTATTCTCACTTTTTATTGTTATTTATTTAATTTGTTCACAATATATTTGTTTTTTAAATATAATTGATATGATTGGTATTTCTCAGTGCTTTTCTTTAAAACAAATTGCAAAGAATGAAAGCTAAGTGCTTTTCAATTTTCATTTATGTATACGTATTCGTATGATTTTGCGATAGCTGACGTTGTGACTACTTCAATATGAAGCTGATGACTGGAGTGCATTGGGAAAAGTGAAAAGCATTTATTTCCACCAGCGGCAGCAACACGAACGGCGAGAAGTCTTATCGATCCAAAAAAACAGCGAGCAAGTAAGCACAAACTCGCTCAGAGAGAGAAAGGGAGAGAGCGCACTTCGTTTTGTGTGCGCCAAATACATGTGCATTCGTGTATACTCAACATGAGTTATGTTCGAGCCGTCGTGTTGGAACTAAAGACAACATCAAAATTAAAAACAAACTACAGCTGATTATGTTAAAATATGCTTTCGCTCTCTCAAGTTTATCTATGAAATTCAGCTCAAATTTGACTCGACTGCAACCAAGTTAGAATAAGATAAGCATGTAAAAAATATGTATATCTGAGGTGTAAAACAGTAATTAGTCTTGTATTTTTTAAAGAGGTATATTGTATCGAATCAATGTCGCCTTCGCTAGAAAGGTTTCTTAGGGACCTAGATATTAACAGCGAGGGTAGTGTTAAAAAGCCTTATGATGATACCAGTTACATCTATTATTAAATATTTTTATTTTTCATTTTGTCGATGCTTTGGTTATTTCTCGACTGAACACTATGCGTCATGATACCAGTGGCATTAGTAAGCAGTTAGAGAATCAAAAATGCATTCAAGTTTGGCTATGCTCAAAGCTTTTATTTTATGAGGAGTTGTTTTGCTGTTTGAAAATCAATCAATCTTTTTTATTGTCATATACGGTGCAAGACATATAAATTTGGCGAAAGGCAGCCGATTTTTTGGCTCATCACGTCTCTAACACGACTTATGTTTTTTGTTTTAATAACAACAATATACACTCCAATATAATTGAAAGAATAACATTCATATACAAGCGTATGTAATCTTCGTCACGGCGAAAATAAATGCTCTTTCATGCTCTACCAATGTACAAAGTAGTTACGGTCTAGTGCATCTTGTTTATCTTGGTGTAGCTTTTCAGTGGTACCGTTAAAGCCTGTCTATTAGAAGCGAAGTCTACTTCTCAAAAATTAAAAAATATCAAAACTGACAGACGAACCAGAAAGCAATGTACAAGTTGCATTTTTGTATTTGGTTATAGCGTGAATAGAGTAAATCACTTTCATCATCGTCATCTCAAGGAGAAACTTGATGCGCTGGTGGCAAATCAATTTTTAATTTTAATTGGCTGCATCAAAAAAAAAATAAATTCCATTTAAGCTCCTCGTTCTCTTAGCGCATTCGGCACATATTTCTATGCAACACGGGAAGTAAACAAGTTCTGGCGTATGTTCAAGTTTTTTATTTATACTTTATGAAGCACTAATGTTCTATGTCATGCATTCAGTATAACTTGGGAGTTCTTCACATGCTTGACAATGGCAAGGGCTATGAGTACAACATAGCATCAATGGCGTGTAACACCTATACGCAGTTCTCTTGCCCACATTGCAACAATCTACTGAACTAGGTTAAAAATAGATGGTAGGCTTTAAAATATGCCTGCTTTTCGATGTGCCTGTCTGCAATGATTTACCAAATTGTATGGTATATTCTCGCTGGGTCAAGTAAGTCGAATCCAAAACAACAAACATATGAAAGTCTATGAACTTGCTCTTTTTAAAATGCTTGTTCTGCATATTACAAACGTAAGATAAACCTGATTTAAGACGCCCATGCAACATTCTTGGACATTTAGGGCGTTGTCAGATTCTAAACATGACAGTGAATAAGAAAAATGTGTTTTACCTTAATTAAAACAATATACTTGTTACTAGCTTTTGGTGGAGATGATGGAATAAAAAAATCGGGAGTGCTTTATTGAGAGATGTCATGAACCCAGCGCCAAGATGCTGTTGCAAGCATTGCAAAAACATAGATGAACCCTTTATGCAGCGGCTGAGTTACCTCTTTCCTTTGCTCCACCCATGTTTGGGAAATGGATTAGTGGTTAACTGCGGTGCATATAGCCGATCTTTATAGTAGGTCATTAATAAATACCAAATCACAAGGCCTTACCGTTAAATATGAGGTTATATGAAAAAAAAAATATATATATATTTTATGGAGTCGATGGCCATATTTCTAAAAGCAAAAATATGTCCCTTTCACCCTTTTGAAATATACATGCATTTTTTATGATTATCTTTTTGTCGTCCTACAAACAAGTTAGATTAATATATATTAATATATTTCTTTCAAAAACGTGGATGCTTTTTTTGTTACATATATCGCACAGCTTTTGTACACACCTATTTATTACAACATTTGTGAGTGCATGGTATAAAGCTAAGCCATTTAAACGCCTTTTCGACAACGCAGACAACTTTTCTTTTTGAACTGTCTATTTTAATTACAGTTTCGGCTACTCCGTTTCTTTTTTATGCTTTTGCTTGCTGCTTTTGATTTACTCACTTTTAGGTGAACATTTTCCACGTGTGTTTAGTACATAGAGTAGGTTTATACTTTTCACTGCATTTTAGCCCGAAAATGACCGAGCGGCCCATCACCGACCGCTTAAGGCCAGAGATGGGTAATTACCCGAGTTTGCAAACCTAAATTTAAACTAAAAAACTAGGCTTGCCAAAGATTTCTAAATCAACTCACTGACTAACGATTTTACCCATTTCCTTTTTTGAAAGTACGCGAGTAAAAGATACACAACATACTGTATTGGTACACACGTGCACGAAATAAATAGCCAAAAGGTTTGATAGTGTATCAAAACTTTTAATCATTTGACGCGTGCTGAATATAAATAAGAACGTACCAGTCGGTAGCCGACAGCGAAATACTCTAATAGCTTAAAAATAAACTGTTACTAGGAAAAACCATTTTTGGCTCGATATTTAGAGGTCATTAGAGGTCTACTGGCCAAATTGGTGAACAAATTGCGGTTATACGAACAGATGGCAGACATTTCACTTCGTGTACCGAGTGCCGATGGGCGAAAGGTCTAAGATATGTTTTTGAAACCTATTAAAACACAAGCTTGCCCATATATTCATCGAAAATAAAGCAATAGTTGTAAATAACAATTTCGCTAGAAATAAAGCAAGGGTTATGGCTAAACACATAACATATTCAATTAAGTTCATTAAAAAGTTTCTATTATTTTAGAAAAATAAATTGGAAATGGGTGTTTAAGATTTTAATGAAACTTAAATAAAACAATTGACCGCTTTTAAATTTGATGATCAATTAATTATTTTATACTTTGAAATTTATGGTCATAAACTTTGTCAAGGCAGCCCATTTTATAATTCCAAAACTTTGCAGTGTTACCCTATAAGGGTTAGCCTGAATCATATATATGTACTGAAAAAACAATTTTCTACAGCTTGGCATGAAAAAAAATAATTTCATATTAAATCTTATAGCCAGAACGGCCTCATGTAGCAATTTAAATTACGAGTATATGTATATTCTATATATCTTAAATATATATCTCTATATATCTAAAATTAAAAATCCTAAAAAATTGAAGAAGTTCTTTTATAATATCTTAAGTGTGGGAAAGGGGGAAGAATCGCCGCTCACATTGCCTGCTTCGGTTCTGGTAAAAGGAAATATTGTAGTCGTAGTAGTCCACTCTCCACGGGCAAACTCTTACAACTTTCTAATTATACCCTTGCAGAGGGTATTATTATTTTGTCGTGAAATGGGTAACACATAGAAGGAGACATCTCCGACCCCATAAAGTATATATATTCTTAATCAGTATCAACAGACGAGTCGATATAGCCATGTCCGTCTCTCCGTCTGTCTGTTTCTTTGCGAACTAGTCTCTCAGTTTTAATGCTATCTTGATGAAACTTCACAGAAGTCCCTCTTTCTGTTGCACGCAACACATATGTCAGAACCAGCTGGATCGGACTTCTATATCATATAGCTGTCATAGGACCGATCGGTCGAAAACTAAGTTGTTGTATGAAAAACGTTTTTGTTTATCAAGATATCTTGACCAAACTCGGCATTTATTAGTTTAACTATGCTCCTCTTATATTTGCAAAATCCTATTAAGATCGGACCACTATATCATATAGCTGTCATAAGAACGATCGGTCGAAAGCTAGGTTCTTGTATAAAAACCTTTTTTGATTACCAAGATATCTTGACCAAACTCGGCATTTACTATTTTCCCTGTGCTTCTTAAATACGGGTAAAGCACTATGAGCATTATGAAAAGGTTGGGTCTGCAAGGGTATTAAATCTTCGAGTGCCGAAGATATCACTTCTTTCTCGTTTTTATTGTCTTTAAACGTTGCATCTTTTCTTTCGGCAAGTGATAATATTATGTTTTTCTGTATCACTTAAATTCTTGTCGATAATTTTTTTAAGCAACCACAAAAAAAATGGGAAAGGGCGTCTAAACTCCAGAGTAAATATACCGCACAATTGATATCTGCGTCCCAACTAAAAATTTATTAACTGAAAGTGAAAGGCAATTCAAGTTGCGAGGTGTGCAAATCTTGAATAGAATTTGTTACACTCTTTGCGCGTTTAATGCAGCATAGCCCGAAAAACTGTTGTTAAGTATAATGAAGCACTAATCATTTTTGCGCAGCTCTTAAACCTTTCAAAAAATCTTTTTCTTTCCCAGAAAAGAAAAGGTTATCCATTTTGGTTAAGAGTTTTGCCAGCACGTTTCAAATTAGGCATGCATAAAAGCATAAACACAATGCATGAAATGACTACCTCAGTCAAACCACGATAAACACCTTAGATAGCCATCTTCTTACAAATAAAAATAACTTTGTAGGTTTCCAAACATCAGTTTATTTGGAAGTCGTCATACCAAAATAGAAACAAACACACATAAGAAGCACAGCCGTTGTGCAATGGGTACAGGGTATTTCCTAGTGTATTTGTATCTTTGCAAATCGATTCAACAAAAACACAAAATATATACCAAGTAATCTAGTCTCTCAGTCTTAAAGCTAAATATATTGAGAAGACATATTTTTGGGAGGTAGTATATATAATACACAGGTGCCCCAAATACTATCGTTAGTTAACTGTCGAAACAATTTTTGAATACAACACTTAAGGTTATCAAGACCAATTACGGACCTCAGTACCCCCCTAACATACAAAAAAAAGTTGAAATCAAACTTCTACATATGAAGTCCTGGGAAAGTATATATATATATATTCTTAGTCAGCATCAATATATATTTATAATGATCGGACAATAAACACCCAATTTAATTATGAAGCCATTTTACATTTGTATGTGTTTATTTATGTACGTATGGAACTTAAAATATTTGAGTTCAGCGTATCCGAACATTTCCGACTATAGAACTCTTGTTATGCTTATTTAGAGTATTATTATTTTATCACTAAATGTGTAATTCATAGCGCGTCCGACCCTATAAAGTATATCAAATGCCGAATCAAGCCTTATTTGCGACGGATAATTCTCAATGCAGATATATTTAAATAATATACTCAAAATAGTTGAGTTTGGCTACCATATCTTTTAAAATAAAACGTTTTTATATACGAGAGGAATATATATGGGCCGGATATGTTTCCATCAATATGTTCAACACGACCTGAATGGGTATAATATATAGAATAGAATATATATTAATGAATGCTTTTATGGTTGCAGCTATTAGGTACATTAATTTTTATAGATATTCCAAAGTAATTGCCTTAATACATATAGTAAGGCGGATGTCCCACGACCTCCAAGTCGCATCTGTGTGGAAGACATGCTCAACCAAGCGTATGTACTTTTAAACAAACATCAATAAATAAATTAACGCAGTGAAACTGACACCAAGTAAGGACATAATTGAGATTGCGATTCAATTCATTAATACATCATATCTTTATGCTATTTTTGGCAATTAGGGATCGTCACTAAAATTTTCATGAAATAAATTTTAAAGGCGAAATTCAAATACCCTTTGATTGTGTCTTCATATAACTTGTTCTAAACATAAGTAATCCGAATAAGTAAAATATAACATATCTCAGATTCGAGCTCCTTTTGTTATAGTATAACCTGATGAATAAGACACTCTCCGATTTTTCGAATGAATCGAGCAACACCAAAAGCCATTTATCGATCCGTGAATAACTAACATACATAAATAATTACTATTTTCGTTATTTGTTAATACCACTTGCATGAAACGAATCTAGACGGTCTGATATTACTAATCTTTTATTTTCCTATACTCTTTTTTCTCTTTGTTTCTCTCTCTTTGTCTCCGTCGCTTTGTTCAAGAATCTCAATTAAGGAATAAGGCAAGGCAATAAAAATATACAGTTGTTAGACGGCAAAGCAACAACAGCACGCAAGGCCTAGCCTGAACTTTAGACATAAGTAAAGTTCAATGCACTTTACTGCTGGTTGCACATTGGCGGCCGGCTAGGTATAACTATAAAGTCGCGTGACTTCTCTTACCACTAATACTTAAACAAGCCTAGTAAATACATAGGTGATGGATACACGCCCACTAAGTATAAAATCAGCATAACACGTGAACTTTTAGCTTTACATACAAGTATAGAATAAATAGAAAATTAGCTTTGGTAATGTGGTAGTAGATTGGACAAGGTATTTGCCGGGTAGTTACCCGAGAATTTGTAAGGGTTGCTGCCCATGTCCATCATCAATAACGAATACATTTTGGAGCATTTGCTTACTCTAATTAAATTTTATTTCTGTAGTTAAACTATGCTTAACAGTATCCAATAATGATTATATAGAACATGACATCATACATTTTCCATATGTCTGAAAGAATATTTAATCTTTGTCAACCTCAGGCTTACTTTTCTGCAAAATAAATATATCAGGGAGGGGTCGAATACTAACCGGACGCGACAGATGTACATATGTATGAGTGGGATATCGGTTGCCAAGGGTGTATACTTTCCTGCTTGGGTTTTCAGCGTAAACAAAAAAGTTAGTGGTTGCCAATGTGAAGTGGAAAAAAATGTCCGTATGTATATACCAAAGATTAAGACAAAAAACCAAGAGAAAGACCAAGCTTCTTTGTTTAAGTGGAAATATTGTGATCGTAAGACCCGTTTCCAATCTCCACAAAGAATATACGCCCATACATACATACATGCATTTATATTTATCTACATATATGCATGTACATACAAAAGAGACATACATATATACATATGTATTGCACCAGATGCAAACATACAGATATTGCATACATACAATATATGCAATACTTGCATACATTTAAGCCGCTTTTCATCAAAATTAGATCTCATATTACTTAAGAAACACAAATACACATAAATATCCCATTATAGCAATATGAATACATACAAAAATAAATGCATGCACGCAGTCAGTAGGACTTCCCTTAAGGTTCTTGTATGTATGTATGTGAATACATACGCACAATGCACAACTTCAAAAAAATATGAAAAATACGTACTTGCTGCCAGATTTGTTGTCGGAAATTTCAAAGTTGGCGATCATTTCAATTGTTTTATACTTTAGTTCTTGATTTTTAAAACGCTATTTTTTTCTTTTTATATGCAATATCGCAAAAACGCAAGAAAGTTGAATTGTATTTTTAAATTTGTTTTTAATTTAACATAAGCAGACCGGGAAGAAATGCATCCGCACGGACCGTTCAATCGAAAAAGAATGAAAGCGAGTAAATTATCGATGTTTTAATTGGCTTACATATCGGTTGGTAAATTAATGCATAATCGGGTCCACACTTAAGTGCTCGTCTAGAACTGTTATTCCGCTGTTGAACCCTTCATTACTGTCATCGATATATTGCTGCTACAAAACTGTTAACGTTATAAATATATGTTATGGATACTTCATGTTAATGTATATATATACAGTCCCTAAGCTATACAAATTTGTATTGTCTGGCACTGTTAAAGTCTTTGCATACACTCAATTGGATATGTCAAAAATTATATTTCGATAGTATTCAATCGATCCTTACTGTAAAATGCAAGCATATGTAGCATAACTAATCATCTGATCTGTTACTTATTAATGCAACGTGGTCATTTGACAATAAAAAAATTATTCTATTTTAGAGAAATATCTATGATTGATAAAGATATCTTGTAAAACCAAAACAGGCAGACCATCATCAATCAGTTAAGTTATCAGCAGAATAAAGTACATTACGCCATATCAATTAAAATAAAAAACCTATATATTCTTTATATTTTTTTAAAAGCGGCTGGCGAATATTTTTTAGAATTCATAAACAATAACATGGAAACAAGCAGGCCTCTACTAGAATAAAAATGAATTTGCTATATGTAGGCATACAAAATACATTAAATGTTAGTTATATTCACATCGCAAAATATTATGTACCATTGCAAACACTCTTCGGCATTGTAAGAATTTTGACATGCCAGAAATTTATTCTTATTTAACTGCGCAACAACAAAATTTGGATTTTATATTTTATTAAAACATTTCACCCGTTTATGATTGTTGCATTCTTCGTCCGAGTCAACCAGCGGTTCTTATGCATTTTATGTTTGATCACTTATTACCTATTACATTAAAAGCGACGGCTAATCGAGAGATTTTACTCTAACCTCCATTGGAGAGGCTGTTTTCATCTTACGTTTATAACAAGGAACATTATCCTGTTGGAGAACTTATGCTTCTCCGTTCAATCTTTCGCCAGAGAGGAATTTCAAATATTAATATATTTGATGTTGGTTAACTGAGCCGTCAATGGAAATTAAATTTTCACTCTATTAAATGAAAGTTGCAACAATAAGGCTTACTTACTGAAATACAGGTGAATTTTTTTCATAATTTTTATATTTAATCAAATAAAAACTTTTTGGTGAGTGGTACTTAAAACTTCTCTAATTTTTCCAGAGCACACTACGCTGCGCTGAAGGAGACCTCTGAATATACTTCTTGGCGAAAGTGCTTATTTTAGTTTTTAAGCAATGAATTGAATTTTATTGTCACCAATTAAACGCCTGCGAATAGCTGATGTGCTTGCGTTAATATTCCACTCCAAAGCTACAATTTTGGGTTTTTTACAGCAGGTTCTCGAAGATTGTCGAATTACCTTTTCCACCTGATCAAAGGTAATTGATAACTGATTTCGTTTATATTGATATATTAATAACAACGGCACGCCGAAGATTTAATACCCTTGCAACCATAATGCAACCCAAATTTTACATAATGCCCATAATGCTTTGACCGTATCTAAGAAGCACTTGGAATGGTATAGTTGTCAGATCCAGCCGATTCAGACATATGTACTGCGTGCAACAGAAAGCGGGACATATGTACATATACAGTTTCTGACGATAGCTTTAAAACGGAGAGACTAGTTCGAAAAGAAACAGACATACGGTCATTGCTATATCGACTCGGCTGTTGATACTGATCAAGAATATATATACTTTATTGTGTTCAAGACAAAATTATAATACCCTTTGCAAGGGTATAAAAATACTCATTTTGATATTTATAACAAAAATAATCAAGTTTCATTCTGTGAATCCATTCCTTTCATTCATAAGTTTTACCATTACTAAAGGGAAAGTAACTTATGCCGACGAGTGCACATATATACATACATCATATAAGATTTGAAATAATTCTTTATAGTCAGCCTCACAGGTGTGTTGATTGTGTGGTCCGAAGTTGCTAAGATTTAGTCTGTTAGAATTAAAGTAAAGCTCTAAATTGTGAAATTTGTTCAAGACAACTTGAAAAATAATAATAATAACATAATTATTCCGAAAACATATTATTATTTCAGCAAAATCAAGATAACTTCATTGACACACTCGTTTGTATAAACTTAGCCATTTATGACACATGTTTTTTATGCATAATATCTTTCGGTTTATTCTTTACATTTTACTTCTCCAGATTATTTTGGCAATTTAGGTTGGATCCCGAAGATAGAAAAGGTCTAAGTTTCTGTCGAGTTTTTGGCTAACCCTATATATGTATGTAGTTTTGCATGAGAAACCGATTTCAGCGACAAGTACTTATATTGCCTATGTAAAGTATTAAGAATAAAAATGTTGTAAAGTATTTAGAATAAAAAATGTTCGACGAATTCACCTTAGATTATTATCGTTTTAAAGTTTTTCTGCATTTAAATGTTAACGGGTTGGTAAACAAAAAACAAGATTTATTTAAGTTTACATTATGCTGGTCACATCATATCACTCAATTTATTTATGTTTGTCTATACATGACACGGTGTACCAATCACATTTTTATGTGTAATTTTTTTTTCAACTGCATTCTTTTGAATTTCATTTTCATTTGAAGGCGGCTTGCCAAACGATGTAAGTCTTATCGATACTAGACTCATTTTGGCACTGTAAGCATGATTTGTCTTTGTCAATTATTAAATTTATTGGGCTAATATCCGCCAACGCCGACACCTTCATCATGCAAAAATACAAAAATTTACAGAGAACTCTTACTCACCTAGACATCTAGCCCTAACTAAACATTTACTGCTGTTTTTTATATTTTTCCTTGCAATATTTAGTTTTTATTTTGAACTGTAATATTACGATAAGTAAGTTTTATCGATACTCTCTGCATTTAGGCACTGCCTGCATTATCAGTCCAAAATCTTAAATATTTTATTTGTTGGACAATATAAATGTATTCCGCCATCCGTAATTAATTTATTAAACAAATTTCTATAAAGTTTGTTAGTTAAATTCGATTTATGTGGAATTTTTTACGGGAACTAAGCCAAACAGTTACCCACAGCGCCATCTATTGCATATTTTCATCTTGAATTTTCATCACCTGAAACAAGAACCGTATTCCACACTCAACGAAATTACTACAATCTTCGTTAAAAACATATGACAGCCTTTAGTGAAAGCACAATCCAAGAGCCGGGTTCATGTCTATTCTCTTCATCCGTATATTTAACATATACATATGATTTTTTGATCAGGTAGACTCTCCGCTTCTGACTTGTCTTATTAAGATCGATTGAAAGCTATTAATGAAAACCGCATAAGCGCAAGAGGTACTGGCGAGTAGGACGATCGGTTGAAGGTGGTTCCGGGCTCGGAATCGGCAGATAAGTACATTATTTTCTTTATATTTATGTTCAATACTGCTAGTATATTTATTTACAGTGTTTTTTTTTTTAGAAATTAAAGGAAATTTACATATTTGCTTAAGGCAGGAGCAACCTATATCATCTAACTGTTACAGAAAATACAGAAACAAAAGCAAAATGCTCCAAAAGCTCGACTGGCTCTTTAAACCGCAAAGCAAGCTGCATATTTCCACGAAGGCGCTGCTTATTAAAACGATGGTAACGCCCATCTGGACGTACGCTTTCCAAATCTGGAGCACACCAGCTGCGTCGCAGAAGAACTGCAAGCCAAGGCACCACGCAAGGTTGCCATGGTACGTGACAACCGACGTCATCGAACGCGATCTCCGCCTAACAAGGAGGTCTGATAAAGGTTTCAGCAGACGATACGCCTACAAGCTGCTGCAGCATCCGAACGCATCCGCCAGGGTCCTGGTTGGCTCCATCAGAGAGAGGCGCCTCCAAAGGCTACACCCCGGTAACCTATCTACGAGGCGAATTATTTAAATACCCCTTCCCCTTCATTATAAATACCTTATCATTGTAAATCTCTATATATAAAACAGTTTGTCCTGACTGACTGACTGACTGACTGATTGGTGATCAACGCACAGCCCAAACCGTTAGAGCTAGGAAGCTGAAATTTTTACTGTAGTTACTTTTTGTGATGACGGTGCACGTTAAGACGGGGCTTCGGGAAATTCCACCCGCAAGTGTGGAAAAATCGCGAAAAACGATTGTATGAAACTATTGGTTTACCATCCGCTCCTCCTTAAACTAATTTTCAAAGTTCTTTGTTCAAATTCATTTGAGGGGTGTTTCGAACTTTTTAGAAAATCCATCCACCCTTGGTATAAATGGGGGTCAAAGATTTGGTGGGTGAAGTTTTGCGCTCAAATTCATTTTCAAGGATCTATATGAAAAATCATTTGAGATGTGTTTCACATTTTTCGTAGAATCAAAGCATCCTTGGTAGAAATGCGATTCTAAGATTTTTTTGGTGCAGTTTTAAGTTTTATCCAATTTGCTTCAAATTTATTTTCAGAGCTCTACAAAAGAACTTAATAAATACGTGTTTCAGCGATTTTGGAAATTCCACCCACAACAGTGGTTAATTAGCGAAAAAATGTTTGGATGAAACTTTTTTGTTAACCATCCGATCGGCCTCAAACTCATTTTAAAATATCTTTGGACAATTTCATTTGAGAGGTGTTTCACGCATTTTGAAAAATCCATTCCTCCTTGGTGGAAATAGGAGTCAAAGATTTGGTGGGTGGCCTTTCACGCTCGAATTCATTTCCAAGGATCTACATAAAAAATCATATGAGACGTGTTTCACATTTTTCGCATAATCTATACTCCTTCATTATTGGGAATGAGGTACCCATTAAAAATGGGTAAAAGGGGTATTATGTTTTTGTGCAAAATGCAAATGTATGTAACAGGCAGAAGGAAGCATCTCCGCATTTCCTCCTCAAGGACCGGGGGTGTTTGACTGCTGCCTTAATGCTCTCGAGAGAGTAGCTGCTCTACTTCGGCCGTGTCGTCAGGAGTGCATCTGGACAAAGGTGTGAAAACGCATTGTTCGCCTCTTAATCTTTCTTTGACTTGCCAAAGACTGGGTTCCAGTTCCTCCTGGAAAGAGTCAAAGGCACTCCTCATAACATATATAACGTACATTCCAACTAAATTCCAAGCAGCGATTAAGCTCCTCTTTCCTCAGTCCGCCATCATTGGAACTTACGCAAGACTTACTTTTGCGTTTTAGGTTCGATCTTTATGATAATTGTTATGCCTTACATATTATATAACCGAGATTTACTTAAAAACATTTTTTTGAAATTTATTTTGATAGTATTGGGAAAATAGAGGAAGAAGTTATCAAATAACAAGTAAGAGGTTCTAGTCGGGAGCTCCCGACTAGGGGATACCCTAAACCCTCTTATTCCAACACCAAATGCAGCTCGCGCTAATAGATAGAGAGTAGCGGGGAGGTGGCGATAGGTATAAAATGAAAGATACTTGATATATATATACTTTTCTAGAAGCTACATGTCAAGTTTGGTAACCCTAGCTCTTATTATTTACCAAAATTGCTTAAAAAACAGAATTTCGATATACATTTTTATCGATTACTTGGAAACGGGGCAAGCTATCGACTATCGGAAACAAACTCGATCTGCGCGGGCACTAGGAGCATCTACATCTAAAATTTCAAGTCTCTAGCTCTAATAGGACGGACGGACGGACGGACGGACGGACGGACGGACGGACGGACAGACAGACGGACATGGCTAGATCGACTCGGCTATTGATGCTGATCAAGAATATATATACTTTATGGGGTCGGAGATGCTTCCTTCTGCCTGTTACATACATTTGCACTTTGCACAAATACAATATACCCCTTTTACCCATTTTCAATGGGTTCAGGGTATAATAAATTTGTTCGATTATTAAAAAATTTAAAATAAAGAGTTGGAAAAAAATGTTAAAACTTTATCTGGGAAATACATTTAAAAAAATATGCACACAAAATCTAATTAATATGCAAAATAAAATTTTATTTATATACATATGTATTTGTGTTATTTTACTTTATTACCCAGCTGCACAACTCAAAATTGCGAGTTTTATCGTTAGCAACTTAATTTAATTTTTTGCACATTAAATTATTTAATTTTGCACAGTAATTTATTTCATTTAGTACTCGACTCCAAAGTCCCATTGATTGCGGTCAGGGACAAGAATTACGATAAATATAATTAGCAAAACAAACCGAGTTGTGAGACTTTGTTATACCCAAAACTGGTTTTCATTGCATTCTTTTTAGTGTATATATGCATAGATATTGTACATCCCTCCTTGGTGGGAATGGGGATCAAAGACTTGGAGGGTGACTTTTGCGCTTAAATTCATTTCCACGGATCTATAAGAAAAATCATTTGAGACCCGGCTCACATTTTTCGCAGAATCAAAGCATCTTCAGTAAAAAGTGCAATTCAAAGATTTTTGGTGACGCTTTAATTTTTTTTGATTTGCTTAAAGAATACGTGTTTCAACGTTGGGAAATTCCACCCGCAACAGTGGTAAATGGCGGAAAACGTTTGTATGAGATTGTCTGTTTACCGTTCGATCACTTTCAAAATCATTTTCAAAGCTTTTTGAGAACGTTTATTTTATACGTGCCACTGGCATGGCCGGGCTATGCACGCTAGTCTCTATATATAAAACTGTTTGTCCTGACTGACTAACTGATTGGTGATCAACGCACAGCCCAAACCGTTAGAGCTAGGAAGCTGAAATTTTTACTGTAGTTACTTTATGTGATGAAGGTGCACGTTAAGACGGGGTTTCGGGAAATTCCACCCGCAAGTGTGCAAAAATCGCGAAAAACGTTTGTATAAAACTTTTTTGTTTACCATCCGATCGGCCTCAAACTCATTTTCAAAGTTATTTTTATACCCTGAACCCATTAAAAATGGGTAAAAGGGGTATTATGTTTTTGTGCAAAATGCAAATGTATGTAACAGGCAGAAGGAAGCATCTCCGACCCCATAAAGTATATATATTCTTGATCAGCATCAATAGCCGAGTCGACCTAGCCATGTCCGTCTGTCTGTCCGTCCGTCCGTCCGTCCGTCCGTCCGTCCGTATGTATGAACGCAAGGATCTCAGAACCTATAAGAGCTAGAGACTTGAAATTTTAGATGTAGGTGCTCCTAGTGCCCGCGCAGATCGAGTTTGTTTCCGATAAACGATAGCTTGCCCCGTTTCCAAGTAATCGATAAAAATGTATATCGAAATCCCGTTTTTAAAGCAATTTTGGTAAATAATAAGAGCTAGAGTTACCAAACTTGACATGTAGCTTCTAGAATAGTATATATATATCGATTATCTTTAATTTTATACCTATCGCCAACTCCCCGCTACTCTCTATCTATAAGCGCGCGCTGCATTTGGTGATGGAATAAGAGGGTTCAGGGTATCCCCTAGTCGGGAGCTTCGGACTAGAACTTACTTGTTTCAAATTAATTTGAGGGGTGTTTCGAACTTTTTAGAAAATCCATCCACCCTTGGTATAAATGGGGTCAAAGATTTGGTGGGTGAAGTTTTGCGCTCAAATTCATTTCCAAGGATCTATATGAAAAATCATTTGAGATGTGTTTCACATTTTTCGCAGAATCAAAGCATCCTCGGTAAAAAGTGCGATTCTAAGATTTTTTTGGTGCAGTTTTAAGTTTTATTCGAATTGCTTTAGCGAAAAATGTTTGGATGAAACTTTCTTGTTAACCATCCGATCGGCCTCAAACTCATTTTAAAAGATCTTTGGACAATTTCATTTGAGAGGTGTTTCACGCATTTCGATAAATCCATTCCTCCTTGGTGGAAATAGGAGTCAAAGATTTGGTGGGTGGCCTTTCACGCTCAAATTCATTTCCAAGGATCTACATAAAAAATCATATGAGACGTGTTTCACATTTTTCGCAAAATCTATACTCCTTCGGTGGAAAGTGCATTTCAAAGATTTTTTTGGTGAATTGTTGTTGTGTCCGATTTGCATCAAACTTATTTTCAAAGCTCTACATAAGAATGTAATGATTTCGTGTTTCAGCGATTTGGGAAATTCCACTCGCAACAGTGGTAAAATGACGGAAAACGTTAGTATGAAAGTAGTTAGTTTACCGTCCGCTCAGTTTCAAAGTCATTTTCAAAGCATTTTGAAAACATTGATTTTATAACATACGTGCCACGGGCAAGGCCGGGCTATACCCGCTAGTTTATGTATATATAAACACATATTTAAATGTGCCGATTGGGTAAACAATCAATAAACAAGTAAGAGGTTATAGTCGGGAGCTCCCGACTAGGGGATACCCTGAACCCTCATATTCCAACACCAAATGCAGCGCGCGCTTATAGATAGAGAGTAGCGGGGAGGTGGCGATAGGTATCAAATGAAAGATAATCGATATATATATACTTTTCTAGAAGCTACATGTCAAGTTTGGTAACCCTAGCTCTTATTATTTACCAAAATTGCTTAAAAAACAGGATATCGATATACATTTTTATCGATTACTTGGAAACGGGTCAAGCTATCGATTATCGGAAACAAACTCGATCTGCGCGGGCACTAGGAGCATCTACATCTAAAATTTCAAGTCCCTAGCTCTTATAGGTTCTGAGATCCTTGCGTTCATACATACGGACGGACGGACGGACGGACGGACAGACAGACGGACATGGCTAGATCGACTCGGCTATTAATGCTGATCAAGAATATATATACTTTATGGGGTCGGAGATGCTTCCTTCTGCCTGTTACATACATTTGGATTTTGCACAAAAACATAATACCCCTTTTACCCATTTTTAATGGGTTCAGGGTATAAAAACAATGGAAATAGTTATGTATTGGAGCTGGAAACTCTTTTACTGGTTGGCCTGAACTAAAGGCTTTTATTCCAGTGGTCTATCCAACTTGATAACGCTGAGTTTGCGCCATCATATCAAGAAATTCTCTGATGTACCTGTCAAATGGAATTATGGAATCATCCTCGGTCATGCCCATCTATCCCTATCTTGCGTGCCTTTTGGCTTTTCTTTATGTACTTCCTGAGGAAGAAAGGCTCCGATGATAGTGCAGACAGCTTGATCCGAGTATAAAGCCTTCCGGCCTTGCCCCCTTTCAAAGGGGGATCCGGACAGATGACCCTAATTCTTGCGTCATGGCTAATGGTTTATTTTTTGGGCACAAGCATCACCCGTCATGAATAAAATGGATGAATAACGTTGATTCAACTTTTGCTTCTATATTGGATGGACTTTAAACTCATTACAAAATCTATGTAAAATGGACGTGCAGTTGCAAAAATGGTTGCAAAATGTAACATATGTCTAAAACTTAAAGGGAAGAGCGTGGACCACGTAAGACAGGGAAATGGGTAACATTATTTTATTTTAGAACCTTACACCTTACTCTAGTGATGGACTTATAAGATTAGATTCGATTAGATTAACCGTGGTTGGTATATTAAAAGCCCGCAATAATTAGGCATACCGTGTGGCCGACAACCGAGGTATCACATACAGCTTACGACTTAATATCCGATATTACGCCCTTTTGAGACCAACGCAGGCAAACGCCAATACGAAGTTGATGGGGGTGTCCCACAGGGCTCTGTGATTGATCCTTTTTTCTACAACATCATGTACGACGAAGTTCTGCAACTTATCTTATTTGTTACCCAAGAGATTTTACTCTAGTGTGTCTAAAGTGTCTGACTGGGAAATGATGCCACAAATGTTTTATTACAGCTTACCTTAGACCCTCCACTCTAGGGGAAATGCTTTCGTGATGCCTCGGTGTTTATTGCACGACCTCTATGAATGTTTTGGGTCATAAATATGACATCCAAATGTGTGTAAATAGCAAAGTCCAAGACATATAGATCTAAAAATTAGCTTTTTTCCTTTTATAGGTAAACGGAGGTTTACTATACGAGAGACTACATCGATATAATATACATTTTTAACCCATATTTTGAAAATGGAATAGCTAAGCAGCAAAAGGGTTGCAAGATTCTTAAAATTTTTTGTAAAAGAGGGAGGTATACAAAAAGTGTTTTGCTATTCTGCACGATAGCCTATATTGTCCTATATACTATAATTTGTGGGCAAAATAAAATCCTTGGATACACTAAAAAGAAAACCAGGATATTGATATAGGTTTGGGCATTAAAAATTTTAAGTATCTTATAGTTAAAATATCAACACGTACACATAAAGGGAGAGACTAGCATGCATGCCATGTATGCCTGTTACTAAAAAAGCATTCAGTCAGCCACTACCAGATATGTTTAATCAATTTGGTATATATTGGGATACTTGCTTATTGTTACATTACTTGTCCATAGTAAAATTTTGTCCTTGATCTTTTCAATCTATTGCTGTCGCACATGCAGGCGAGTCGTATTAAATACTCCCTAAAGTCCATGGATCTATATTCTCAGTTAATACGGTCAGATTTTGTCAACGAATCGATCCAAAATATGTGCATGAGGCAGACCGCTCATTTCCATCCAAATGCATCCAACAACAAGCTCGGCGCTTTGTGAAGATTTAATCAGAGATTTTATTTTTTGTTCAAAACCGGGCAGAGATGTCTAGGTCTGTCAAAATGCGTTTGGCTGGGTAGCAGTATTACCCAATTTCAATTCATTCAGGATGACAGTCGAATACTAACAAGTAAGAGGTTCTAGTCGGGAGCTCCCGACTAGGGGATACCCTGAACATTCATATTCCAACACCAAATGCAGCTCGCGCTAATAGATAGAGAGTAGCGGGGAGGTCGCGATAGGTATCAAATGAAAGATACTTGATATATATATACTTTTCTTGAAGCTACATGTTAAGTTTGGGGACTCTAGCTCTTATTATTTACCAAAATTGCTTAAAAAACAGGATTTCGATATACATTTTAATCGATTACTTGGAAACGGGGCAAGTTATCGTTTATCGGAAACAAACTCGATCTGCGCGGGCACAAGGAGGATCTACAGCTAAAAGTCTCTAGTATTTCAAGTCTCTAGCTCTTATAGGTACTGAGATCCTTGCGTTCATACATACGGACGGACGGACGGACGGACGGACGGACAGACAGACGGCTAGATCGACTCGGCTATTGATGCTGATCAAGAATATATATACTTTATGGGGTCGGAGATGCTTCCTTCTGCCTGTTAAATACATTTACATTTTGCACAAATACAATATACCCTTTTTACCCATTTTTAATGGGTTCAGGGTATAAAAATGAATCTTAGCGGCCATACTAACTCCATGTGGCGAACTGTCGTTGTATGTGGCTGGTAAAGTTGTCGTTCTTCTTAAGATATTTGCATCCTCTTCAGCATTGTGTAGATAAATGCATTCGGCAGAGCGAATATCAATATCAGTTTTAATTCTACGTACATGTAAGTGCGACTCATCAAACTGTGACCCGTCCGCTGCGTTCTTTGCTTTAAAACACTCGTTGATGGTTTTCTATGCGTCTAAAATGTATTACTACAGAATTTCATTTAGATTAGAAACGAATTCGTCATCTCCCTTTTCCACATCGAAACCGCCATTTCGCTCTATTGTTCAGATACTTACATAAATAAATATAATAAGAATTCATGAAAATTTAGTTAAATACGATTTTCCGGAGTTTCGTTTAGGTCTTGCGTTTTTATCTAAGTGATGCCAGTATTAAGTCGAGTAACACGAAAAATAAATCACTCAAATTATAGTTATATAATGTAGATGGACTTGATTATCGCCGTGACTTTGTCCGCGTTCGTTGCTAATATTATTAAACCTCCGTGCGGTTAATGGCAAAACAAAAATATAAAACACATATTTTATAACTTAAATACAAACAAGAAAGAACGGCAATCTAAGGCGCGCCGAACAGTAAATACCCTTTTAGACATATGGCTTGCGATTTTTGAAGACATGTGAGGGGCATTGCAAAGCATACTGAGTCATTTTTGCCTACAAAAAACCATTTTTCGAACGCTTCTTTCTATAGAGCTTTATTATGTGTTAGTTCGATAATAAAATTTGTCTCAAGTGTTGGGATCATAGGAAACATAATAATTGACAAACTTGGTTAAGAACCTAACCTTGATGAATCGTTCCTGCAGCCAAATCATATACTGGTACTATCCGCTCGGTTCCCAATTGTTTACCTCCTGAATAAAAAAAACCGGCCTACGTAATGTTTGATGACTATAACCTCAGAGAGAGTTTGCATAGAAACAGACAGAGGGACAGCTGGTTCAAAATGGCTGTTGATACTGATCGAAAATAAATTCTTAATGGGTTGGATATGTATCCTTCTATGCGCTGCACATTCGTGACAAAATTTAAATGCCTTCTAAATTATTAATCTAAATATTGCATTTTTCGATTCACTTTAATTTTGATGTGTAGAAAAGAAATTATGGCCAATAGAAATTGTATCCTCGGGTTTTGCAACAACTATGATTATCGCATTTTTGATCGATTTTAAATGGTGTCTTTCGTCTTCTCGGAAGCTCAGGCTCTAAACCTCATTCCCAATATTCCAACTCTAACCTTAAACTTTAGCTTTGGGCTGAGCGTTGGTCACCCTTAAGTCAGTAATTAAGTGCGACAGACAAAGTAAATATATATAAACATATATTTTGATTAATTGAATGTGAACTTAATTTAAATAAATGCATTGAAAATATGTGCATATGTCAATTCTACTGTCGTATGTATTTTCATACAATTCAAATATTTGTATATACTTAATTATATACAAATGCTGGTTATGGTCAAAACTTTTAAATGTGAAATAACTAATGTGTCTTCTGACATTTTAGCTTCTTTTCCGCCTGGTGTTTAATTCAGTTTTCCTATCCCTGTGTTGTATTCAAATAACAACGGCCAATCGAGATGACAGTTTTCGATATGGGGCGAGTATTTTAATTCTCTGAATGGGCTCAATAAAAATGATTCAATTGGCGGTTTGACTCAAATAAAAGCCGTCAACGGTTGCTGCTTTTCTTGTTGTTGCTGTAGCGGTGGTTGCTGTTGTGCTTCACTCGCGCTGGCGGCTCCAAAACGAGTTTCGATTTCCAGTCTCTCCATCTGGCCGTGCAGTTTCTCTTTAAACGCCGACTTATAAGCTAAATGCGCCTTCGATAAAGACAGCGATGCGAAATGTTAAAATAAAACAAATTTATGTTGCAATTAATGGCTCCGATAAAGTCGGGCCTACGACATGTTGTGGTCCATAAAAACGTTGCACAGTCCCCCCACGCGGTGAACGGGAATTCAATAAGATTAACACATAATCAAGCGAACATGCGTTACATTTGATTATAGAATTGAATTAAAATTAATTCGAAATGAATACGGATGCCGGCTCTATTCCATAGCGAGAAAAACAGTTGTAGATTTAAAATTATAATAAATCCAAGTGAAGCACGCAAGAAAAGTTTTCAACAGAACTCAGAACATGAAAATGCTTCAATTGCCCAAAGCTAAACAAATTGTGCCCTTTTCTCTTGCCTGCCACCATCCGGACCCAAAGGGGTAATGGTAAGTAATTTGAAACCACAAGGCATGGCATGGTGGCACCAGGATAGGATTTAAGGGCTAAGACGGGACGGAACTGGGCAGGAGCGGTGGCAAAAAGTTTTTGTGGCAATGGCAGCACACAACCCGACAGAACGCAGTTACTAAGACACTGAGACCTAAGTTACCACAGACTCTCAGCCAGCATTGACACAAAGTCGAGTTCAAGTTTCAGTTGTGATGCAAGTTTTAGTTTTGGGACTGCGGACATAAATTATCACAGACAAAGTCATCCATTCCATTTCGAGCGAAACGCGCTGCCTGCTGGTTAGGGAGAAGGAGGTGGAGCAGGGGCTGGGGCTGTGGCCCAAGCCGCAGGCCGCAGACCGCCAGACAAGAGCGACAACCGCAGAGACTCCGGTGCACGGGATCGGGCTCAGTCGCGCTTGCGGGCGCTTGGCTGCTTGGGCTTAGTGTCGGTCTCGTATCTTCAGAATCACAATTCCATTTTAAATTAAAATCCAAAGATGAACGCGCGGAGACGAATACTCAGAAACCGAGGCGAATGAAACCCAAAGTGAAACAAAATGAACGCAACCAGGAAATCGAATACGCTTCGATGTTTCTGATGATGAGAATGTTGTCTTTGTTGTTGTTTTGAAGCCAAACGACTTTGTTGTTTTTGTTGCTGTTAAATAACCATACAAAGGGCCCAAACTGCTAATAAGAATAACACACAAAGCGCAATGGCCCATAAAGCAGGCCACAAAAAAGATAAATTGCATCTTCGGGATCACATGCATGCAGGTACCATAGCCTAATGTAAAGCCGATGCCGAGCCATGCGCTGTCTCACACATACATAAAATTATGCACATAATGGCCGTTGTATGATGGCGGGCAAGATACGGTCACAAAGAGTTACGTTCAAGTGCGGCTTGATTGTGGGTTTGAGTTTCAATAGATCTCCATTTTTGGCGCTAGTTCCATTGAAGTAATCTGAACCACTTGTAGCGTAGAATATGTCTCCGTATATAAATTTATTCATCGCAAATGTATCATTGCACGACCCATCGAAGCAATATCAACAAAGCAACCTTTGTTTGTCTTGGTCTCGTCTGCAATCAATTCATAGGCTTGATAGTTGCAGAATGGTTTTACCCATAATACCGATTTTCAAACATTGTTTTTGAAGCATTGCTCGGAAATTTTAAGTGAGTCTGTGTACTGCCGTAATTATTAAGAACTTTGTTAGAACAATTAATAATATGTATTAATTTTAAGTTATAATATTAAACTCAGGCCATAATTATTGTGGTGCAACTAAAGTTGAACCCAACTAAAAATTATTACACTAGGCAAAACCATGTTACTGATTTTAATGCAACCTATTTTTTTGAAACCTTTATAAAAAAATGGATTTTCAAATTTCTTGTGGGTAAGGATTTATTTAATTTTAAATTTAGTTTAGATAAGGTTACAATTAAGTCTTTTACACAATATAATAAAAATGAAATATTGTAGCAATATTCACGTTTTTATTAAGACAGTTGTGAAATTAAAAAAAATGTTTTAATTCAGGAAGACAATTATATTTGCTATATAAAAATGATAGAATGGAAAGTCTTTAACCTAGTTGTATCTTTATATTTTAAACGGTATTAGCTTCTTTGACGGGTAATTGTATCTTGGAATCATATGCTAAGCTATCTGTAGGCTTATTTACGTTTCGTGGGTGTTGTATATCAAATTGTAAGTATGTCTTCTTTTTAAGACTGCTTTAACGCATCCATCATATTAATAGTTAAGTTAAAATTTAAGTAAAAAGTTTAGCATAGAATAAATTAAAAATAAGTAAAAGGGTTCTAGTCGGGAGCTCCCGACTTGGGGATACCTTGAACCCTCTAATTCCAACACCAAATGCAGCTCGCGCTAACAGATAGAGAGTAGCGGGGAGGCGGCGATAGGTATAAAATGAAAGATTCTTGATATATATATACTTTTCTAGAAGCTACATGTCAAGTTTGGTGACTCTAGCTCTTATTATTTACCAAAATTGCTTAAAAAACAGGATTTCGATATACATTTTTATCGATTACTTGGAAACGGGGCAAGTTATCGATTATCGGAAACAAACTCGATCTGCGTAGGAACTAGGAGCACATACATCTAAAAATAAAGACTACCCTGAAACCATTAAAAATGGGTAAAAAGGGTATATTGTATATATGCAAAATGTAAATGTATGTAACAGGCAGAAGGAAGCATCTCCGACCCCATAAAGTATATATATTCTTGATCAGCATCAACAGCCGAGACGATCTAGCCATGTCCGTCTGTCTGTCCGTCCGTCCGTCCGTATGAATGAACGCAAGGATGTCAGAACCCATAAGAGCTCGAGACTTGAAATTTTAGCTGTATGTCCTCCTAGGCGTACGCAGATCTAGTTTGTTTCCGATAATCGATAACTTACTCCTTTTCCAAGCAATCGATAAAAATCGATATCGACATCCTGTTTTTTAAGCAAATTGGGTAAATAATAAGAGCTAGAGTCACCATACTTGATATGTTGCTTCTGGAATAATATATATATTTGCATTTGGTGTTGGCAGAAGAGGGTTCAGGGTATCCCCTAGTCGGGAGCTCCCAACTAGAACCTCTTACTTCTTTCTTATATATTAGTTTGACATTTTTTATTTATTGTTAGTGTTTGCCTGATTTAAATTGGAGACCTTTAACTTGTTTTCAAAAAAATTGTTTGAAAAGATGTCCAGGGATTCAGGGACTTTTATAAAATATACAATTCAGCTTAAGCTTACCTGCGACAAAGTAAGGAATGCATGAAATAGGGGTTTCTGGATAAATTCAAGTTCTAACATTTTTTTAGCACTATTTTTCAAATGAAAGAGCTCTCTTCAGTTAACACGCGTCTGTGATGGGCTCTATGAGCATGTGGCTACAAGTGTTTATGAACTGTTTACTGCCGTTAAAGTCACTTTTATGTGCAGTCCGTAGTCATAACTGTCGCTAGCGATGGGCTAGCGGAAATTGTCGAAGGTGCTGAGCGATCATCCCGCACAGAAGCTGTGCCAGGATCAAATTCAAAGTGCAGCACTTGGATGCCGACAGCCCTCTAAGAGAGTAGACAGTTTTATGTCTGTTTACCGTCGTAAATGTTGTTCAATTGCAATTTGAAATCGCGTTGGAGCTAAAACGGATCCGAGGCGAACCCTAACATTAGCCAGCGGTTCAAATAGATATACAAATAGATATGGCCAATGAACATCAGTAACAATGTTGTACAATATGAGCATTATTGAAAACTGCCCATATTGAACCGCTCAAAACTATAACCGACTCGTACAGGACGGGTTACACACAATGGGAATAGGCATAGAATGGTGAAAGAAAAGGAGAAATAGAAAAGGAAAACCAAAGGGCATGGCCAACTGCCACGTTTGCGTTAAGGGCAGAACAATGGCCGTATCTCAACGTTAGCTGATGTTGCCTTTGCTTTTGCTGCTGTTGTCATCCCTGCTCACCACATTTTATGGCCTTTCCTTAATCTGACAGATACGTCACGGCTGCTCGGCTGCAGTCTCAGGTACACACTGATCTGTATGTGTGCATGTCCAGAGTTAGAACTGACTGGGAAATGCCTTATTAAATATGATTGTATGGTACGGAATTCAAAATTTCGCTGCCATTTCCCTGCGATCAGCCAGGGTGACATCTGTTCAGAGGCGGCTATTTAAAGGTGGTTCGTCCTAGTTATGATAACAGTTAGTTGGTACAACAAACAAATGGCCACTGATCATCTCTGCGATTAGACGTGGCCCCGGCGCAGCAAAGCGTTCGCCCGAAAACTCTCGTAAATTATCGCAGATCAAAACAATTTGCACCGTCCCAGTTGTTGGGGGTTTCAAAGTCTTGGTAGGAGTCGTTCTCGGATGAATGCCATAATGTTTATTCACTGCGGCGGGCGAATCGGCCACATGGCGCACTTGCAGCCCCATCACGCTGGCGAAATTGCAATACTCTAATCGTAGGCAATTTTCAACGCGGCGTTATTTTGCAATATAAAAAAAAGCAAATGGGCCCAGCAAAGACACGAATTCACAGACGCACAGAGTAAACGTAGGTCGCTCAAGGGTAGGGTGGAGGGTGCGGATTGGCCATGGGGATGAATTGCCAATACAAACCTGACAAGCCATGTGCCATGTTAGAAAGGTACGTATTTATGGTATTTATATCAGAGAGAAGCTACTATCTCTAGTGCAGAGATGCCTAACTGACTTCGAAATAAGAATAGCAGCCGTGAATGGTAATTGTTTCAAAAACTACATATGCTTCTATGAAAAGTATGTCAACAAGTAAGAACTCGTTAGTCGGGTGTAACCGATTGCGCGATACCCTTTTCACAGTGTTACTACCCACTTAATCAGTTGTTGGCTCTAAGTCTGCAACCGACATACCATGTACATACTTAAGGTGGGGTTTTAGAGATCCCAGAAGTAAACATTAAAAATCTCCGAATTTGTGGTGGCTTCAATAAAAATTGTCACCAGGCTAACTTACAATAAAAGCCAATATGCTGTGTTTTGAAAAATATTTATATAAAAAACAAAGCACAAAATGTAGACGTTTATTTATGCATATAAAAAATTACTAAATTAATTATAATTAACTAAAAATTAAATGGGTTTTTATACCCTGAACCCATTAAAAATGGGTAAAAGGGGTATATTGTATTTGTGCAAAATGCAAATGTATGTAACAGGCAGAAGGAAGCATCTCCGACCCCATAAAGTATATATATTCTTGATCAGCATCAATAGCCGAGTCGATCTAGCCATGTCCGTCTGTCTGTCCGTCCGTCCGTCCGTATGTATGAACGCAAAAATCTCAGAACCTATAAGAGCTAGAGACTTGAAATTTTAGATGTAGGTGCTCCTAGTTCCTACGCAGATTTTGTTTCCGATAATCGATAACTTGCCCCGTTTCCAAGTAATCGATTAAAATGTATATCGAAATTCTTTTTTTAAGCAATTTTGGTAAATAATAAGAGCTAGAGTCACCAAACTTGACATGTAGCTTCTAGAAAAGTATATATATATCAAGTATCTTTCATTTGATACCTATCGCCACCTCCCCGCTACTCTCTATCTATTAGCGCGAGCTGCATTTGGTGTTGGAATATGAGGGTTCAGGGTATCCCCTAGTCGGGAGCTCCCGACTAGATCTTCTTACTCGTTGTATGTTGCTTTGTACAGATAGACACAATGGCGCAAGTCAGATTGTTGTAGTGAAATTAAACTTTTTTTACAACAACTTTATACTTTTCAGTTGAGAAAATTAGTTACATCTTTTAGTTAAACAAAAAAGAAGAGTTCCACTGTTCCACACAACCTAAAAGGGCAGGCAGCGTTCTACCTATGATTGAATCCAATTCGGCTTCTTTTCGACTACCAATGTTCCATATAAATTAGTATCATGGGAGCAATTTTATTAAATCAACAAAAATTCGCAATACTGACAGCATGTTTCAGCTCTGCACACACTGTGTC
The DNA here is from genome assembly GCA_035045725.1 of Drosophila ezoana. Classification (NCBI taxonomy): domain Eukaryota; kingdom Metazoa; phylum Arthropoda; class Insecta; order Diptera; family Drosophilidae; genus Drosophila; species Drosophila ezoana. The sequence continues at coordinate 478,765 of JAWNOU010000122.1, forward strand.
CGTTTTACGCCCCTTGTTTTCGGGAGTTTTCAGCCGAGGAAAGTTGTAAGTAGCCACAGAGAAACAGGGATGGGCCGCTTGGATGCCTTTTAGTATCGGGGTGGAATGGCTCGTTGATATAAAGAAGATTGTGTTTCATTTGAATGCGTTTCGCATTTGTCGGTTGGTTTCTTAGTTGGATATTATAATATATTGAAGATCGCTTATTTGCAGTTTAGTGTCAATGTCTGCAAAACCTCATCCCAATTCGGGTGGCCATACTCCCATTTCCTGCCCGTTAAATATTTAAATCTAGCCATACTATCTTGATCTTCAAGTCATACATATTTTTATTTATATAAACTTATCATACCAGCAATGGCTTCCGGGGCCGTAGCTAGATAATAGTATCTTCTAGTTAGTATGTAAGAAGTTTTGAAAACTTTCTGATGTTAAATATAGTTTAGCTCAGGTAATGGTTGATTCTAATTTCTATTTACATTTTTATTTAAATATCATTGAGCAACTGAGATGAGATTTTCCAGTTCGAAAATCGCTAAAGCACATATTCATTAGTCTTGAAAATAAGTTAGATAAATTTTAATTTGAAATTTCACCTATTCAACCTTTGATACGCATTGTGTGTAGGTTTAGCGTAATTTATTTTTTACAAATATTATTAAAAATAGTTTTCTACGTTTTCTACAATTTTTGTTATCGATAGTTTTTAAAAATCGCTGAAATACATTATCAAATATGTCTTTTATCTAGAGTGAAAATAAGTTTGCAGCCAATCGGGTGAAGCTAGAAATAGAATAGAATAGAAATACTAAGAATAGCTAGAAAATGATCAACAAATGATCGTTGAAACAATAGTGGAGCAAATCCATAATGCAATATCATAAATATGATTGTAAATGAATTTAAAGCTGACCTCTAGATAAGGTGAAACACCTCTCAAAAATATATATGATTGCTCTCATAGAAATTTTCGATTTAGAAATACCCTGAGCCTTCTTCTACGAAAAATGTAAGCTGTCATGCTAGGCAAGGTTTCGATGATTTGACACAAACCTGAATGGGTTCAGTGTATAATAAAGTTGATTTATCCCAAAAATGCATACATATTTATTACATATATGTATACCTAAAGCTTCTCCAAAAATAGTTTGAGTTATAAGCGCACAGCAAATGTTAAAAAAACAACATAACGATTTTTATCGATTACAAGGAACCGGGGAAAGTAATTGATGATCTTAAGCAAACTCTTACAGCGCGGGGACTGTAAGGACAATAAATTACATACACCTGTTTTTCGATTTTTCGACATGAGGGTGATAATTTCTAAGACGGCTAGGGTGCACTTTTATCACAAAAAGTAAGTTTCTAGCTCTTACGGGTTAGTCTGTCAAAAAAAAAACAGTTTATATGTATATCGATTGCGGAATTTAAAATATTGCCCCATCTTTCGCGATATCTGATTATAAGAAATGGAAACTGTTACAAGCCATCAATTCTCATTTGTTTTGTTCAATTTCTATTTTCGACAGCTCTACCCATATTGAAAAGTGAAAAATGTACGCCTTGGGCTTTAAATGAGCGCGGCAAGTATTCAACAAAAATGGAAAAATTCATTTCATTTTGTTAATAAATTATGATATAGCAACGGTTGTGCAATTTTGCGAAAAATAACAAGGGAAGAGGCCTACCCAAGACTCACACACGCACACTTACACACAGTTTGGATGAAACATGAAAAAGTGTCAGGGGATAATATCAACCTGTGCATTCGCAATGAGCTGTGAGATACACCCGACGCATCATCACAGTAGTCGCAGAAGAAGCAGTGGTAGCAGCAACCATACAGTGGGCACAGGTTGTCATTTTCAGAAAATGGGTAACTGCGTCAAGGTTTTGGACCCTTTATTTGCAAATATTGCACATGGACTTGGACTGGGTTTGCGACGGGAACGAAAACAGGAACAGAAACAGGGGCCAGAGACAATGGCATGGGGCGTATTTGTTTGCATTCTTAAAACACCCTTCGCGCATTAATGGCGGCAACGTCGAGGGCGATGACTGAGAATGAGGGTAAAGGCGCCATTGAACAGGGTGTTTTATGCATGGTTTTATTTATGCAAAATAATGTTTCAATTAAATGAAACGTGCTCTGTAATTGCCAAACATTACATTTACCTAGCGCCGTGGCCATTTTGCACCGCTGTTGCCAAGCGAGGATTGAGGATTGCTTCCCAACCCGAACTCGAATCCGCGCCGGGCTGGAAAGAATCGGAAGCAAAGGGAACATCTGTGGCGCTCTGTAATTAGGCCGCGCATATGCCGCAGCAACAGCGCCGGAACATTATCTGAATTTAAAATAGGATCAGCGCTCGGCATTTGCGGCTTTGTTTGCAATGTCAAAATATTATACATTTTTGAACGCTATTTGGGAACGACTTTATGTACCATAAATTATCGGACTCAGTTGACTGTACATACATATGTTTATTGCATAATTGCGTATTTTTGTATACAAGTACATATTGTATCTTTTAAATATATATGAATGTATGTAGCACTACGAATACTTAGTTTGCATGTAAACGATTCTTTAAAACATTATTTAATATTCAATATTTTTTCAATTTACTAATTAATATTGAAAAAAAAGATATACATTATATTTATTTGTTTATATGAACTTAAATGTTATATAAACAAATAGGGAAAATAAAATTACCAATACCAGCTACAACCACCAGAAAATATGTCCTGATCATTAACTGAAAACATATTGTCTAGATATTGTATTTGCTTAATTTAAAGTAAAGTGTTATGCACTTAAGCATATACATATATTTAATAAACCATAACCCCAATAAAAATGGTTAGAAGGTATGTATATATTATTGATCAGCATCAACGCCTGAGTCGATCTAGCCATGTCCGTTTATGTTTATTCGTCTGCAAACGGAAGACCGTTCGTCTGACTTAATGTAATTCGAGTGTAGGTCATCATTGTGCCCGTGCAAATCGAGTTTATCAAGAGATCGATAACTTGCCCACTTCCATGATTTTTAGCATATAAACCAAACTTGGCATGTAGACTCAAAAAAATGTAAACAACTTTTTTGTGTTGGTATTAACATATGTTTTAAGGCCCAATTTAAATTTCATAAAGATCGGAATTTTTACTTTTACTTTACTTGTTTTTGCGGGGTTTTGTGTATTTAGAAAGATATAATGTTTGTAACTGTAACTGCTGATCGGGCATTCCCTACTACACTCTTATTTGTTCTGCTCGAGTATCTGGCGCAGTTCTCGCTGAATCCGACATTAGGTCGATTTCTATTATAAATTCGGGATTTTGTTTATATATAAACATGTTTTGGGTATAAAATGGATTTTAATTCAAGCTTGTCCTGTTAAGTATAGTTTAATAAAAAATTCATTTAAACAATTTTAAAATATTCCCATGTGTTATGGCTATGGCACACGCCCACAACCCTGATTATAATGGCATACCACGTGCTTCCGCTAGAGTTTGCTTCTGCTCTCATATGTTGTGGGAATATATAAAACGGTGCCTTATCGCGTCAATTATCGTCTTCGGGGCCAGTTTATCGCAGAAACTTTTCTAATAACAGCATCCAAATGTGAACTTATGCCAAGCTACGTGCCTGGCATGGCGATGTCCTCGTACCGAACAGACCCGAAATAAACGTTGGTGCCTGCCTCCAACTCTGCACTGCCGCCCACTCACCATCAATAGGGCAATCTTTGGAACGCCATTTTGGCGTTTTCGAAAGTTTCTGTTATTTCATACATGAGCCATTTGCGTGCTTGTGTTTCCGTTTCCGCCAAAGACTCAGCTCGTTGACGCAGCCATTATGTTGTCGTTGGTCCAAACGGGACACGGTCTGGGCCCCCTCTCGCATCTTTCCCGTCACCACTGATTGGAAATCTTAGACCTTTTAGGGCTGCTGTAGCGGCTGATCTGTGTTACACATGTGCGCGCTATAAATGGTCTCGTTATGTGTGCTCTTATTATCATAATCCCTTGAGTTGTTGCCGCATTAATTAAATTTAATTAAAGACGTTTTGCAACATTTCCCTTGTACGTGGTAAACGTGGCAAATTGGAAATCATGAGTCATGAATCATGAAAGTCAACCCCTCGATGCGTACCCCAAATCCAATTTACTCTCCGAGTCTTAGCTCAGACGGAAGTGAAATCAATTTCCATAATACGAATTGTCTAATATTCGCATTAACTTCATTTGCAAGTGAGAATGTATCAATTAGCCATTAAGGGAGTACCGCCTAGCTCGATTCAATAATGACTGAAACGACTTTGCTTAATAAGTTTTGGTTAAGGCGGTAAGATTTTCGCCACGCATCTACACAATCGGTCCCATTTGCACTATTTTATATATTACTTATATAGAAAAAATTCAAGAATATGTAGTTTTAATGAAGTCGGATAGGTCTAAACACATTTCATAACAAAATAATAATACCCTCTAAAGGGTATAATTAGTCTTTATGATTGAGAATTAAATAAAGAAATATTGGTATTAAAATCTTATTTTTAGAATATTTCAATAAACATTTAGAACTAAGAACAAGAGTGGCTTAGTTGGGAGTGCCCCAAATACAGTTTTAATTTGCCAACACATTCGGATAGAGAAAAACACTATCTCATAAAACCCTTCTTGTTTTTATTGGCTATATGTGGGCAGCTTTTGGCAGCAACCCACGGCGAACTACGATCAAACTGTGCGCTTTACGAATTAACGGATGTGGTTTGGTTTTGATTAGTCTCTGCTGAACAAAAAAAGTTTCCTTAAAGTTTTTTTTTTTTATTATTTATTTTTCGTAATTTTCTTTGTTTTTTACTTAAGATTACTTTTGTCATACAGCGCCGTTTAATGCTTGTTTTTAATCATTAGCTTAGAAACTCTCATAGCTGTTGCTTGCATGTTTCCAATGACTAAACTCATTTAAAGCGAGTATATTTCCTTTGAATTGCTTCCAAGCGAACTTTGTGATCGTCTATTGGTTTATTTTGAGGTTTCTTATAACATACGCATTGCACTGCACTTTATTTAAAAATATTAGGGAAAGAGTTGCTGCATTTCAACTATATATGAGCCACTTCCTCTGTAATAGACTTGTAAGTCCCTCATAAAGTTTGAATATCATTCAATTACGTATATGCCGTGGTGAAGACATTTTTTATCGATTATTTCGAAAACCGAATTCGATTTCAACCTGTGGCTGAGTGAGTAAGATTTTGGTTTTTAATTGATTTAAAATTTGTATATGTATGTATTTGTTAATAAATATATTGTTGTCTTCTACGTATATAAGTTGTCAGTTTTTAGACTAATCGATTCTTTTAATATTTTATGACTCTGACAGGTCGGTCAATGTCTTGGATGGGCTTTAGTTATTGTTGATTTGTTATGTTGTTGTGTCAGAGACGTGCGAAAGAGTGAAACAAGTTTTCTAAAATATTTTAATTATTTTCGTATCATCATATAATACACAACTTGTCGCAACTAAAATTAAACTAGAACTAACAGAAATATCTTAGCATTAAACTCAAACAAAAATGTACGTTAAAAGCGTGTGTTAAACAAAATGCGCCGATTTCCTAGGCCATTGAACTAAACATATTTCAATTTAAAACTACCAAAGTATCAAAAATATTGTGTAGCAACAAGTTTAATCAAACCCATTCAGATTTCAAAATAAAACAAAAGGCAAAGGGTTTGCAGTTCACGTGGATGCATAACAAATTCCTATAAGAAATTATCGTATCTATGAGATAGTATAATAATATCACTTGAACCAATATGGGGGAAAACAAAGCAAAAGCATAGTTTAAAAAAGAATTGGACTGATGATAGACGTGTTAAAAGTGACTGCAATGAATGTTAACCGTACTACATACACGTATATGTATATATTCATATATATAGTATATAAGTTCATATTTGTAATATATATTTGTCGTTAATTTACGTTTTTGTTTGTATTTGCAAATATGCGTGTGTAAGATTTGCTTCACTTTATGTACGATAAATATATTTACTTTTTACCTTTACTTTGTATCTTCATTATATTAAATCAACTTGCAATTCTCCTCTCACTTTTTACGCTAAGTAAATTTAATTTTGGGAAGTTAAAACTCTACGTATATAGATTTTTACCGCGTTTTTTCTTTTTACTTGGCCTGCTCAGATTTATTGGTTGGGTTTTTCTTTTTTATTATTATTATTTTTATTTTTTTTTTTTTTTGTAGTTGTTGTTGCAACCTTAAGCTAATACGTATTTCAGAGTTTACTATTTGTAAGATTTAGCGCGTAGCATTTAACGCCGATTACAAACTTACATATTATTTTTCTATTTTAATTTTTTACTTTAATTTTATTCACTGGCAAATAGACATTTCTCTTGTTTTTTTCTTTGTTTAATTATTATTATTATTATTTTTATTATTATTATTATTACGTATTTGAAATCATGATTATGCTTTTGGGTATGTTGCATACCCTTCGTTACACATTAGAATACATCAATCTATTATTTGGGGAAATGTTTGCGCCTTTTTGTAATTTTCGTTTTTTTTTTATTTTGTAGTTCAATGTTGTTTTGTTTCATTTTGCATTTTTGTTAATCATGATTTACATATAGCTGGTATTATAATTAATATTAATATGGCATTGACGGAACTAATGTATTTAGAATTCGTCTAAGCAAAATATAAAAGCATTAAAAGCATACAACAAATTACAGTAAAACATGCAACACAATAAAAAGAAGATTGGAAGAGTTTTTCACTTAAGAACATAAACAAAAATGTCCAATAAATAGTATGTGAGTACAGAACGTACGTACAATCTTTATCTCTATAAGTAAGTAGGGGTATTATATTTTTAAATTCATACATGTATTCATAAACATAGTTAAACGAGTTTCTTTACCATACTATGTAATCCTACAGCAGTCGTAAATAATTTTACATATAAACTCGCTAATTGGTCATTGACAATGGGCCAATGTCTACGTAGCAGAAGTTTTTGACTATCTGACTATTTGACTATAAAATATCGCTCATTTAACATGGTTTTCTCCAATCATTGTTGCCAGTCTTGGAACCTCTACGATTCAGCGTTTGCTCTCAATGGCATTACTTTATCATTTACCGCTATTTTATATAGATCAATGGATTCATTAACATTACTATGCTGTGCACAGGGGGTAATTGTAACTGGTGGACATCCTTTGAATAAGGGGCATTCGAATCATAAACTAGTTAAAACAATTTTTTTCATATTCCTAGGCAATTCTGTCTATCAAATAGGCAATAATGTCTAAGGAAATAGCGATACGAGAATCAAAATGTAAAATAAAGTCAAATCTGGGTTTAGAAATATTTAAATATATAAAAATAATTAAAGCCTTTTCAGTTACATGTCCATTTGCCAACTTATAAACAAAATATCTGTGACCCACTGTGCACAGTCATTGCATGCACATATGTACTTGGTTATAAGTTCATGTATTTTTATCCGTTATATGTAGACTTAAACTACTATTTACTATGTAAAACTTTACGTATTTGAGTTATCAACTTTGTTTTGTTTTTTGTATTACACAGAAGAGACGAAAAAACGCCAAACTCAAGGCATCAAGCGACGACGACAACGACGACGATGGCGTTGACGATGACGATGACGATTACAGTAGGTGGTAGGTGGATAGTAGACGCTAGTGATAGTAGCGGTAATGATGATAATTGATAGAATATCCACGCAACATTTAGGAGTTGACTTTACTAACCGCCTTGAGAAGATCGTGATTGTTCTTATCAAGGGCGCTCATCATTCCAAGATTGCCACCAAGGCCAGCTCCAAGACCTTGTCCAATGCCAGCTCCGACTCCAACGCCTACTCCGACACCCATGCCCAATCCAAGCTTGAGATCGTTTTGACCGACAACGGAGTGGTGCAAGTGTCCCGGATTGTGTGTAATGATCGAGTGATGATCCTGCTGCTGTTGTTGCTGTTGCTGGTGCTGTTGTTGCTGCTGTTGCTGCTGTTGTTGCTGCTGCTGCTGCTGCTGCTGCACTTGCTTGTTCTGCTGGGCGGATTTCATAGTCTCCTGAGCCTTCATTTTCTCTTGTTCCTCTCGGTCGCGGCGTGCCTAAAGCGTGAATATGAGAAGAAGACGGTAGAAATGCATATTAAGCGACTATCTAGATACATTGCTGGCGACCTATTTTAAAATTCCATCTCAATCGTTTCGATATGCTTCCGACAACTTACCTGTTCGTTGATCTCTTTGACTGCGCGCAGCTCCTTCTTTAATTTCATGCGTCGATTCTGAAACCAGATCTTGATCTGTCGCTCGGTTAGGCAGAGCGCGTGTGCAATCTCTATGCGTCGTCGCCGCGTCAAGTAGTGGTTGAAGTGGAACTCTTTTTCGAGCTCCAGCGTCTGGAAGCGAGTATAAGTCTGGCGGCCGCGACGTCGCGGGCATCCGTTGGGCCCTGCAAACAAGAAGAGAACGAAGAAAGTCGCGTTAGTCACGATTGTCACGCACACAGTTCAAATGCTGCTATAGTGCTGGTTCCGTTTTTGAAAATTCTTAACGAGCTGCGAAGATGTTGTCAGACTGCCAAAAATGGATTTTCGCCTCGCCTTATGGTTGCAACACATGTGAACGAGTATTTGCATCGAATCGGCTGTTTTATGGAGCCTGAGTCCGTTAAGGCACTTGATTTGTGCCCAGCCAGAGACAGCACGAGCAGCAAAAACATTGTTTAATTGCGCGCTGAGAGTCGCGACTACTGGCAAAAAGCAAAAGGTAATGTGATCGAGAACAGGAACGAAAACGGCAAAATAAACTAAAATAGTGAACAGGGACAGGGACGAGAATCTGAATGCACTGTGAATGTTTGCTGCAAATTACGAGCAAAATAAATAATTTTTCTAACCAGGCCAGCTCTGACGTCAACCGTCAACTGACAGTCGACAGCGCCACACAGCGCAAGGCGAATCGCGGCAGGACATCAGCTCCCTGGGGGTCGGCTGACGGCTGGCCGGGTTCTGATTCCGATTTCAATGGCGATTGCACGGCATGTAAAGGGTGAACGAAAACAGCTTTCGCAGCAGTAGCTCCCGCTGGGTTGAGAAACGTTTTCCAAGCATTTTTGTCTTACTTTTCTCGATTTTCTTTGTTGTTTTCTCTTTTTTTTACCAATATTTCACGCTACCTGTGCGAATTTTTTGCGCGACGGTGCGTGGATGATACAGCGAGCGAAAAGGCAATGGAAATGTTCAAATGGGAATGGGCTTCGTGTTTATGTTTCGGAAATCAAAATTTCGCTATCTGCAAATTGCAGGCCAGGGATCACTTTTCCCGCTTGCTGTTTTATGACAGCACCTTTCGTTTTGCTTTTATATTTTCCTTATTTTTTTTTAAAAGGTTTTCACGTCAGCGGCAAATTTTTTATGGTTGGGCAAGTTGCTAGTTTCCGACAACAACGTAAAGGACAATTTTTGCGTAATATTTTGAAAGGTGCGTTTGTATGGAATTCCACTGGAGTTGTAAATCATCACTCAAGCATTTTTTACTTTCCTCAGTAAGGAAAGTTAAATGTGAAATGCAAGCGCTGCGTATCAAATCTATGATCTCAACGAGTATTTTATCATTTCGATTATTTAAATTGCACGTGAAATTCTGAAGCACAGAAAGTAATGGCCATAAAAAGAAAGAAACTTTGGCAACCTCCAAGAAACTTGAATTCTAATCAACCCCCAGTTAGTAGCAGACAGGCTACACAAATGCTAAACTAATCTTAATTATTTACACGCTACAGTAAGCAGCTACAATTCGTCCCATAAATCACGACTCCCAGGACACACGCGCCCCTTAAAGAGATTTACGACACTCACAATAGAGACGCACAGGTGCGAGCGAGATGGCTACTTTATGCACAGGAGTGCTGGAATCCAATATGGCTGCCGCAGTGTCTGTGTCGGACAGGTAGACACACGCGCAGACTAACATACACACACATAACGTCGTCATGGCAACAACTGTTGTTGCTGCTGCTGCTTGCAGAGAGAGGTCGACGGCGACGTCGTCGTTGCCGTTGCGGTGGTGAGTCGGCGCACAGTTGAGCAAGCCAAACGAAACCGGAATTTCGGAGAGCGGAGTTCGCTTTGAGCCAAACGGCAGCGGCAGACAAAGAGAAGCGCAGGACCAGAAATCTATCTCTGTACGAGACATATTGATTTTTCATTCAAGTTTACGGCAGATTTTTGTAATGGCCGTTAATGGTCGACTCGTTTCGTCTCCGGCCCCTGCGGAATGCACTCAATGCAGTTTTACTCACAAGTCCATCACACTCACTGGCGAGCGGGGCTATTGTAGAGAGATTAATATGAAATTCATATTAATATTGATAAATAAATTCCCGGATTAAAAGTTTTGCAATAGATCAATGATCTTTATGAATGTATAGGTATTGAACTTTTCTGTGAATATACAGTAAGGAGAGAGAGCTACGATTTCAAAATACTTTGGCTTCTATTGAAATTCAATTGTTAGTAAATAAATATTAGTTACTCAATTTGGTATGCCCTGAACACATTGAAAATGTATAAGAAGGCTATGTGCAATGTATGTAACAGGCAGAAGGAGGCATCTCCGGCCTCATAAAATATATATATTCTTGATCAGCATCAACAGTTAAGTGGATTGACCCATGTCCGTCTGTCTGGCCGTAAGTTCGTATATATGAGAGAGACTTTTTATTTTGATCGTAGGTCTTTCAAATCCTCGATAACTTGCCACATTTCCATAAATTCGATACCGAAATCGCGTTTTGTGAGCTTATCTCGGAGCTAATAAGAGCTAGATAAACCAAATTTGGTACTTAGACTATGTATACACAGATCTTAAATACTTTAATTTTGAATACCTCCCCATTTCTGCAAAAATGGTAGTTAACGCTTTGGTATTTACAAATAGTTGATTGCCATATGAAATTTCAAGTAAACCATTTGGAGCAAACTAAGGAAGCACAAGGTAAAGTGTGCTGGGTTCAGGGTATCTCCTAGCCGGTCACTACCGACTGGAGCACTCTTACTTGGTTCGAATTGATTTGTCAACAATAAAATAAACATTGATATAATTAAAATATAAAATCAACAATTAAAAATCTTTCATATTAAAATTTTTCTGTTTTAATTTATTTTCTCGATGTGTTTCTCACAGTTTCGTTTCTTGCAAACTCGTTTTCGATTCATTTAATTTTATCCGTGACTTCGATGGAATTACATCCCCGATGTACAGATAAAATTCAATGAATTTAGTGCGCATTTAATTAGCGGTAACTAGAAATCCAGTTTAAGTCTGCGAAGCTAGCCCAAGCGAACGGGTTTATTGCACAATTCCGTGCAAAATCAATTTTCTTACTACTTAAAAAAAATGAATTTGCGCGCCATAAACTGCGGCTGCAATTGATTGATGATGCGGCGTTTCTTAAACAGAATCCGAAACTGGAATTGTTCATTTGGGCATCTAAAATGATTTAGTAAGTGCGCAGCGCCTCAATGCCCCATGCTCAATGCCAGTGCACCAAATAACGAGGGGTTTGGACGACTATCGAGTAAACAAATGCAGCCTTAACAGATGCAGCCATTCCAGACTCATTGGTGTTTAGAAAGAAGCAATAAAGGTACGACTAGAAAATCAACGGTTTTCCGGAGCGGCAAATGGAAAGAGTGTGGAGGTGAATATTTACGGAAAGGCGTCCCAAGACACCGCTGAATGGGTCGTTCTATAACAATAACATAAAAAATTAAAAATATTCATTATAATAAACGTAATTGTTCAATAAACAGAGGCGCGTATCAACAAGCCCCAACCACAAATAAAAAGCTGACTGAAACTTATGATGACATTAAAATCATAAAAACAATTCAATGCGTACAATAAAGATACAAACACACAGACGCACGTAAATTGGCAGCCCAACCGACGGGTCCGGCTAGCAGTAAGAAAAAGCTTTTTAAGTAGTTTGTGTATGTGTGAGCAAATGTGTAGTTATACATATGAGTTTTTCGTACACTAATATGCAAAGTACCTATATGTATATGCCTACGTATGTGCACATATCGAAGGGTGTATGTATCTGTGCATATGCATTTGAAATTGGTGTCTGTGGGGTCGGCGACATGGACGGGACCGCTTGTTTATCAGGCGACATAAAATTTGTTGTAGAATAAACAAACATTTTGTTTATATTTTCTGTGCTTTACTTATTGTTTCGATAAAAACTAAACAAATGTACATAAAGTTTGACATAAAATTTGAAACATTGTGGCTAGTGTTCTTGTGTTGACAATATTATTTTTGTGGCCATTGTTGTTGTTGTTTTTTTTTTTTGCTTTTTGACAATTATATTGAACCGAGTTAATGTCTGGAAAAATATTCTATAATATCCTTTATTCTGCTTGGGTTTCGACAGTTGGAGAAGATTTGCTAGCAATTTCTTTTTGTCTTCATTTTTAACAGATTCCATGTTTGGAAGACTATTTTCTAATGAATCATCAAGATTCGAAGTGTGTCACCGGAAAAAGGCTTTCTTTCAAATCAATGCTTTATAGGTTAGCTATAAAATTCACTGAAACTGACTGTATGGGGAAATGTTGTTTTAATTGTTAGATTGATGTATAGTTATAAATGTACATCATATGTATTAGTTTTTCTATGTATTTAAAAGATGAAAATATGGTTTCATATGTACAAACATATATGATCAAGTTTTAAAGAGTAAAATACAGTAAAACTCTCATAACGGACACTTTTATTCGACGGTAATTTTGTCTCAAACCATTAGGAATCAAGCCATTCTCATTTGCCCTCTAAGGGGCACCTCGTCTTCAACATACAATAATTACGGTTGTTGTCCGCCCAAGAGAGTTTTCAGCTTTCAAAAAAGCAAAATAAAAAGTCAACATTACTGGGACGCCCATATAACCTTCAGGTTTGTGGATACATAGGTATCTGTACAAATTATGTCGTCAATTACGTCTATTGTATCGCGACTCAAATAATTAACGTAAAGGCTCTGGATTTTCTTTATTCTAGGAAATCCCCAAGTTGATTTGTGGTATTAAAAGTACATTTTATTCATTTATTTGGTACCTCGCGTCTGCTGCTAGGGTGTTTGCGTCTGGTTAACAGAGGCATTTTTCCACAATCCATACAAATATATTGTTCGTTTCCAGTTAAAAGTGTACGGACAAGAGAGAATTGTTCGGAAAAATGTTAAAAATAACGGTGATAGAGATTGTCCGTCCAAGAGGGGTGTCCGCCTTATAGAATTGTCCGTAAGCAGAGTTGTCACTATATAACTAAAAATATTTACTTTTAACATATGTTATGCTTAACAATCATTGCCCGCACAGCCGTATTATGAATCGCCGTTTTCCAAACACATTTGGAAATGAGGTCCATCATATTGATAAAGAACGATTAAAAAAAAAGATTTTTTAAGGAAGTACCCAAAGATTACAAGGAATAGAAAGAAATTAAACGTGTGAGTACTATTAAGTAAACGAATTTCACTATTTAGATACGTTTGTTTGGTGAGTCTGTTTAACTTCAAATTGAATATTCTCAATTTCGTTACATTTTTGATTAACTTTTTTGAACGGGTTGATCGGGGTTTTCTGAAATTTTGATTGTTTCTCGCATCACTTGGGCTTGTCTACACTTGCCTTTGGAATATTCTCTGCTCAATGTATTTGTGCCGGGCTTCGTATGTTTTATGCTGATTTGTTTATATTCGGTATGCATTTTCGAAACGAACTTCCCGGATGGCATGTTGAAAGATGTATAAACAAACATCAGACATTTAAGAAGCCCAACAAACACACATACAGCTCGGCTAAAACAAAATGAACAATGCGCGCCCAAATTTTGATGCCTCAACAATATTCCCTGGTTTCAAGCTGGGTGCCCTATTGCTGGCGTCCCTTAGTTCATTGTTTAGATGAGCTTGGAGACCATGTTTTGAGTATTTAGCACAACTTGCACTGTTTTTTTTTGTTGAATACACGACACAAAATGGCTTCCCCAGGGACCATGCGTTCAATGGAAATGCAAATGCGAGCCAGCAGCGCCAGGACTAATTAAACTTTTTAAGAAAAGCTGCTTAAAGGCTGTTGGTTGACGGGGCAAGGGCTTCCTCATCTATTCCTGGGCTACATCTGGCGCCCCTTGTGCGGCTTTTAGCAGACTGCGAGGACAAAGACAGCTCGAAGTGGGGGCGGGGCAGGTAAGCGTCGCCATTTACTTTCTAGCAAAAACGGGGGTGGCAGGAACTACTGCCTCACTAGGTTGCTGCCACTGCAAATAATTTATGTTTATTAAATTTATTTAAGTTTAATCAGAGTCGCGGCATCATGTTCTGGATGCGTCAGCGTAGACAGACAGATGGGTGGGATGTTGCTTGTTCCCGAGGGGTGGTTTCTGCGAGGCAGCACAAGCTGCCTACGATAGGCTGGAGTCGGGGATGCTTTTTGTGCAATTTATGTGCAACGCGTTGCCAATGTTGCTGTTTTCGTGGGCAAAGCTGTTGGCTGGACCCCACCCATATCCCCCTCCCCACGGCAGCCCCAATTCCAACTTCAGAAGAGATGTCAGACAAAGCAACAGCAGTAGCAGCATAAATTGCTAATTGTGTGCTTAATCTTGGAAAATATATGGTTATCTCTATGTTCTATGGCCTGCGCCGGAAAGTCTCTGCTGTTGCAAACATTATCAAGTATTAAGTGCTCACTCCTCGGGGATTAATATATTCTCATCAAATATTTCGCACCATTATTGAAATTGCTTCTTGTTGCTGTTGCTGTTTCTTTTGCAGTTGGCTGCTTAATTCAACTGCCAGTTCAGGGAAATAGTATGAATTTTGGGGCTCATTGGAAAATATGATAGGAAATTATTTGCAAAAGGGAAAACAGTTTAGGTTTATGCAAATACAAATTAAGTTGAAAGCTTGACCAAGTCAAGTATATTTCACATTATAAACAAAGTAATTTGGGCTCTTTTAATTTGAATTACTATTTAATTATTTAAACTAATTTAGTATACTCTAACATTTTTCCGTCATACACGTATTTTAAACCATAGATATATTTATATATATATATTAGCAGGTATAGCCCGGCCTTGCCCGTGGCACGTATGTTATACAATCAATGTTCTCAGAAAGCTTTGAAAATGATTTTGAAACTGAGCGGACGGTAAACAAACTATTTTCATATAAATAGATCGGATTGTTTTCCGCCTTTTTACCACTGTTGCAATTGGAATTTCCCAAATCGCTGAATCACGTATTCATCATATTATTATGTCAAGCTTTGAAAATAAATTTGATGCAAATCGGACAAAACTTAAAATTCACCAAAAAAATCTTTAAAATGCACTTTTCACCGAAGGAGTTTAGATTTTACGAAATATGCGAAACTCGTCTCAAATGATTTCTTATGTAGATCCTTGGAAATGAATTGGACGGCGAAACGTCAACTACCAAATCTTTGACCCCCATTTCCACCAAGGAGGAATACACTTTTGGAAAAGTGTGAAACACCCCTCAAATGAATTTGAACAAAGAACTTTGAAATTGAGTTTGAGGCCAATCGGATGGTAAACAAAAAAGTTGCATACAAACGTGTTTCGCGATTTTCTCCATACTTGCGGGTGGAGTTTCCCGAAACCCCGTCTTAACGTGCACCTTCATCATATAAGGTAACTACAGTGAAAATTTCTAGCTTCCTAGCTCTTACGGTTTGGGCTGTGCGTTGATCACCAATCAGTCAGTCAGTCAGTCAGGACAAACAGTTTTATATGTAGAGATATTTAATTATTTAATGGTATTATCTACATATATATATAAACTGTTTGTCCAGAGTGAGTGAAGCTACAATTTGAACTTTATATAGCTTCTGTAACGAAGGCTCATTCTAAGGAGGGGTTTCGAAAAATTCCAATCGCAAATGTGGAAAAATGGCAAAAACAGGTTGAATGAAACTATTTTGTTTACCATCCGATTGGCGTCAGATTCATATTCAAATTTTTTTGATCAAATGCTTTAGATGGCAATTATAAATTCCAACTTTTTGTTGATAAGTTAATCGAATTCAAAATAATTTTCAAATATATATAGTATGTAAGCTATGTATGGCCTAAAAGTTGGAGTTAAAGATAGTGCGCATAGACAGAACAAGGCCGGAAAATACCAGCTAGTTTAATATTAGCCTTTAACATATATATATAATAATAATAAAGCTGATTTGCTTAAGCTTCATTATAGTATTAAAATATGGATTGCATATATATAAATATATATATATATATATATATATATATATATATATATATACAAATAATTTACATATATGTGTTTATAGCTTGGCTACAATCATTATCTTCTGTGAAAGCCTCCATTGTACCTTACACGCCTACACACTTTGCGATTGCAATCCATATTTTAATACTATAATGAAGCTTAAGCAAATCAGCTTTATTATTATGGGACTACAAAAGAAAACGCTATTATATTATTGTAATATATTGGATATGTCCCATCCATAGATTTGTCGTCAATTATCGATTCCTACAGTAAAATAATAGTCTCCTTCTGGTTCGTTACTATCTTTAAAGACATGGCACTGATAAGAGCGTGTACGCCTCTACAACTTTCTTAAAGAGGAGCTGCTACTTTCCAGCGACACACATGTCTAATGATTTTTGTGGGTGTGCGTGTACGAAGATACTCGGAACATCGCTGTTTTGTTGCAAAGAAAACGGGAGCGAAAGGGAGCGAGAATAACAGCGCATAACGACAACAACAAAAGCGAAAACAACGGCGCAATGGCAAACCATTAGAGCCATTCACCCTTACTGTCTTTATGGCATTTTTAATCTCGTGGGTGGTTGGCACCCAGCACCACCCAAATGCCCACCCAAGCCCGCATCTACTAAGAACGGGATGAAAACGAAGACGAGGTCGCAATTTTTTGCACGCACTGCAAATACGGGGGTGTGATAAGACAAAATACCCGCCGTAAATGTGAAATATATATGGCCAGAAGTTAAAAGGAAAAACGGGCCACCACCCAAATGCTTTACTCAAAAGTGCACAACTAGGCGATACCCTATAGCCAGCTCCGAGCTGGCGTGGCAAGCATTCGAACCTTCTCAAATACATACAATCAAGCACGCATTCCGCAAACTGCACACTTTGTACAATGGCTGCGCTTCTTCTTCGAGTTGGGCGCTCGTCATTCTATTTTATGTACAAACAAGAAGCTAAATTCTAAAAGAAGCGTAGGTAAAAACTAATATTTATCTTGATCTGCGCAGATATTTAAAACTTGAAGTGTTTAGCTTTAAGGCTCTGGACTTGAAGCGTTCATACAGGCAGATCGACATGGCCAGATCGACTCGGCTTTTAGTACTGAGCAAGAAAACATGCAATATTTTCTGCTGCCTGTTACATAAAGTTGCATAAAACCGCTATACCCCGTTTAAACTTGGTGTAGAGTAAAAAATAAGCAAAAGCCTTGCTAAAGGAGGCGAGCAAAATGAGAGGGCGACTTGCCTTTTAGTACTGAGCAAGAAAACATGCAATATTTTGTGCTGCCTGTTACATAAAGTTGCATAAAACCTCTATACCCCGTTTAAATTTGGTACAGAGTAAAAAAAGCAAAAGCTTTGCTAAAGGAGGTGAGCAAAATGAGAGGGCGACTTGCCTCTCTACCCGAGGCCGTGAAAGGTACGATAAATTTGTTGTCCGGTCCAAGGGGAATGCGAACTAATTTTGAACAGACGAGGCAAGGCAGGCAGGCCTGATTCCATTCGGGCAGCTGGAACATTTGTAACGATGGCCGATAAATAGCATTAGGCGTCTAGAATTGGTAATCCGCAAGATTTTTGCCAATGACGGCCTGTGCTTGACAGCTGTCATTACTAGTGTTGTTGCTGTAGCCGCAGCTACCGGGCACGCGTTGCCAACTGACCGCAACTTAAGCACACTCAATGTATGTATGTATGTACATGTATGTACACACACAATGTGTGTGTGTGTGTGTGTGTGTGTGTGTGCCCCAATTTAATTGCAAAAGAAAGGCGTTTAATGCGCATCAGTTGTGACTAAAATCACTGCGAATCGACACGACAATCAACTGCCATTCAATGATGGCAACGAAGTGGTGCCCAGAGTGTGTGTGTTTGTGTGCGTCTATCTGTGAGTCTGTGTAGGTGTGGCTGGGTCATCAACACTTTTCGGTGCCTTTGTCTGGATGACGCAGCAGCTAAGACGAAGAAAAGAAGACCAACAACAACGGCAACAATAACGAAACACAAAAATACAACGAAAAGGTTCAACGGCGACTGCAATTGGCCTCGTCTTGCCCTTTGGACGCCTCATTGGGTTTCAGCAAAGGCGAAGAAATTGAATTGAAATTGATTGCCTTCATTGGGTAGATGTTGCTATTGTTCTGGCTGTGGCTGTTGCCAGGTTCATTTGTGCGTTCTATGAACCTTGGCAACATTATATCGACTTTTATTGAAAACACATATAAATTGCTCCAACCGATTTGAAATGAGAAAAGTGCGCAGTCTCGAGTATTCCCGATGCGTTTACGGCCCACTGCACACAATGACATCGATATTGACATTGTCGCAGTAAAATGTCCACTCTCTTCAATCCCCATCCCAGGCAACGCACGGCAATCGTTGTTCCTATTTGGTAAAAACAAACACGAATTACGAATTTCTATTTCGACGACAACTTGAGCAGATGTCGACCATAACTTAAGTTGCGTGGGCTGTGCCATTTCGACTTAAAACGATGACGTATTAAAATACCATTCCAAGAGGGGGGGCGCGTCCCCCAGTTGCTCTATCAGCCGTTCCCCTGCCCTTCGGAAACGTGACATTTAAATTCGTATAAAAAAAATCGATCGATCGATGCATTTGCTGCGGGTTCTATATTTACCTAGCCGTACATAACTCATGCTTAGCCTCCATTCTTATACCCATTTCCATTTCAGGATCCATTCCCGGACTCCGGCCCGTCGCATAGAAATTTCAATGTGCGTTGGCTGCCGTCCCGCAGCGCACAATGCTCGTAACTTCATATTGTCGGGGCTTTCCTCTCTCGCATTGGTTTTTAGGTGTGGTCCTGTTTGCTTCTGAGACTCACTCACCCACACACCGACACTCACACACATACACTCTTCACAAAGGTTCCCAAATTGATGTCTGGTAGATTGGATTGGTAGTATGACGACAGCTGACCACAAACATAGCTGCAGCTCAAACTTGAATACATTCGCCCATTTTCTAATTTTCTTCATCGTTCGTTAGCTGTCAAACTTGATTAATGACTTACAGATACACACGAAATTGAGAGTGTGTGTGGTATTGGCTGTTTGCTATTGGCTGTTTTTTTTTAAATGGAGAACCCAGGACCATTTTGTTGTACCCTTTATTGTTTGCGCCCTTCAGGTTCTTGCTTCATTATTACAAAAATTAATATAAAATATATTTGTACATATGTGTACATACATATGTTTGTAAAAATGTATGAATGGTTGGAAGTGTTGTCAAAAGTTATCTGAATGGCTTCATTTATGGCACAAGAAAAGTTGCTGAGTGTCTTTTATTAACAAATAATTTTCTCAATTATAACAATGAAAATAACGAGTTTTAAAGGGAGGTTTCGAAAATAATGCATAAGCTTAAGTCTGTTATTTATAGCCTTCCAGTTTCCTGGATGATATTTCCTTAATGATAAACCGAAATAACTACGCTTTACATTCGACTTCACTGTTTGTTCATAAACAAAAGAGACATAATATAAAATATACAGTAAGTGATTGTTAGGTAAAAAATATAGGCGCAAGCTGGTTGGTTAGTCCATCTGTAGAGCATACGAAAGTCTTATTAACCAATTATACACAAGACAAGAATGTTTTTATGAGTATTTTGAATATTTAAGTCCGATATAGTGTTCCGATCCATCCGATAGACAGACCTACCAAAGTTTAATAACGCTAGAATATTTTGCACAGAAATAGACAAACACGCCGCCACTTATATTGGCAAAAATTAAATTTGGGAGCTCTATCTTAATAATCTCCTATAATCTCTAAAAATTGGATGTCTCCAGCTTTTGTGCATGAAACAAATAAACCTTTGTTCAGCCCATTTTAATTGTAATGAAAAGCAAACAAAATACTTTTGCCTTTCTATACAAAATACTTCACAGTCCGTTATAGCATGTTTAAATAAAAATATTAAGTTATCAATAAAGTTTGAAATTTGAAAGCGTTTCGAGAATTGTATTAAGTATCCGTTTTTATACCCTGAACCCATTAAAAATGGGTAAAAGGGGTATTATGTTTTTGTGCAAAATGCAAATGTATGTAACAGGCAGAAGGAAGCATCTCCGACCCCATAAAGTATATATATTCTTGATCAGCATTAATAGCCGAGTCGATCTAGCCATGTCCGTCTGTCTGTCCGTCCGTCCGTCCGTCCGTCCGTCCGTATGTATGAACGCAAGGATCTCAGAACCTATAAGAGCTAGAGACTGAAATTTTAGATGAAGGTGCTCCTAGTTCCTACGCAGATCGAGTTTGTTTCCGATAATCGATAACTTGCCCCGTTTCCAAGTAATCGATAAAAATGTGTATCGACATCCTGTTTTTTAAGCAATTTTGGTAAATAATAAGAGCTAGAGTTACCAAACTTGACATGTAGCTTCTAGAAAAGTATATATATATCGATTAGGACCTAGGAGGACCTACAGCTAAAATTTCAAGTCTCTAGCTCTTATAGGTTCTGAGATCCTTGCGTTCATACATACGGACGGACGGACAGACAGACGGACATGGCTAGATCGACTCGGCTATTGATGCTGATCAAGAATATATTTATGGGGTCGGAAATGCTTCCTTCTGCCTGTTACATACATTTACATTTTGTACAAAAACATTGTACCCCTAGTACCCATTCATTTTTGATGGGTTCAGGGTATAATTAATCGTTCACATTAATGACAACAACTAAAACAATTGCAGAGTGCATTAACCGGCGTGTATAAATTCGTAATGAAATTTATATTAACGACTTATTGCACTAATTTATGTTGGCTGCCGCGAAGGCCCAACAACAATTACAACAGCGAGAAAGCAACAACCGGAATGGAAAATGGCTGGGAAATGCAGTGGAACACGCGAGGCGTGAAAAACGACTCAACAAAAGTTGCACCTAAGACAAAATGGCAACAACAAAAACAACAACAATTTGCTTAAATAAAAGTAATAATAAAACTATGCAGCGGATTTAACTAAATTCAAATTATAATTAAAATTAATTAAATTACAAAAGTTAGCGTCGAGAATTTGTGACATGTGCGAACGAATGAATAAACTCCAAATGGAAATAAAAGCGATGGGAGGGAAAAGGTGTGAGTGTGTGTGCGAGAGAGAGAGAGAGAGAGAGAGAGAGTGGGTGTATGTGTGTTTGTGAGTGTGAGTAATATTGTCTGTGGAACGTGTGCGCTTTTAATTTGATTTCGTCTGCAAATTTACATGAAATGGTGCAGGACGGAACGCCAGCCTCCGCCTGTTTGCCTGCCTGGCTCTCATTTTGACCCCTAGTTGCCCACTTACCCCGCTAGGCAGACAGCGCTCCCATACTCTCATTCCCCAAGTAATTCAAACTCTTTCGCCAATTTGCGCCACTGGGGCATTAAAACCACAGATTAACAGCCACACGGGGTAGTTAAAAACTTCATGCTAGCGCAGAGCGACGCAGGGTGACGCAGGGCGGCGCAGGGCGGCGCAGGGTGGTGCGGGGCTTCGTTGTCGTCGTTCTCGTTGCCGTTGGCTCGCACTCCCAAACGTGTCATTTCAAATTTTCTATAGCCGTGGAGAAGAAAAAAAAAATACGCCACGAAACGTGCCGATAACACGGTGTCGTTCATTTATCCCGCCCTCTTCTCGTGACACGCCCTCGAAAGGCAAGAATGCGAGCGAAAGAGAGAGAGAAAGAACGAGTGTGTGAGATAGAAAACGTCAAATGTAAATACCACAAAAAAAAATTAAACAAGAAACAACAGAAAATCGGAAATTAAACAAAACCGAAACGAAATGGAATTCGCTTATCGCGCCTCATAAATTAACCCTTGCAGCGTCCGAACAGACCCGGGATAGTGGCTGTGGATGGCCCTGCCAGCTCTCCGTTTCCCGCCCACTCAGACAACCAAGCAAGACAGATAGATTGCGAGACAGAGACGGACTGAAGACTAAAGAGACGAGTAAGCGTTAAGTGGTTGCTAGGGTCGGTAGGCCGTGGCCCGAAACGACGTTTATCTGTGCCGGGCAGACACGGCGACGATGCAGATGCAGATGCATACGCTATAGATCCCGAGACGCGTTCAACCCACTGTTAATGACATTGGCATCCGCTGTGGTTGGATCGAAATTGTCATCGTAACTGAAATTGTAATTGAAACAAATGCATTGTGCTGTTGATTGGGTTGCTTTGACAGTGAAGCGATTGAAACTAAAACTCAGACTTCGAAACTGATTAAGGCTAAAAATTGAACTGTTGCAATTGCCAGTTTGATTCAATGCCGCCTCAGTGCGACCCCCAACCCTAACACGATCGCTTATCATGAGTTACGATTATGGCATGTTAAATTAATAAAATTAATGAATATTATTGTTTAGCGCGCTTTACGTGCATATACCACAGCAAAGGTAATAAGGCAAACTATATAAATCTCTGAACCTGTATATAGACAGCCTGGAGTTGATCCAAGGACAAAACACCACCCCATCATACTAACTCTTTCCATTAATAATACATACTAAGAAAATACTATTCTATTCATATGCATTTTTTCAGCTGATAAATACAACTTTTAAACAAAGACTTTTTTTGTTGCTCTTTTACATATAAGAAATTTGCTTTGTATTATTTTCCATCAAGTATATCGAATGTTTTTATATTTTGTGTAAAAAACTCTTTATTATATAACTTTGATAAATTTGAGAGTACACGAGAAAGCAGGGATATCTTCGGCACTCCTTTTCATAATGCTCATAACGTTTTGCTCGTATCTAAGAAGCGTCTAACGACACATGTACAAAAAGAAAACTTTTGCAATGTTGCATGACGATAGTTTTAAAACTAAGAGACTAGATCGCATAGAAACAGACAGGCTGTCGGACGGACATGGCAATATCAACTTGGCTGTTGATACTGACCATGAAAATATATGTTATAGGGTCGGAGATGTAACGATGCGTTACACATTTCGAGAAGAAATTATAATACCCTCGTCAAGGGCATAACAAACTAACCAAGTCCCGAAAGCGCATTATAGCGAGTATTTATTGTACATAAAATCTACGTGCTATGTTTTGTTGGAAATAATTCAGAGCGACATAATTTGAAATATAATAAAATATTATCATAATTGTCTTATAAATGCAATTAGACTCAAAACAAAATCAATTATTGAAAATCAATTTGTA
This sequence comes from Drosophila ezoana, assembly GCA_035045725.1. Lineage (NCBI taxonomy): Eukaryota > Metazoa > Arthropoda > Insecta > Diptera > Drosophilidae > Drosophila > Drosophila ezoana. The sequence goes on from JAWNOU010000122.1 coordinate 502,388, forward strand.
CAATACCATTCATAATGTCGATGTTACCAAAATTAAAATTTTGGATTTTATAGTTTTCATTCACCTTAAAGGTTTGGTATATCATGATGATAATATTACTAAATGAGCCACTAATGAATGGGAAGTGGATACGATATAGGATAGGGGGATCCTTCACAAAATTTGAAAAGCTAAAAAAGAAAAGCTTAAAATTTTAATAACAATTACTGACTGTTCTAAACGAATAATTTGCAACTACTACTTTTTAATGTATAGATAAATATCGAATTCCGTCTTCTTAACCGATTCTAGGCACGGTTACAAATTAAAACAAGTAAGAGGTTCTAGTCGGGAGCTTCCGACTAGGGGATACCCTGAACCCTCTTATTCCATCACCAAATGCAGCGCGCGCTTATAGATAGAGAGTAGCGGGGAGTTGGCGATAGGTATAAAATGAAAGATAATCGGTATATATATACTATTCTAGAAGCTACATGTCAAGTTTGGTAACTCTAGCTCTTATTATTTACCAAAATTGCTTAAAAAACGGGATTTCGATATACATTTTTATCGATTACTTAGAAACGGGGCAAGTTATCGTTTATCGGAAACAAACTCGATCTGCGCGGGCACTAGGAGCACCTACATCTAAAATTTCAGTCTCTAGCTCTTATAGGTTCTGAGATCCTTGCGTTCATACATACGGACGGACGGACGGACGGACGGACGGACAGACAGACAGACGGACATTGCTAGATCGACTCGGCTATTGATGCTGATCAAGAATATATATACTTTATGGGGTCGGAGATGCTTCCTTCTGCCTGTTACATACATTTGCATTTTGCACAAAAACATAATACCCCTTTTACCCATTTTTAATGGGTTCAGGGTATAAAAAAAGAAAGTAATTTAGACCAAACGCCCAGAAGTAGTCACTCACATCTGTGGACAAATTGGAATGAAAGCGAGTTAATTACTTGTCAAACAGCGGCTGTTAGTGTTGTAAATTGCGCAAATGGATTTATTTACAGAGCAAACAAACGAAGCCAGCGGCGATCGGATAAGGGGCAGGGTGAGCCAACTCGAATATCAAACGATCTGTGAAGCTAAAAGCAAAGCTCTGGCACGTACACAAGCCGCCGGGGCTTTGTCTGCCTCTGCCACGGTTCCCCGTCAAGTCCGACTCTTGTTTCGGCTCTGTTCCAGCTGAAGCTGCCAGACTGCCTGGGCTCCATACTTGTTTGAACAGCGCCAATTACACGTCTTGCAATTACATGCCACCGTCGAAATCAAGAGCATCAGCTAAGAACATACAGTTTGACATTCTCTGCGTATGCGCAATGTGCCCGTCAGTTAGGAAGTAGACTGCTTCTACTACGGACTTAATTTTAATTAAGGGTACTAGCCAATTTATGACCGCATTTACAATAAGGATTTCCACTTAATAAATCATTTGATTAGAATTAGCCAAGGAACTACTTTATCAAGTGATAGCATCGAATAGAAAAGTCTGAAGCAGCGCATATGGACAATACTATAATCAAAACCAAATGATTGATGTATTTCAAATACTTGATTTGTTCTCACATTTATGTTGCTTTATATGTCCTAATTATCAACTAATTGAACCAATGGCTGCAAAAAAATTGTGACGTGTCACATAAAAACCGAATCGAATGGCGGGCGCAGTCGTTAATCTTTTTATGACTCCCATTGTGTACGATCGTGAGCTGGTGCTACTTGTGTTTGTTGATGACTGTTCTTTTGTATTAAGATACTTGCGTTTTATAGACGATATCGTTGAACTAAGTAATTTAAGCGAATTGCATAGCGGCTGCCATCTGGGCCACATGGAGGGGAGCTTGAAAGCTGCCGAAAGTCTCCCTGCATATTATCGGGCAGCATAAGCAACGCCATTAACGCACATACTTCTGAAGCAGCGATCATTTCGGTGCTCAGAGTGGTATCAGACACGAAACGTTGCGGTAGCTAAAGTGACCATCATTATGCGTGACGCAGGACAATCCGTAAAATCGTAAATAGATCATAAAACGCTCGTAAAATTAATTTAACGACAAGAACAGAGTACGCTCACGATCGACGCTGACAATCAAATCGATCAATCGAATTTGCTTGAGTAAAGCCAAATCGAGTTGAGTTGAATTGAATTACACTCTCTTTAATGGCTAACTATTTGGCGCCTCGAATTTGTGAATTTGGTTACGTGCCCAATTCAGATTCGGCCATTGTTATGGGCATCACACTCATGAGCCTGGTATTTTGGGTGGCCTGGGTGCTTCCAATTAAATAAGCTGAAAGCGGCGAGCAGTCTATCAAAGTGATTTATGATCATACCCGACACTTGACTCGCATGCCATATTGGCACTATAATTTCTGTTTGATTATCTTCCCCTGCCAGCAACTTTCACATTTTCACAGTTTCTCGGTGCCTGCCAGTTGCCGTATGTTTCCATTGTTGTGTGAAAGATGTTAGCCGGAAAATGACTTCAATAAACAAACGATCGCACTAGGTATGCAATAGGATTCAAAAGATTGAGCACAGGATTTATGACAGGTCGCTGTGAAAGTCACAGTCGCAGTCAGCAGGAGTGAGCCTTGTGACGAATGTAGCGAGAAGGGTTCAGCTGCACATGGAACGCTCGTCGGCACTCAGCAGGTAAACATGGTTCAAGGACATTCCGACGTAAAAAAAGAAAATTATGGAAAAGGCTAGAGACAGCCTTTTTCCATACTTCATAATTCATATGTATGCATATAACCCATTGTCCAATGTCATTCGATGGATTTTTCAAGGGTTTCGCTCACTAAGTGCTTTATCGGCGGTACTTACCATTAAAATCGCCACAAACGACACGCTCAAAGGGACTTCCCATCCAATCTGTAAAAATGGAAAAGAAAATGTTGAGTTTTTTAATGCATGTCATAAAAAGTTAGTGAAGGTTGCATATTTCTAATTGCTCGTTTAGCCTTGAGCGTTATAAAAGAGATCTAACTACACATGGATCACATACACACACTCACACATGGTTCCCTTTCCCTTTTGCATTTCAATGACCTAGCTAATTATTTACCATTGTTTTTTTAAACTTTTCTTGCATAACCCACAACATTCACCAGCGATCTATAAGTCTTTGCCTTTTACTCAAGCAAGCCACTCAGTCAAAGCATTTTAAACTTAGTTGTCAGCTCCGTGTGCAAAAAGCGAAGCCACTGCATTCCCATTCCTATTCCAAGGTCCAGACCACCAACATAGTGCCCAATAATCAGTGACCAGTGACCAGCGCACAGTGCACAGTTGAACCGGCTTCATCCAAAGTGGACCACGACGACGACGTGACGCCTAATTAATAAGCAGATGAAGCTGTTCGGCGTCTAGCCTGGCGCGTTTTTAATTAAAATACACAAATTTCAGTGCAGTTGCCCTGTCGCGGTTGGCATTTTATGGCACAAACAGACAATCTCTAATATGTATGCATGTCTGTATGTATGTTGTATGTACAAATTCGCCAAGTCGCCAAGACTCGTAGAAGGTAGGGGCTCTGAGTAGGGTAGGGCATGGGTTATTTTGTCACTTAGTGATTCCAGAATTTATATGTACGCATACATAAATTAATTCAAGTAACCAGTTTTCAGACTCTCCTTTCTCTCGCTTTTGTTCTAGAAGTTGATTTCATTAGCTCTGTTGCATGTAATGCACTTGGAAATTCTAATTTTCTTGAGCCCCCGCCGCCCCTATTTGCACATGCTGCCAGCATATTTTGAGTCGCGCTTGCATCGCTTTTCCAGATAATTAAGAAAAGTTAACCTCTTTGCTTTCTTATCAGCATAATCAGGCACAGCAGCTACTCGTCTCACACCCTGGCCGTAAGCAAAGCTACATGGCTGCAACATTGTAGTTGTTGTCTGTTGGCTGGTTGGTGCAACGATGTGAAAATGAAAATTCATTCAGACGCCTTGGCGTAAAATATTAAAATTCATTAGTTAAATTGCATTTGGCAAGCATTCAGCTGTAAGGCGGTGCGGTGCCCGCTGCTGCGTCCGGGTCTGGTTGGCTCTGTGATGTGGCTCTGGCCAAAAAAAGAGCGCGAGAGACAGAGAAGAAGAGAGAGGGGGAGGGAAAGGGAGAGAGAGAGAGAGAGAGAGAGAGAGAAAGCCAATGCTTAGTAGAGAAAATGTCGGTATCGGGGCAAGAATGACTATGTTGCCTATGTCTTGACATGGACTCTGGCTGCGCTCTGCCCCGTCTGACGCTCTCTCTTTCAACTGCATCTGCATTATTGTATGACTGCCTTTGTTTGTGTGTGTGGCTGCGACGATATGTCGCGCACTTGGCTGCCATAATGGCGTCATGCTCATATTTACTTTCATCGCAGCCAGTCGTCTATGATCTCGTTGACAATTTTATGCTGTGGTGCTGTAAGCTAAAGATACGCAAAATATTTCATTGTGCGAAACACCGTTTATCTTCTATCAGCAGCCAGTCCTACGGGTTTCCGAACACTCGATTTGTCTTGTTTTTACACAACAAAAACTACAAGTTAGCTACTTAGATGCGAAAATTGGCGGTAACTAGAATTTTTAGTATCGAACCTGTTATTTATATATATTTTAAAACCCCATTTAAAATAAAAAATAGATACTGAAGCGCAATTCTCTGTTTGCTTCATTTAATTTAAGTTGTTCCTTTAATCAAGAGAACATATAAAAAACTCCAAGTGTCTTGGACAACCCAAAGATGCACAATACTTACTATATATAAAATATGTAAGGATTATAACGATAAAGAAAATTTTTTTTCTGAGGCCGATTAACCTAGGAATGTTTGAGCTGATGCAGTAAATTTTGCTATAAATATATCGCAAATGATATCCTTTTTTATCTAAATTCTCAGCTGGAAGATAATCTGCTCCATTATTGATGCGATTCTCAAAAATGGCAAGTGATAGCGAGTTTATAAATCAGTCTAATTGGTAGTACGTATATTCATATTGTGGATGCCATAATTCACAAGCCATTTAACCGCAATCGGGAGGAAAAACTGAACATACAGCGAGCATTATAAAGAAAATCGTGTTGATGCAAATGCGGAGCAATAAATAAATATATCAACTGTGCAAAAAGGCGATGCAAAACAAGGTTCGCGTAAATTAAAATGACCCACATAATTTTCATGCGAATATTGTACTACGTTTAACGCATAAAAAGAGATCAGTAGCACCACCACAGCCATCACCGTTGAAAACCCAACAACGACAACAACAGCAACAAATGAAAAAGCAACCACTCACATGGCAACGAAAACAATAAGTATCTGTATCTTTTGCCGAGTATCTGACGCTGAGTGATTGCCAGTTTTGTATGCGCGGGGGCACATCTAAGCATGTGAATGTGTATGCTGGTATGCGCTGTTTGTGTGTGTTTATATGTACGTGTTTGTGGCAACCTTGAAGCTATTTAAATTACAAATCGACGAGTCGCCTAAAAAAAAAAACAACACATTTTTCAACTATTTTCGTTTTAATTTACTGCCGCCACTTTTTAGCTCTCTACTCGTCTGTATGTTTGCCAGTTTCAACGTCATTTCACCCATCCGTCCGACCAACCGTCCGTCTGTCCGGCCGTCCGCCTGTCGCCGTCAAGAAATAATTTTCTAGTTCTTATTTGGCGGAAGACTTATGCGAATCGAACGACTTGGAAATGCCCCGCAAAGTGTTTATTATGAATTTTGAATTGGCTCAGAACGAGCGCATTTATCTATTGTTTATACGCCCGAATGGCCATAAAGGTATACATTAAATGGGCGAATCCCCGGGCAAATTTTTCGCATTCCCCTCTTCGTGGCGTTGATTTATGCCGAATTTAATAGAATTTTAACGTGCTCCAATGATAATATTATTGGTTTCTAACGAGCCAAAAACGAACGCCGTTTGGCATAGTTCTCGCTGACTTTACTGACTCACCTGTGAGCGTCATCCACGGATAGCGAGGTAGATCCGCAATACTCTGTCCTGCACCACCAGCTCCCGGTACCACACCGGATGCGGGCTGTGTGCAAGCGTTGCCCAGCGAGTCCACGCCAATGGCTCCTGCGCTGGCTGCGGACACCGCAGAGGCAGCCGCGTGCTGATAGAACTGGGCAAAGCTGGCGGATGCCGACGCAGGTACGCTCATCGACTGGTAACTGTTCATCACTGTGTCCGTGTACCTGCTGGTAAGGCAAGAAAAATGAAAGATAGACGATTAGCATATTCGTATGTACGTGTGCCTGTGTGAGAAACACCATCCCGCCATAAAAGTCACCAAGTCAAATGCTAATGAGCCACACACAGCGGCCTGTGGCCTGTTACTTTACCGGACCCACTTCTGTACTACAAGAACCGTAGTTACGTCTAATTTGTCACTAATTCAGTAAACGATACGCCCGCGGCGAGGTCCCAGCTCTTACTTACGAGCGTATGCAAATGGCCGCAGCGGAAGGTCAATGTGCGTGCGAATCTTGTGGGCTGCGACAAATTGCTAGCAGGCACCACCGCAGTGCTGCTCTAATTTGCCCAGTGGCTATTTGAGAACTGTGGTCCTTAATAGCCACTCGATGAATGGTCAGTGGACTAGTCGATAATTAGAGCATTTGCGGTTAGCCAATGCGGGTTCTGGTTTCGGCTTGGCCGGGTCGAATATTTTCACTTGTTTGGACCTGACCGTAAATAAAACTAAACAGTTCCTGGTAGATGTGTCGTTGAGACAACCGACCCGATAACAATAATATATAATCTGTATCTATAAAACTGTTTATTGTGACTGATTGATTTGTGATCACCGCACAGCCCAAACTGGAAGATCTATATATTTTTTGGGTGATGTTTTGGGATCAAACTCATTTTTAAGGATCTATATGAAAGTTAATTTGAGATATGGACTACTACAGACAGAACGCGATCTTGCCTTTTTGACACAACAAAATCTACTGAAGAAAATTTCATCGAGATCGATCGTTAGCATGGTAGTAGGTTACGAGGCCAAATACGATAGCCAAATTTTTTTAATAATGCTGATTACCCATTAAGTATGTTAAGTATAAAGTCAAAAATTGTATTTTTTTGGCTAAAGTATGGCGAGATAGTGGTTGTGTGTGTACATACGTATATATAAATATATTATGTTCAGGGTTACGAGGACAAAGACAATCGAACGTAGTAAGTTTTAGATAGATCTTTTCAAAAAAGTTTGAACTATATGAAAAAAGTTTGAGTGCATAGTCGGGAGTGACCGGAAGAGTGATTCCTTGAACACCGTTTTGAGCTGCCGTCACAAACATTATGGCTTCCTTCTACACATGCATACACATATGAAATTTGATAATGAATCAACGCGTTTTTTTTTCTTCAATTTTTTGGGATATCGAGGGGTATCCAAAAATTAAATATTCTCTCGCAGACAGTCTACATGCTAAGTTTAGTGCCTCTAGCTCTAATATGCTTCGAGATATGGTTAAAGATTTGAATGTCGATTTTTATCGTATAAGGGTATAAAAAGTTGCATACAAGAGTTTCTGGCACGTGGTACTACTTTATAACTGCATTTTTCAAAGTCTCGGAAAATTGTTTAAGAATAAAGCAAACAAAGAGGTTTCATACAACTTTTTTTTTCTTTTGCGGATGGTTTGGATTGTGCGTTATTCACCAGTAAGTAAACTTTTTAAAATTATCCAAAATCGGATTCCTATATAATAGGAATTCGGGCTGCGCGACTAAGAAATACTCAGTAGCCAATTCAGAGCTGCCGTAAGAAACATCACGGCCATAAACGAATTCGTTGTTCCGATCTTCATTAAATGCGTTTTCCAATTAAGATATGAAGTAATTATGATATCGATTATTAAACTAAAATATCGATTAGTGTGTACGTTTTTCCTAAAGATATCATCAACATAACCAATCTAAAAATGGATTTTTGCCGATTTCGTGAAAACGGTACGAGGTTAAACAGTAGAATCTAAGTTCAAAATTGAGAGTCACTTTTTTTTATAATCTTATAAATACGGTTGTTATTGAACACGTTCGATTATTCAGATGCCAATTTATACTAACTAAGAATGTATATAATTTATAGGAATATGTTTATTTCTAGCTAATACATAAATTTGCAAAAACAAAAATACCATTAAGAGAGAGACACAATACCAAATAAGAGACTTGACATTTGGTGTTATCTAGAGATCAGTTATAAAACCCCGGGGCGCAGCTTACCTTTAAAGCTGCTTAATGGATGTGAATATATATTACGCTGTAGGCTATACCCGACTGAAACATCCTTCCTTTTTTAAGTCAGTCATTTTATATATTGTGGAGTAAATATTTAGATCGGACCATTAAGTGGCATAGTTGCATACAGACAGTCGGTATTAAAGTCAAAATACTTAAAATAAATGGATATTTTACTGAACTCACCTGCAGGATTTGTCTTCCAGGCCCGAAAAACCTGGCATGCCGGCAAGGCCACCATGGCTGGTGGGATGATTTGACACGTAAGGGTACATCTTGCTGGTGGGTATGGCAAACGAAGAGCTGGCCGCAGGAGAGGGCGAAGAGCTGCTGTCGCCGGTCTGTGAGTTGCCCGCCGAAGGTGGCGTCAGCAGCAGCTGCTGATGGGCGTGGCTCAGCGACTGGTGGCCACCAAGACCGGAGGCGGATCCTTGCGAGCTTACCGCAGCTGCAGCGGCGGCTAATTTGTTGATGTGCTGCTGCTGCTGGAGGTGAAGAGCGGCCGAAAGGGACGAGTACTGCGACTGTTGCTGCTGCGCGGTTGATGAGGGCGAAGAAGAAGAGACGGGCGAGTTAGACGACTGGCTCAAGTGCTGTTGGTTAAGCTGGCTGCCGAGCTGCAACGCACTGGAGCTAGGTGACAGCGAGGACGATTGCAAATGGCCGCTGCTATGGCTGTTGCTGGAACTGCTGCCCGGATGAACTCCCGGCGACGAGACACTGGATGCTGAGGCGGCGGCTGCGGCGAGGGCGGCGGCAACTGCTGCTGATGACGAATTTGGGGGGGTTGTGGTTAAGTGCGAACTGATAAATGGCTGAAACTGTGGGTACTTTGGCAGCATACTATCGAAAACAAATTTTGACATTGCACATATTTTTCTCTGGCCGAGAATTGCCGAATTTCGTCGGAGTCGATTAAGTTATTGTTTTAGTACATTTGGATGATGCTTGACTTGATGTCCATGTGCTTTATTTTTCGGATTGGCATTCACGCTTATGGATACAACTTTTTTTTATCTGAATCGATGTATACAAATTTAGGGGACTTTTTTATTTGTGTGTTTAAGTGTGCTCTTTAACAAATTTGGTTCGAATTCAGCCAAAAAATGGTGCTTTCTTTATGGCTCTTTTCGGAGCAGTCAGAAATCTTTAATATGTAATATTTATAATATGAACTTCAATATTATCCTTCAAATGGGATATCGAACTTATGGGAGAAGTATTCTAATAACAACAGAACCTTTTAAATGATAATTCAGGAATTTATTACCAGGTCCATTTCTTAGCTATCAAAGGTGTTACTAATACGATTTAGCTGGCGGATTATCAATTCGATAAAAACGAATTGCTTTCACATATCAGACATAAAACAAGGAACGATTCGAAAATAATAAACTAAATACGAATTGATGTTAAATACAAATGGAAAGACAGGAAACAAGTATAAACACAGCAAAGACAATCGACTTTTTCCCACATCGTATTGCCACAATTGTTCATATGTTTAATATATATATTTTAAGACAATTTACGTCTACTGTGTTGATTGTTCAAGGGACAAATCACTTTCCAATTTAAAAATGCTCAGTTTTAGCAATTTAAATAAATTGAACAACTCTATATACAACAAAAACAACAACTCTGAGTAAATTAATTGAAACGCACTTAAAGGATAGCGAACCAAAAAAAATATAAATTTGCTTCTTAGCTCTGGGAATATGCTTAAATATATTCTCACAAAATAAAAAAGAACGGATAGTTTTTCTATAACACACATAAAAAGTACAATAACTAAATGGAATATCTTCAGTTCCGAAATAATGCTCAGCTGAGTATGACAGGAAACACCAAGTCAACATTTATATATATATATATATATATATTTGGAGATCACATTCAAGGAATTCTGAACTGTAGCTTCAAAGAGCCAGAACCCAACCATTTATACTCATTAAATATTCGTGCACAATGCCAAAAGGTTAATAGATTCTACATTAATTTAAGACAAAGTTAGTAAGAGTATTATTGGTATTATTGAATGAAGAACAACGTGGTCAGGGATAAGGGAAAGAGAGATATTGTTACAGGGATAGCGTACCAAGAATTACATATGCCATATATCCCGAATTACTTTTGTATTCGGGGAAAAGAGATATTGTTAAAACGGGGTTTACCTTTCGATTAGCGGCTCACAGCTTAGTTTTGTCTAACAAAATTGCGGTTTGTTTGGGTTGTCGCAGGCATGAAAATATCAGTTTAGCGTTTGGCGAACAATTTGTGCAACGCGTTTCAATTGAAAGTGTTGCAAAGTGAATTCGCAACGAAATTTGTTAAATTTTGCATATGTATTCAGTTGCACTTGCAGCTGTTCCAGTGTTGCCTGTGTGTGCATGTGTGTGTGTGTGTGGCTGTGTGTGGTTATGTGCGACGTTTATTTGTTGTAAAAGTAATTAAACTGCGGCCATCAATTACACGGAAAATACTCGAGGCGCGGTCCGCCGTCGCTTGATTTATAGGCGCGCGATTTTTAATGGCTGCGACGGCACTTGGCACTTGGCACTTGTCTTGTTTGGGAGATTCGAGGGATCGGGTCAACTGGGGCGTTATATTTTATGACCTTGGATTTTCTTGCGATGATTCACCGTCACAGTTTTCAAAGCGTGGGCGTATGGTAGAAAGTCCCGACGCGTCTTTTTTACGACTTTTCGAGTGCGTGTGGCAAGCTATAGTCGATGTATAGTTGTAGCAGGGGGATCAGCTTTAATTGCTTTGTTTTAAATGGCATAAAACACTTTTCCCGGTTCAAAGGTAAGTGAAAATGATCGAATTGTGTATTTACGACTTTACGACCTTTTAATATTTATGGGAACCCATTGTTGTGACAGTTCTGTATTTGTTTTTGTTCACGCACAGATTACTGATTAACGATCGCCAATAAGTGATTACCGCTTACTGCAAACTGAAGTTTTTTGCTGGTTGATAGATTGCTATTTTGGTTGATAGTGTGTGTGTGTGTAAATATACTTGTGATTAATTTCGTGGCTGCTGCCGGTGATGCTTACTCGCGCTTCGTGTCACTATAAGCCGCACAATAAAGTCCGTAATAAGCGGCAACAGTTTAACGACAATAAGAATGCCACAAAATAATAAACAGAGCGATTGCGAATGCGAACGCGGGGCGAGACAAATCGAATCGGATCGGAGATCGGCCAAGTGAAGTCAGGCCAAGTCGAGCCGAGCTGAGTTGAGTTGAGTTGAGCTGCGAGCGCTGTTCCGCAGACACTACTGCGCGCCACGATAATAAATATTATAATAAAACGAAATTTTTAAAAGAGTATAAAAATTTCGTGTAATTGGTAATTTTTGCTGCCGGCGCTGGCAGCGACGCGAACAGCGCAGCACTTGGCGACTGCAGCGACAGTGGAGAGTTTGGGTTTGAGTTTGTCTATCTGTCGACGTCTGACTGGGGTTCTGCGACGCCCGCGCTGTTGGATCGCTGTCTCCGCCTCGATGCCGGGTACAAGTGGGTGCGGGTCTTTGCTGCTGGCGCTGTGTCCGCGTCGGCCGTTGTGGCGTTACGAGCAGCGAAACGTTTATGGCGCAATACAAAAGCCATGCGAGTCTGAGGCTGCAGCTTTGGCCACGCAGAGGCAGAGTCGCCGTCGCCCAGTCAGCAGCAATTCATTTCAAGCGCTGCGCTTAGTCTCTCACGCACACACTTACACGCAAATATGCAGTCAAAAGTCTCGTATCTCTGTCGACGCCGACGGCACAGCGATGGCAATAAGCAATAGGATCTAATAGATGTTTGTCTCGCTCGCTCTCAGCGTATCGCAATAAAATGTTAACAGCAGCAGCACCAGCGTACCAGCAACATCAGCAGCCGTTGCTCTTGCTTGTCGTGTATACGTGTGCAGGAACGTGTGTGTGTATGCATGTACTGAGGCATGATGGCCGTTCAGTTCGAGTCGGAGACAACGCCAACTGAGCGTAATTGAGTGCAAGAGCGAGTTTGAGTGCGTTTTTGGAGTCGTTTTGTGTAGCATTTTTCTATACGATTTCTGGTTTTTTAGTGCGCGCCCAATGGATGCTTAATTTTGATGTTTATAACGTGAGAATGCGAATGCGTATGCGCTGAGCGCCCAGACCAACCACACACACAGCCACAGCAATTGCTACAACAAACCAAAAGAACAGCAACTGATGAGCGAAACTATCGGTTTGAGTGCAAGTGCTTAAGCTCTGCGCGAGAACGAGCGAGTGAAACGGCTTCTTAAGTGTTTTATGCTTTGTTTGGCAAAATGTTATTGTTGCTTAAATTATTTTGTATTATTCATGTTGTTTATACCTACAATTTCTTGTTTCTTGTGAGCGGTGTACTTGTGTGAACCACATGTGACAAAAGCGCGCCAAAAGGTTGTTGCCGGATCTGAGACATTATGGGTTGTCATATTATATTCGGAACTTTCAGTGTTTTGAGTCACAATAGCAAGAAGTTTCTGCACAGACAAATACATATGTATGTTCTTCGCTGCGCTTTGTGATAAAAACTAGTGTAAAACTTAGTCACTACAAATTTTTATTGCTATTTTTTATTGTACGCATGAAAATTCGCAAGGGCTCACTATCTTTCTCTCTCTGGCATCTCCTCCCACTCTCTTCCGCTTACTTTTGCTCTCAAACTTGTGAATGTATGTTGTTCTTACCCTTAAGCGAAAATACGAAAAATCCATAAATTTCGGAGATGAAAAACGCCGACAGAGCCCAAAGTCAGTTCATTTTGTACTTGCTGTTATCGTGTTGTTTCTGTATTCTACCATTGTCGCTGAAATTGCTGTTATGACATATTTATGAAAAATTTGAAATTTACGATCGGACAACAAGAGTACATTTCTCGATGGGAATTTTTTTTTGCACAAAATTTATGCGGAAATGAAACGAATTTGCAATTTGCCAACTTGGCCACTTGCTGGATGTCGGTACTCGGGACAATGGCCAGTCGACTATATGATTCTTGTTCGCAAACTAAGCAGTTTCCAGACACACAGAAGCTTACAGATAAAACAGCAAATAAATTTACCCGACACATAAACTTAAATGTGGGCTTAAAATACTTTCAGTACATCAATTGTTATAAAAATACGTTTTTTTTTTATATTTCTTGGCGCTCAAATCGGGAATTGCTAAGTGACATTCGTGCGACTTTCGATATTTAAAACTGATTATACTTGTATATTTTCATATATTTTAGCATTCTATTGTAGGAGATGTCAAAAGATGGTTCCAAGATATTCTGAAGACGATGGGAATCGTGACGAACAAAAAATAAAATTGGCTTTGTTATTAACAAATTTTTATAGAATTTTTCAAATAGAACTATATAGTATTCTGATGAGAGTCAATGATGATGAGTCAATTGCTAGCAGCAAGGAAACGTTTAGTTAGAAACAAAAATAAACAAAGAATGGGTCTAGTATTTTAATATGTGTGCCTGTTGAAACAAGGACATTTGTATGATTTGTCTGCAACAAGTATAAAACATTACTTTATGACTATTTTTGTAAAGTGTTATATTTATTTTAAACTTTTTAACTGGAAGAGATTCCAAATACTAGAACAGAATAACAAACATAAATAAACTCTTAAAGTAATTTTAATTTAATTTTGGTGTTCCTGATTCACATTTTCTTAACACTTTTACATAGTGTTAAATTGTTAACATGATAATATTTCAATTGCTGATAGATGGACAATAGTCTTATATCATAATCTTTTAAATCTTTTCATTACTTTTACTAATAAGAAAGGGCCCCATCGGATCACTTTGGAGTCCGGAATAATACGATATTAGCAACTGTGAATATAATAACTTATTAAATTAGCAAATATTTGTTATTTATTGTTACTTTAACTTGTACAATACAAAGATAATATATTAAAATTTAAATTTATCTATATATTAGCTCATAAGCGTTTGTTGTATATTTAAATGTATATATTTAAAATTTAATTATTGTTGTGATTATTATTTCTCATATTTATATTTGTTTGTTTTTTAATATTTTGTTTTTCAATAATGTGTGTGTGTTTTTTTTTTAACTTTTTGTCAATTTGTATAGTATAGTATTTATAAAAGTATTAATTGGTTCATTGATCGGAAACTCTTAAAGTTTCTTAGTGACATCATTATTTTTTCAAGCTTGATACATACATTAAAAAGAGGTTAATAGTTGTGTTTGTGTATATTACAAAAATAAGATATTTAATTATCAGCTATTATTACCCAGTTTCAATTTGAGCATAATTTTCAAACACTTGCCCCATACGACACATGTAGTACATATATTGTATACCCTTCTAAGAAAAGTGCTATTCGTGTTGAGGTTATTATAACCTTGTCATTAAAGAAGATACCTCCGACGCTATAGAGTTTAAATGTTCTTTAATGCCGAGTATGGTTAAGATATCTTAAAAAACAAAAAAATGTTCAATGCAAGAACCTACTTTTCGGCCGATCGTTCCTATGGAATCTATATGATATAGTAGTACGATGTTGATAGGATATATGGGGAGCATAGTAAAACTAATAAATGCCGAGTTTGGTCAAAATATCTTAATAAGCAAAAACGTTTTTCATGCAAGAACCTACTTTTCGATCGATCGTTCCTATGGTTCCGATCCAGCTGAAAGAAGAAGAAAGAAGTACTTCTGCAAAGTTTCATAAAGATGACTTAAAAACTTAGAGACTAGTTCGCTTAGAAACAGACGGACGGACAGACTCGGCTGTTGATACTGTTCAAGAATATAGATATTTTATGGGGTCGGAGATGTCTCCTCCTATGCGTTACACATTTCACATATAATATGAAAAAATTATTCTCTGCAAGAGTAAAACAAGTCCACACCCTACATATTTTTTCGTGTAATAGCCAAGTTTAAATTTTCTTGTAGACAGTATTATAATTGAGTTACGAAACCTGTAACGCAGAAGAGGAGATGCTTCCGACTCTTCAAGTTCCTTTTGTCTTTGACCAGTATCAACAGCCGAAACATTATATCAGTCTAACTAGTCAAACTAGTTTCTCAGTCTATGCTGCTACCATATGCTCATAATCTTATCAAGATCGAACAACTATATTACATAGCTCCATGGAAAGAATTTGTCGTGAAATGTGCTATTTGTATAATATGAAGCACTTTTTTTATTAATTCTCAAGAATGAGCAACCTCGGATTACTTTCTATTCACAATTGTCCTGGGTAAGTTATGTGGTCTTCGCAGTGCCGAAGATAGGCGTTTTATCTTGTTTATTTAATTTCGAAATCATTGCGCTGCCGATAAATGTTGGACAATTGATCAATCTTTTTGCCATATATATAAGCAATACTCTTAACGAACTAGTAAATTACATTTTTATGGCTGCCATGTCGGATCAGCTGGGGGTTCCATAGCCCCTGGCGGCAACAGCAGCAGCAGCAGCAGCAACTGTTAAAAATTAATTGCTTTATTGGTCATACAAGTCAGTCATATGTTGAGGTGCTGCTGTGAGTGACTGCCACTTTGAGTGCAGTCAGATCGCTCCCGGAGTGCTGTGATTTACAGCACCTGCATGCTACCGGAACGTAATGGCGTTGGGAAGGGGCGGAAGAGGTCGCCCAACGACCGGAAAATGGAAACTGGCCATTTTGATAATCAAAACAAATAATAAAACAACTTCGCACGTTATTGCTAAATAACTGGGCATGAGAGCAACAACAAAGGCAACTAATCGCCTGCGATATAAAAACAACAACAACGCGAACCTCGACTGACGGCGCTCGCGCGCGTCATTAAAAGATAATAACCGTAATAAACTAATAAAATTGAAACTGGGTGAGAGGAGCAGAAAATAATAATAAACATGAAAAAAAAATCACAATAAAACACTATTTGACGCCTGCCTCGCCCGTTCGGGCCTGGTCTTCAGCATAGGAGGTGATGCTAGGATCGTAAACCGTGCATGTGTGTGATTGTGCCTGTCCGAGTGCGAGTGCGACTGTGAGTGCGAGTGGGTGCAATGTTGGCTTAAACACATTGGCTGAAAACCGTTGAATAGAACCGGAAGAAACCTTAAAATCGCTTTATCGCCGGAAGTAAAGGAGCTCGAAATCCACATGCGACAGGTTGCATCTAAAATAAAACACACAAGCAAAAAAAAGCACGCAATGAAAATAAATTTGCAAATAAATAAATTTAACAGCTAAATTATTTATGAAAAATAAATAAATATAATATTACAAGTTCTGGTTACCTAAGTTGTCTATAGGAGTTAGCTTCCGAAGAAGGAATTGGGGGTTAAAAGTCTAGCTGAAGACGCAGTGCAAATTAAAAGCTCTATGAGTATATATGTATATGTATATTTGTTACCTGAGATAAGTAAATTCGCACTATTTGAGTGCAAATATGTGTATTTTATTACAATCTCAATTGCTAGCTATTCGTGTTACATGTTCATTATTCCACCAATCCCCAGTGTAGGAAGCCATTCTCATCCAGATATATACTAACTAAGCAGTTTCAAAATCATCTATATATTTCATTCACGAAAATTTACTCAGATTAAGAGCTGATTTTAAGTTTTCGCGTGGCCCACTTGTTAAGGGTGAAAACGATGAAGAACGCAACCACTACAGGAACCATTGAGTATCTTAACTCAAATTGAGTGAAGACAAGCACTTAATGGAGAAATTGTAAAATGCGACTCAGACTTGAATGCGACCACTCGAAATCGATTGAGTGATATGGTGAACAAGTTCGACTCAATGGCTGAGTGCATAACTTTGACACACTCGAGTCATAGTTGTAAAAAAGAAGAACGCTTCTGTTGTTGCACAACAAATTTATTCCTTAATTTGATACACTTTTATTGCGGCAGTTTATGGCTTGTTTGGCCCTTGCGGTTCGCCTAAGCCCAATCCGGATCACAGCCCGGCTCCGAATCTGAATCCAACATCAAGTCACGGCGCGTACAAGTCAGCGGCGACGATGAATGTATTTTAAAGTGATTTGGATGACGATTATAAAATGCCTTGTCACGCAATCATTTTTTAATCCTTCGACGTTGTCGCACATAGCCGTGTTTTATAGCTCCTGGTCCGGCTCCCGGCAGTAAACGTGGACCAGCCCCTGTCAGAAATGTGGGTATATGTGTCAGCCTCAGCCGTGCAGTTGCGACAGCAGACGACTCAGTGCATTCCTCAAAACGACTTAATAAAATTATACGAGTGCCAGCTAAGCGTCAGTACGTTCTTGTTCGGGCTGCGTCCGTCCACATTTATTGCATTTTAATTGCACTAATGATGTAACGTTTTGTAAATTACACAAATGAAAAATATAAATCACAAATCTAATTAAAACCGTAAGAGAACAGTCGTAAAACTGATGAGCATGCCGAGTACTTAACATTCTCACTTACCACGAATAGGAAGTTAAAAGGTTGAAACAAAGATGTGCAACTGTAAATAGAACATTTATTTAATTTTAATAAATATATTTATTTATATATTTTATGTATTTATTATTTCTACTATTTTGATTATTATCTTTAGTATAGACCATACAATTTAAGCTCCCCATGAAATATATACCCCCAAGAGATATACTAATTACCCAGAATGCTTAAAGACTAAGATCCAACATGTTGTTTTTCTACACAATAGTTACACAATTTAACAGCCGAGTGATTCTGAAGGAGCTCAAATGTATTCCAATTATAGAGTTTTAATTTTTATACATTTGACAATATCATAATGCCCGCAAAAGTGTGAAGAATTGTCATCTGAGTACGGAGCCGAAACACCTTAAAAACATGCAACAGATATCGATTTAATTTTATTCCAATTGTTCTTATAAGAGCTATATAACATAGAGGGGAAAATAAGATCATAGTAAGGTTCGTAATTGTGTGTTTTGGTAAAGATATTTTAAAAATTAAAAGTTCTTCTGTTAAGAACTTTACTCAAGGTTCCTATGGAAGCTCTTTGGGATCAAATTCTGGTAATATATTTATTTAAACTGCTAATATGCTGTAACAGGAGACGAAAGCCGTTATTTCCAAAACACAACAAAATATATAACAAGCCCAGCCACACGATCCAGTCCTATCGCTAAAAGCATCGCTTTTTGGCGCCGATTCTCAATTCGGGCTTAGGGTAATCGCTTAGTTGCATTTCTTATATGTTGAGAATTTAAAAATCGTTTAGCAGAGTTTTTTGATATTGATTTGATATTTCGCTGGACTCACATAGAGCTGTTAAACTATCGATAGTCGATCCATCGATATTTTGAATACACTTGCACTTTGTACAAATACAATATACCCTTTTTACCCATTTTCAATGGGTTCAGGGTATAAAAATCGTATCGTTTTAAACATTATTGTTTTTTATACCCTGAACCCATTAAAAATGGGTAAAAGGGGTATTATGTTGTTGCGCAAAATGCAAATGTATGTAACAGGCAGAAGGAAGCATCTCCGACCCCATAAAGTATATATATTCTTGATCAGCATCAATAGCCGAGTCGATCTAGCTATGTCCGTCTGTCTGTCCGTCCGTCCGTCCGTATGTATGAACGCAAGGATCTCAGAACCTATAAGAGCTAGAGACTGAAATTTTAGATGTAGGTGCTCCTAGTGCCCGCGCAGATCGAGTTTGTTTCCGATAAACGATAACTTGCCCCGTTTCCAAGTAATTGATAAAATCCCGTTTTTAAAGCAATTTTGGTAAATAATAAGAGCTAGAGTTACCAAACTTGACATGTAGCTTCTAGAATAGTATATATATATATCGATTATCTTTCAATTTATACCTATCGCCAACTCCCCGCTACTCTCTATCTATAAGCGCGTGCTGCATTTGGTGTTGGAATAAGGGGGTTCAGGGTATCCCCTAGTCGGGAGCTCCCGACTAGAACCTCTTACTTGTTTTATTCTAATCACTTGAACAAAATTATTTAAAAATATAAGTCTGTCGGTTTCACAGGACAAGCTCTTTCAAATGATTGTTAAAAATGAATTGATACAACATATCTCTATAAAACATACTTTCTTTGTAATGTCACAAGCACCGAATTAGTTAAAGTTTTTACAACTTTTCTTTTGAGAGATCGTCCCTCTGTCTGGGCTCGGAACAAAGCGACTCGGGAGTTTCCGACATAAACATCATTTGCGTAGAGAGGGGACGTGCGTGTTTTATATGCCTCGACAAGACATTAAAATACGCACACGCCCCTTTTCATGTGAATGTAACGGGTGGTTTTGTGGCTAGGGGCGCCAGGCATGGTAGCAGAAGATGCTTTTTTCAGTTTTCCTCCAGTTGGGAAAGTGAATTCAAGCAAAGTGCAAGGCGAACTCAGCCAAAGCTGGTGGGCCTCAGATGTCGGTTGGTTGTTCAAGACGCATGATGGGCTGGCTGCAAAAGGAGATTTCAATATCATAAAAACCGTACTAAGAGAATCTCATATTGAGAATCGTAAAGTTTTTATGACCGTTTAATGGACTCTTGCAGTAAGCGTGAGTATTTACGCGCTGCTTAAAAGCGGTAAAATATGGCCAAGTGGTGTCAGGGGACAAACACGCACACTCCAATTCACGGGCCCTCTAATACAGGCAACTGATAGCTTACACGTTTTTTGCAGGAGAACGAAGACCAAAGAATGGTCCGAGCTGAGGATGAGCCAAATAAGTGCCCGGATAACATTTAAAAGTAAAAACGTAAATTTTGTATATGTTACGGACCGTCTTGTTTTTCAATTACCGGTAAAGGGGCAGACATTTGGCAATTACCAGATAGTGACTGGAGCGCCATCTAGCTGCGATATGCCGTACCAATGTTTAACCACTTGCTGCTTGCAGTCAGTCAAGCAGTGCCATGAAAGCAGTTCAAATGCGTCCTTGCTATTATCTATAAGTTCAGGCAAGGAGCGAAGGTGTTTACAGTTGCGATTGCAATGAAAATGCGTTTGGCAAGCGATAAAAGAGACGGCAATAAAAGATAAACGGTCTGAATCAGAGTGGTTGTTGCTAGCATGTGGGAGGAGTCGAGGCAAATGTTGATTGGCCGAAAATGCGCTCTTGTTTTAGGATCTACAACATTTTTCTGCAACGCCTAATTATAAGATCTGTTTTCGTATTGCTTACAGTGTTTAGCCGATGGAATGTCGCATTTGCGCTTTGGATATTTGCTGCGGGTGAAGACTTACTTCCTAGTCAAGTATACTCAAGTAAGGAACTCTTAGGTATTGTACAACCGTAGATAATATGGAGGATAATCCTACACATAATATTTATATCAAATTATATAAGGTAAAATCCTAAAACAGTAAACTCAGCATAATTAGATTTAAACTAGATTTATAAAAATGAGAAAACATTCACGTTGAATGAAAACATTTAAGTAAACATTGAATTGTTTTACTTCTCAAATCCAAAAGATTTTTCGTTTAATATTTGAAATTGTTAAAAAAAAACGGATTTAATGACTTTGTGCAAATGTAATAAATGTAAAGTACAAATATCACGACATGTCCGTCTAAGCGTGTGAATCTCAGCTTGAGACTTAAAATTTTAAATATATATTTTCGAACACCATATAATATACACAACGAATCAATTATATTTCTTGAATATATCCTCCCAGGAAGAAGTGCATTAAATGATAATTACTTTCGTCATAGTTGCGATTTATCCGGCCTCCAAGGCTTAGGATAATCCTATACGACCTTGTATCTTTATAGATAGAGACTGTTTTTTAATAGCACAGCCTGTCTTTTGGGCAGCCGGCTCGAGATCAGCTAATGTCAGCTGTTAGTATACAGGTCCTAGCAGACACTTGTTCGGTACAGGGGCCAGCAGTAGTATCGTTTCAAAGGCGCCTTCATGTAAGTTTGTCCCATCTGACTGTGTTAAAGGGGTTTTTATGTCCAGTGTGACAATGAGGTGGTACTTTCTTGTGCCATTCTTTCATCACCATCCTTCATTTGTTTTGTCGAATACCTTCATTAAAGCATTTACTGTTGACTTTGCACTCGCTACAAGAAAAACCTTATGCAGATCAGCTGCTCCAGCACCTTTCCCAGAGAACTAGTTGGGTCAGTTAAGTGTTAAGATTATATGTCTACGCTTTCTGGAGTAGTATACGTACATATTTTCGGGGCTGTTAAGGTTAAAGACTTGAAAAAATGGGAAATTTAAATTTAACAGAGGCATAAAACATCAATACATTGCTCGATGTTTTAATAAACGACTTTTTGGGCGGCAAGCACAAAAGAAATGAACCATTTTAGTGTCTTTAATTTTTTTTTTACAAATATAATGAATACAAGCTTACTAACATTTAGCAAATAACAAATAATTAAATGACCATCTAGAAAATAAAACAAGTAAGAGGTTTTAGTTGGGAGCTCATGACTAGGGGATACCCTGAACCCTGTTCTTTCAACACCAAATGCAAATATATATTCTATTCTAGAAGCTACATGTCAAGTTTGATGACTCTAGCTCTTATTATTTACCAAAATTGCTCAAAAAACAGGATGTCGTTATCGATTTTTATCGATTGCTTGGAAGCGGAGTAAGTTATCTATTATCGGAAATAAACAACTAAATTCCAAGCTCTTATAGGTTCTGAGATCCTTGCGTTCATACATACGGACAGACGGACGGACAGACAGACGGACATGGCTAGATCGACTCGGCTATTGATGCTGATCAAGAATATATATGTATACTTTATGGGGTCAGAGGTGCTTCCTTCTGCCTGTTACATACATTTGCACAAAAACATTATACCCCTTTTACCCATTTTTAATGGGTTCAGGGTATAAAAAGTGAGTACTCTAGACGGGAGTTCCCGACTATGAGATATGCTGTCCCCTCTTTTAATCTGAATGAAACCTGATCTTAACTTGCAACCTATTAAACCACTTTTTACCCAGCTCATTGGATTGATTGGGTATAATTAAGAAAATGAATTTGATTATATCAATTGATGTTTATGTTGATGATAAATACTTTTGATTTGATTAAATTTTAATGAGCGCACGTATTTATTTTCATTAACGCATAAATAATTACGCTATTACTATGTGCCTGAAACGATAAGATTCAAATTCAAGATTCAAGTGTCATAAAATAATTAATTCCTGACTTTCTATACACAATAGTTTTAAAGCTCTAAATCTGAAAAATTGACCTATTCTTCCAAGGTCGAATCCATGCCTAACTTCATTGATGTAAAAAGCAGAGGTTGACAGACAATATCACAGCTCGTCGTGCTGATCAAGAATATATTTACTTAATCTATGATGGATATATTTTGTAAACAGACAGGGCAACTAATGCCTATCCGAGCCTCTATTGTATTTTAATGATTCTTTAGGTCTACGAACGGAGCGGGTGTTTCGGTCTGCCCGCATCCATAACGCTATTTCAATACAAGTTAATTTTATATTACGAATATCTTAACGTTGCCCAAAATCGATTAATGTCGTACTTTCCCCTGTTTGGTGAAGCATTTTTTATAGGAATTTTGCAAATTTCCAAGCCATTTATCACGAAAGGTAAAAAACCTCTAGTTACTAGTTTTCACGGTTTGGTCTCTGCAATGACCATTAGTCAATTATTAAATCAATAGTAAGGACAAAAACAGGATTCGCCAACAGCTCAATTAGAGCCTAAGACACGCTACCAGACAATTGATTAATAAAACTTGATTATTCAGATTGGTGAAGCCTCCGTAGTTGGTGTAGGAAAATATTTTTATCGATCTTTAGAGAAGCTGATCATAGGCTTCATTCCAAATTTGGACACTCTAGCAGGACGGGGAGTAAGAGGAGCATTGATTAAAACCAATACACTCTTATCACATTGCGAACAAGTATAAGAATATAAAATATATATAGTTTTAGTATCTAGGTATGTCGTTGACTGTTTAAGTGCTTGTTTAACTGGAAAACTTACTATAAGTGTTATGATTGCTCTTTATAATTTAGTCGCTCACATTTTAATATTATACTTTCTTAGTTCATTTTGGTAACACACTTTCCGCTTACTCAATTAACACCTAGCTACACAGCCAGACCTGCAGTGCGTTCGGTATCCAATAGTACCCCAACATGTGTATAGACGTAGAACGAGTAAAGTCACTTGGATGTAATCCTCATTGGATGCAATTCGTAAGTGAAGTCACGTATAACGGCAGTTTTCAGCCGGGCAAATGGCATATGTCTGGTGACAACGACCTGACGACTTCATTAGACGCGGGCATATATCAGCAATGTGTCGGACTAACGACTACCTAGAGTTATATGACTTGTCAAAAGGATTTCCTATAATTTTAAGCACTTCCCAATGTTGTGTTCCCGGTTAAATCATAGTCTCGACTGCCGGCTTGAGATGACTTTGTAGACGTGCATTTCAAAGGCCTGAGCGAGGTCGCCTCGGAATCTCTTTCCCTTTTCATTTGCTGCTTGCCCATGGGGAAATAAATCAAATCCAGTGTCGGGTGAAGAGGGCACCAGCAGCTCGTAAAACAAATTTCGCCGATTCGACGAATGTTGTTAATTATGGTTTTGCGTAACATTCTTATTGCCAATGCATATCCATTCTCTGGCCCGGTCACAAGCTATCCGTTTGTGAGTAATTTGTGTTTGAACTCGTTAAATTGTCGAACGATATAATGGGGAAATGCGCAGATACTTGTGCCCATATGCAGAGGCACGACTGCGTTCGAGAATTGTGTGTTTGCCTGCAGCCCGGCTCCGCTTTCTTACCACTCCCACAATTTGACTGGAGCGCATCTTCTGAAATGGCACGTCCGACCAAGAACTCCTAGCAATCAAATACAGTTTGCAACAATTTTAGATTTTCGCTGCGGTAGCGCCCCATTGAATCTAAACGCCAGCTCGGATAGCCAATAGAAGAACGCGGCAAAGCCGATTCACACGAAATTGCCTAGATGCAAACTGAAAGTAATGCCGGGACGTGTTTGATGGGCTCGTTAACAGTCATTGCTCTTGGGAGCACCACATCTATGAGGTATAAAGCGTGTCTGACGTCTTCCGAGCGAATAAAGGAATGCGCAGAATATGCAATTTTAGTACAGCACTGCGGCTGCCTATAATTTATTAGATTAGCGCCAACGCTGGCGCTTGCTTTGGTATCCAATTCTGATGGGTCAGAGCTATCTGAGATCGAAATGGGGTTCTCATATAACCGCATGTGGGTTTGGCCTACGAGTGTAATATGAGATCTCTGTGTGTATGGGGTGGCAAGTAAAACTAGAATCCCCGTAAGAGTAGTATAAGATTTTTAATATAGATTATAACGCAATAAAACTATATAATTTTCCTATAATATAATACTGATATTTAACTCGTCAAAATAATTATTGACTAGCAACACCGGCCTTGTCAGAGATAAGTTTTATGCTTTCAATTGTAGACACTTTTCCACAATGTTCCCGGTAGAACTTAGTTACCGCTCAGAAGTACAAAAGCATAAATTTTAAAACATAAGTTTTTCCAAAAACTCTAACGTCTGTAATTCGCTTTTGCAAGGGAACTTAACTATCGAATAAGGTTTTTTAAGAAGCAATTCTAGAATGTGGTTATTGTAAATGAACTTTGGAAACGCTCGGTAATCGCCAAATCCTAGAAGGCAGTCCGGTGAAGGACAAAAGCGTATTACATGAGGCGCATGCTTAAAGATGCTTTCTTAATATTTAAAGAAGACAATTGCATATCGAACAGAGTTTTATTACCCGTTCAGTGTAAATGGATAAAAAGGGTATAGTGGATGCGTATTCGGACACAGAAAGAGTATACATACATATATATTACCGGCTTCTATCTTATAGACTTTAAAATTGCCTGTGTTTCAAATCCTCGAAAACTTGTTACCTTTCCATGAAATTGATCAATCGATTGAGTAGGGTCTCATATAGTCTACACAGACATTATACTTACTGGATACCTCCTATGCCCCCTAAAACTGTTAAAGCCTCATCTTTAGAACTAGCCTTTGGGCTTTGGTGTAACTACATGTATGTAGATGCCAATTTTATATTATGAAAATTTTATTAAGATCGCAGAAAAAACACCTAAAGTATTTTCCTTATGGTGGGGATGACAAAATAGCCGCAATTTTATTAAGATCGGACCATTATATCACATGGCTGTCATAGAACGATCGGTCAAAAAGTAGGCTTTGAACTTTTTTTTTTCAAGATTACTTGACTAGTCCCAGCATTTACTTATTTAACTATGCTGCAGATATATGAGCCAAATTTTATCAAGGTCGCACTACTTTGTTATATAGTGCTATAGAAACAATCGGTCGAAAACTCAGTTATTGTTTGACAATATATTCCGTCTATTTTACGAGCTTCACTATTACATACTTGCAAAACTGTATGGCAAATGTCTACAAGGGTATTAAGACTTCTGTAATTTCTGGCTACTATTTCCTAAGTTAAAGCAACAGCAAGACATAAAATGCATGATTTTGAACTTCGGTTTCCAGGCGTTTAGTCGTTGCCTTAAGCTTGATTTTGTGTTTGCGGGGGCAACTAGACAATTTTAAGGGATTAATAGGCTTCTTTGACTCAAATAACAAAATCTACCAATTAAATGTGTACCCAATAAAAATGCTACTTATTAATTGTTGTTTAAAAGAGAGTTCGCGTTAGTAATCGTAATCTAATTACTGAATTAAGTGAGAGTTAATTGCAATTTTCGATTGAATTCGATTTGCATGTTGACAAATTATGGACACTATTTCGGTTTAATGCCCTTAACTCGACAGAACTAAGTGTGCATGCATAATCAGAAAATGTAACTTACTGTAAAGCGGGACAGTTCGAATTCATTAAATGTATTATGGAAGTATCAACAGGCGGCTGGCTCAGGTGACTGGGCGGCGTCTAGTGACTTAGGAGACCCGGAAGACGTTGGGTTACCTGACTGCGAATGGAGGCCTTTAAGTCTCCCTAACGTGCATCTTAAAGAGCAATAAGCTAAGCAATCAAGCACTGAACAAGCTGTCGGCCAGGGGCCCGTAAACCTGATCAACCACTTTGAATGCGGCAGCATGGCGGCGACAATGGCAGCAGCCGTAGCAGCCGCAGCAACGGCGGCGACTAGAAATGGCTGTGATAAGAGAAACCGCATTGGAACGGCTGGGGCTGACGGCCATGCTCTAGTTTGGCATTTTGAATGTTCATAAATAGATTCAAACAAGAGTTGGCCGTATAGAATTCATCCCCCTTCCTATGCGCCCTATGAGCGTAAAGATACGCTTTGCTCTCGCCGCACTCACTGCGCATTTCTTTAGAGGAATTCCGTTCGTTGCCTACCTCGACGCCCATGCGGTTAAGCCAGGGCAAGGGATGTTTTAAGTGGCAACCATGACAACGTGGAGGGCTAGCTTAGGATAGCGTGAAACTGGTTTCGAGCCATTGACTCATCGTCTGGTCATCCGGGGTTAACTCTTTTCGGCTGGCATTGAAACTTAATGCGTTGTTTTTGTTCTCAGTGCAGCCCGAACCATAAGACACCATAAGTCCTAATCTCGCTAGGATCAGCGTCATATGTTTATCGATTTACCGAGTTATTGTTTGTTATGGTGAAATGCAAGAGCGAGGGTTTACATCACGTTAGAGTCTGACGTGAATTCTCACGGCCCAGTTCACAAAAGCCTGAACAGGGGATAAGCACAGATTAATTCAATATGCGAGAGTCAAACTAACAAATATTAGTTTGAATGCTGATCTGACAGATTTTTAAACTTTTGTAGACTTTGCTTTTATACCCTGAACCCATTAAAAATGGGTAAAAGGGTTATAGTGTTTTTGTGCATAATGTAAATGTATGTAACAGGCAGAAGGAAGCATCTCCGACCCCATAAAGTATATATATTCTTGATCAGCATCAATAGCCGAGTCGATCTAGCTATGTCCGTCTGTCTGTCCGTCCGTCCGTCTGTCCGTCTGTCCGTATGTATGAACGCAAGGATCTTAGATCCTTTAAGATCTAGAGACTTGAAATTTAGCTGTAGGTCCTCCTAGCGCCCGCGCAGATCGAGTTTGTTTCCGATAATCGATAGCTTACTCCGTTTCCAAGCAATCGATAAAAATCGATATCGACATCCTGTTTTTTTTTTAGCAATTTTGGTAAATAATAAGAGCTAGAGTCACCAAACTTGACATGTAGCTTCTAGAATAGTATATACGTAAATCTGCATTAGGTGTTGGAAGAAGAGGGTTCAGGGTATCCCCTAGTCGGGAGCCACCGACTAGAACCGCTTACTTGCTTAAATATATAAAACAAATCTTAAGATGTGTTGTCCATTTAATCAAAATTCCCGAAAATGCCACTTGGAAATCAAACAAATTGAAAATTAAGTTGCCATATATATATATATATTCTGACTGCCCACACATTTAAGAGAGCAGCACCTTGTCGGGTATTGCCTGAATTATCTGAATTCCATGGCTTCTCAATTATAGCTCAGCTCCATAAATCGTACATGATTTATTTGGAGGCCGCTAAGTTAACTTTGCATAAATGTTAATTTGTCAAAATTATGATTACATATCTGAATTACCAATAATTAAACAAAAAAGGTCAGTTTTAAAAGTTAAAAAAAATATTCTTCAGGAAACTTTTTAATCCTTATTTACCAAAATAGTAAGTTTGCAAGTATGCAAAACACAGACTTTATTCTTTACATAGTGTCACTGCCCAAAGAATATAAAAAAAAAATTAAAAGTACACTTTGAACATTTTGCTCAGGACAGTCAAAGAAACTAGCGACTTTGAGCTGATGACGAGCATTACCTGTAAAGAGTAAACAAATTTGACCGGTACCACCAAATTTACGTGACGCTGACACTTGCTATCTATAGCCATAAAATCGCTGGGCTTATCATCGATGGTGGCCATTAAAAGTGAGTTTTAGTATTGGTTAAGACGTTCCGGTCGCAGTCAGCTCTTTCAAGCGAACGTACGCTTCAAATTATGCGCACAGTCGGACATTGCGTGTTTAGCGTTCCCGTTTATCCCGCCAGAGTAGCGACGAAGACAGGCTGGCCTACGTGGCCTAATCATGGCTACGACAGGTCCATATATATATTTTCTTCGAAAATAAATGCGAGTGCCAGCCAGGTCTACGGGCCAGCAGTACATACCGAGGCGAGCGGCTGGGAGGAGGAGAAACGCTCGTGCAATTACTGCGCCAATTCTCTACACTAAAGCGCGGCGTTATTATGCGGGGGATTAACATAACAATATAAATTATAAAAACTGGGCACGCTAGCGCATTCCCTGTGCCCACTGGCATTCCCACTTGAGGTGACACTGCAAATTGTAGACCATAAAGTTAGCGTGAGCATGAGTGCCAGCTGTGCAATGAGATTACCAAACATTAAAATTATTGGGTGTAGTTAAGGTAAATATGCAGTAATGTAAATATCGCATTATGAATGAATGTGTGGGATAAAACGAACCCATTGTCAAGTTACCTAAATGGGCCATAGACTTGAGAAGATTAAATAAGTTTACGATCCGAACGGGTGGGTAACTGCACGATCCTTTGCCAAACGGAAATGAAATTGACAAACACAGATCGTGGCATGAGCAATGCACAAATTATCTATTGGAGTACAAGTTGAAATATATTTACGTAGTATGTATTTATAAGTTCTTAGTAAATACAGTTTGTCAAGTTACAATGGGACTCTATTTTAACTCATGTATCTCATTTTATTCTACATTTCACACGGCAAAGAGTTGTCAAACACTCTCAATTGCGTTCCGGTTTTTTGGGCTCATAAATATTGACTGAAAATTTAAAAAAAAAAAACAAAACAGAACAGAACCTTGAAATGTGTTCAGAAATATATTGCCTTTTGACAACACACGACGGGTCAAATTGCCAGATGGACTTGCAGTTTCTAAACAGACGTTTCCAGTTTCTAGTTTTTACGTCAGGCAGCCAAGCGACATCGTCCATTGAAGGGTTAAAATCTCCAATTGTTATGCAGGGCCATAAAATATAGGACTCTCTTTTAAAATGCTTTGGAAATCCTTTGGCGTAACAATAAAAAGGCAAACAAAAATCACGGCTCGGCGCACAAGCGACAAGGCGGCCAGCCCGTCCATTTTGACGCCTCACACCCTTTGCCCACGCTATCGACGAGCGAAAATATGGATGCAGCAACTCCGATGACTACAACAACAATGGCCACATCGGCAATAGTAAGACTAAGCGATATATGTATGCATATGTAGGTATATCTGGAAAATGTCACACCATGTTGCATTTTACGACTGCCGCTCACCTTTTGTTCGGGGAGTTTATGGCCAACCGGAGCTCACTCCTGTTCTGCGCTGCGCTGGGCTCCTTGGCAGCCTTTTAACTATTCACTTTCGTTGACAAGCTGGTGGGCTGAGCTGCTGCTGAGCACTGAACAAGCCAAAAGCCAAATGGCGGATGGCCTTTACGAATCACTTCTGGGAGCTAACAGTTTTATAATTTATCGATTCTGAGCCTTCATATGGCACAACAGCAACAAGTTCACCTTGGTGGCAGCCATTAATGCTTTGAAATTGGCAAAACGCTGCTTAACGCACGCTTATCGCTTCAAGGACGCCCTGCACAAAAAACTCAGCCACAGAAAGGATATACCTGAAAGAGACGAAAGGCTAACAGGTAGATCGAGCAGCTGCTGTAAAAAACATATTCCGTGTGCATAATTGCGCATTTCAAGGTCTCAGGACTACACCACAGGACCTGTCGCGGATGTAACAATATTTCGTAAGTACATAGTCATAACCCTTAATCCAACCCAGTTTAAAGCCCAGCCGATGTCCTTGGGCGAGAGCGAACAGTGACAAATTAGATTGGTTTAGTCGTGAGTGCCCAACTATGAGCTTCTTATACAAACATTCTCGCTTTCCTCTTTAAATACAAATAAATGTATTTTTATGCGCATTTTATGCAGGGTCTAGGCTCCGCCTCTTTGCTCTACACTATGGGAAATGGATTCTTGAATTGCATCAGTGTACAGTCTACATCATAAATGTACAGATCTACATAAATATAGCAACCAGATTTGTGGTTAAAAAATGACTTTATTTTTTTAATTTTGGGGGGGATGAAGAAAAAAGTATTCGACCCCATAAAATATATATATTCTTTAGCAGCATCAGCAGAAGATGCATCTATTTGTCCGTCCGTCCGTCCGTATGAACGCGTCGATCTCGAAAACTATTAAACTTAGACACTTTAAATAGGTCCTCATAGTGTTCGCGATATATGATTCCGTTTTTAAATCATCTATAGCTTGGCATGTTTCCGTAGAATCGATTAAAATTTAAATTTAAATCCGGTTCTTTATTTTTTAGGTTTTAAAATCTAGAATAACCACATATACCATGTAAAATTTGCACTCGTATAGCATCCACCGATCAAGTATACTTCACTCTTAGGATGCCGCCGCATCTCGCAAGAGCATATAAATAATAGTTCCAACAGTTGTCTTTTAGCGAAGACATATACGAATATAATCTACTGCAAATTCATCAAGATCGGTTCAGGAACACAGAAGTTATTAAGGAAAATGTGCGTCAGGTGATATAATCGATGATCTTTTTTTAAATCATTGCCCTGGCGTGTCTGCTTGTAGAAGAAGCACTCTTACTTGTCAGCGTAGCCAAATTATAATTAACATTTAAAACTGTTTTGGAAGTTTGCATCTCATCCAGAATTCAAATTCAAGCAAACCATCAAATTTTAATTTAATTTCTTTAATTGTTTTGAATTTTTGCCAAGTGACCTCTTCACATGGTTTGTTGTTGCGTTGGGAATTGTAGTGAATAAAGACGAAATAACGAAATCAGCAATAATAATATTAATATTAACATTAATAAATAAAGCGTACGACAATGTGAATTATAACTATGTCTCTGGGTCAGCGTCTTCACATGCCAATTTCATCGTAATTCATTTTGAATGTCACATAAAAGATTTTATTAACAATAAATGCATTATTAAATTAGCATTAAACTTATTTCGCCTGTCATTTTGGGCAGGAATTGATGCCCAAAATTCTCGCAATAAGCTCAAAATATTCCGCTGTTCCGTGTTTTCTTTGAGATAAGTAGAATATTTTTGTCCATTTCTCCTTAGATTTATTTACTCAAATTCTTTTATCATTTAAATATAGACATTCTAAAATAAACTTATGTTTCTAGGATTTTTCAATACGAATAATATTGTGTCTGCTTTCATTTTGCTTGCCTTTGGCCTAACCTAAAAATGTTATTTAAGCAAACTGTTTAAATTGTAACAAATATGCGCAATAAAAGTAAATAGAAGACTTATGCCAGCAGATATTCAATTAGGTTATACACTCTTGAGAAGGCGATCCGTCTGCACTTTTCTATGCAAATATCCCTCTCTTTAGTTATTCTAACGATCGGTTGTATTATGACCAATATTAGCAATTATGGGCATCACTTTGCTATAAAGTACGACCGGACCGTCTGTCGGTCCGTCCGTATGTATGAACGCAAGGATATCAGAACCCATAAGAGCTCGAGACTTGAAATTTTAGCTGTAGGTCCGCCTAGTGCCCGCGCAGATCGAGTTTGTTCTTGCCCCGTTTCCAAGTATTCGATAAAAATCTATATCGAAATCCTATTTTTTGGGCAATTTTGGTAAATAATAAGAGCTAGAGTCACCAAACTAGACATGTAGCTTCTAGAATAGTATATATATTTGCATTTGGAGTTGGAAAAACAGGGTTCAGGGTATCCTCTAGTAGGGAGCTCCCGACTAGAACCTCTTACTTGTGATAATACTTTTATTTTATAAGTGTTACTTACTATAATGGCTTAAGTCTTTAAAAAGTCAACCCTAACTTGTTGATTCTTTTGGTCAAAAAAATATAAAGTTTATATTAAAAATGAAAGTGAATCAATTATTTGCCGATCTGCCAGCCACCTAGTGCGTTTGAAGCGTGCTTCATCGATATATTAAATAGGAAAACTGATCAGTTAAAACATTATTTTTTTTAAATAGTATAAAGTTCCTTTAAATATTTTGTAATAAAATAATCCCCTTTAACATTAGCTTTAAGCACACACTCAAACAAGGCAATTTCCAATTAAAAACGCATGTAGAACTGCGTCTACAGCTAATTATATGGGGGCCTGTTTGAGTTGATTTCATTATACAACCACTCCATAATACATACATACAAAAACAAAATTAATTTCATGACCAAGTGCATGTGGCATTAGGTTGGATTGCTTGTGAGTTGTTTGAGTCCGTTATGTACGATTTGGAGGGCATGTGCCGCATACCTTCTCCGGCAATGGCACTTGAGCCAGTTGCTCATTACATTCGGCTGAATAATTATTTCAATAAACAACAAGGAAGTTCTTGAACTTGGCTTGGGGCTCGATTATGAACTGTGCTAGAACGGCGCGCACATAATACCATATTTCAAATTTCAATTAAGACCAAGTGCTGAGAGAGCTGCATCGAGCTCCCAGTTTCTCCATACTCAGCTGCCAATAGCAGCCCCGCGTTTCTCCACATATCGAAGGCCGTTGATCTCTTGCAATATGTATTTAACTTTAGACTTTTTCGAAATATAAACATTTTGTTTTATGGCATTCAATTGGCTTGCCTTTAAATGTAACCCTAAAAGGAACTCAAGTGTATAGCCGGCAAATGTTCTGCAAAAGACTTCGGGTACTGGGTCACTTGGAGCAATGTGTTGGCAAATCTATTGGATCAAGTGTGGAAAGCAACACAATGTTCAAGTAATTGCGAATAGCGATAAGTTGGCCCCTGGCGCTGTGCTGCTCGACTAGAGAAAAAAAGTTTTAAATTAAAAACACGTTTATGCTTTGCATTTCAAAACAGCACTCAATACACAGTTAACGAAGATAGAAAAAAACGAACTCCGGCCATCGCATATTAATATAATATTGTCAATATACACTTTTAAAGTGTTACACTCAGCGTTTGGGCTGTCAAATAAACGTCTGTGCCCGAAACTAATTCCAGCGATTAAAATCTGAAAAGGCAACAACGAACGGAGTAGCAGCAAATTCGGCTTAAACTAGCCGGAGACCAACTTTGCTGCACAGAGTGCTTGGGACGGGTATTTTTAAGTTTCAGATAGCGCTTCAATATTTTGTTTGAAGGAGAAAAACAAAAGCGTTTGAGCTTGAAAGCAAAAACATTCCATAACCCGGCTGTCCCCTCTGCGTTTGCATTTCATTTAAGTGAACTAACATCAAGCAGACAACAAAAATGTAAGCCCCAAATTAACATTCACTTGGCCATCCGGCAAAGAGTTGGACCCTTAAGGATGCTGGTGCTGTCGCCCTACCTATCTGTTGACTTAGGCGGATCCCATTACCTAGCTGGCTAAGGCCTTAGCCACACCAGAAACTGAAGCTGTGATTTGGCTAATACCCAAAATAAATTTTGCATATTCCATCGATTTTTCAACTACAAAATTAGTGCGCTCATAATCAGGGCGCGAGCGGGACAAATGCATAAAGTATGGTCGACGGGCTCGAGTGAGAGCGAGAGCGAGAGAGCGCAGCTGAAGCTTTTCTGGGTGTGCCTGTAGTTGCGGAGTAAACGTGTCGCCAAAGATGCTAATTTATTATCGATTTGCTATCATGTGCCATGTGCTATCGATATGTTCCTTTCGCTCCAATGGCAGTTCTGCACCCCTGATTCCTATCTTGCTGGCAATGTGCTTTTTTCTAGCAAAATCTTAGCGCAGCGGCTGTCGCGTAAATCTCGCTAATTTATGTAGGATGCGTGTGAAATGCTAACAAACTTAGTCGCTGGTCACCAACGTCCCTGTCAACCTGTCGACTGCTCGACTCCTTTTGCTTCACGTTCTCTTCGGCTGCCATTCAAACGAATGTTATGCATATCAAACTCATGGCTCGCAGCTTGAAATGCAAAACTCGAAATGCGAACTACAAAATGCCAAATGCAAACTGCAAAATGCAAAATGCGAATGCATGTTCAAGTCCCACACAAAGTTTTTGCTCGTCGCAAGTCGCGACGTTGTAGCTGTCATTGTGACATCTTTCGATTTATTTAATTGTCAATTTGTGGCGCACTTAAACTAACGATTTTCTAAGCAAGTTCGTGTTTTGCGCGCAATTTATTGGACTTGCCTGCCATGCAGCAGTCGTCGTCGGATACCAGACTCTGAAAAGTGGGGAGTGGAGTAAAGTGGAGTGGATGGAATATTGATATTGTTATTTCTTCGTAATGGAAATGTTGGCAATACCCAATTCACGTTGATAATTGTCCTGTGCTTAAAACGAGTTAATTTATTTCGGTGGGCGTTTCCAGTCGAAAATGTATATATATATATACGCTTTAACATTATCAATCTCATAAATACTTAATAACATTTAATTGTGATAACACAATGATATTCATATGCATACATCTACATATATGCAAATAGTTATAATACAGTCTGTTCTGACCGACTGACTGATAAAAATAAAATATATATAATTGGTTTGAAAATCGAAGGGAGTTACTAGTCAGTGCGTCTATGCCAAATTTAAAGAAAATTAAGTAAAAATGTGTTGAACAAGATATAATCAATATATACAAGACATATACATTATATACTTATGGTGTTGAAGGAGCTTTCTTCCGCCTTCTTCCTCAGAAAACTATTCAATCGTTCCTTAACAGATACAGCCGAATAAATACGCCTTTCTAAACAACTTCTTATACCATTGCAGAGGGTACTATAATTTTGCCTTACAATGGGAAATGCACAGAAGGAATCATATCTAACCCCATTAAGTTTATATATTTTTAATCGCGATCAACAGTCGAGTTAATATCGAAAAGTCCGACAGTCCATCTGTCCGTCCGACTGTTTTTTATACCCTGAACCCATTAAAAATGGGTAAAAGGGGTATTTGTTTTGTGCAAAATGTAAATGTATGTAACATGCAGAAGAATAGCCGAGTCGAGATATCCATGTCCGTCTGTCTGTCCGTCCGTCCGTCCGTCCGTATGGATGAACGCAAGGGTACCAGATCCTATAAGAGCTAGAGATTTGAAATTTAAGCTGTAGGTCCTAGTGCCTATGCAGATCGAGTTTGTTTCAGATAATCGATAACTTACTCCGTTTCCAACCAATCGATAAAAATCGATATCGACATCCTGTTTTTGAGAAAATTGGGTAAATAATAAGAGCTAGAGTCACCAGACTTGATATGTTGCTTCTAGAATAATATATATATTTGCATTTGGTGTGGGGAGAAGAGAGAAGGGTATCTCCTAGTCGGGAGCTCTCGGCTAAAACTTCTTACTTGTTAAGTCTTGAAATTTTGCACAAGTCCGTCTTTCTGTTGCACTCAGTACATATGTCGGAACTGGCTGGATCAGACTCCATGATACAGCTGCCAACGCAACGGTCCGTCGAAAAGTAGGTTATTGTATAGAAAGTTTATTATTTTAGTTTAACAATGCTCTGTATTGTATCATGAAAAATGAGTTTTTGTATATCAAAATATTTTGTTTTTAGGATATATACAAGAGTGTTTAATCTTCGGCGTGCCACAGAAATGCGTACTTTCTCGATAATATTATAGGAAGTTTATTGGTCATGGGTACCAAAAAATTAATGTACATTTCTATATATACAACTGTTTTTCCTGACTGACTGACTGATTGGTGATCAATGCACGGCCCAAACCGTAAGAGCTAGGAAGCTAGAAATTTTCACTGTAGTCACCTTATATGATGAAGGTGCACGTTAAGACGGGGTTTCGGGAAACTCCACCCGCAAGTATGGAAAAATCGCTAAAAACGTTTGAACGAAACTTTTTTGCTTACCATCCGATCAGTTTTAAACTCAATTTCAAAGATCTTTGCTCAAATTCATTTGAGGGGTGTTTCACACTTTTCCAAAAATGTATTCCTCCATGTTGGAAATGGGGGTCAAAGATTTGGTGGATGACGTTTCGCGCTCAAATTCATTTTCAAGGATAAATATGAAAAATCAATTGAGAAGTGCTTCACATTTTTCGCAGAATCAAAGCATCCTCGGTAAAAAGTGCGATTCCAACATTTTATTGGTGCAGTTTTAAGTTTTGTCCGATTTGCTTCAAACTTATTTTCAGCTCTACATAAGAACTTATTACATACTTGTTTCAGCGTTTTGAGAAATTCCACACACAACAGTGGTTAATTAGCGAAAAACGATTGTACGAAACTTTTTTGTTTACCATCCGATCAGACTAAAGCTTATTTTCAAAGATCTTTGATCAATTTCATTTGAGGGGTGTTTCACCCTATTCAAAGAGCAAAGATTTAGTGGGTGACGTTTCGAATTCAAATTCATTTCAAAGGATCTATATGAAAAATTATTTGAGACGTGTTTCACATTTTTCGTAAAACAAAAGCTACCTCGGTAAAAAGTGCGATTCAAAGATTTTTTGGTGAAGACTAACAAGGGCGGAAACATCGGATTTCAACATTTGGATTTTTATTCGATGCCCTTCTAACAAATTTTTAAAAGGAAGTGGAGTTTAAAATGGAAAGGGTAGATTTCAATTTTCCACGGGCAAAACGTTCCACGGGAAAGGCCGGGTAGTACCCGCTAGTATTTGTATGTAGCAGTAAAAGTTTTCTTATTTATTTATTTACTTGTATTTATAGGTGGTTGAACAAGGAAAATTTTGATTTTGTACAAAGAATATACATTTAATACAGCATGTTTAATCGCTAGTGCACTTTCAATTAAACATTCGACTGTCAGTCCCGTCTTAAATGATTATTTTGTAATTATTGCGCTTGAGTGGGTGCAAATGTCATTGATTACTTATTATTAACATTTTTATTACGTTTTGTATGTTTTTTTTTTGCTTGGCTGGAAGTGGGAGCAGCAGATAAAGAGTCCAGTGGACAGACTGCCTTTCAGCAGCCCACGAGCTGTTCGTAAGGTGTCCCAAGTGGCTGCCAATACTAGACTGGGGCGCAATAATAAATTTAATAATATAATTAAAATCTGTATTTAAGTGACAATAAAGCTCATTAGCGCATGATAAGCGCCCACTGCGAGTGCGGGATGTCAACTCGAGCTCAGAGATGACAACAATAGTTATAATATAATAAATACGCCAACCTCTCTCTCATTACCATCACATCACTAAAAATAAAACTTCGCTTGAATTGCTGAAGTACAAAGAACTTGAAATTTGACCTGTTAAAATAGTTTCAATGGTGATTATTTACGTAATAAACAGTTGTAATCAGTTAAACATTCTATATCAAACTGCTTTTGAGTGGTTCCAGGCACAGGTGAGTAAAAAGCCAGCAAATAAACGTATACATACTGCTCTTTGTTATTTTTATACAGTATTGTATTTTATAATGTGCATATATAATATATACATGATATAGATATATGGTCTCAGTATGAGAGAGACCCAAAAGCGTATGTCCCTATTGCAGTGTTTTCGCAGACGTTGTTGTTGTGTGTTTTTTGTTCCCCAATAAAGATGCGTTATTACGAGGTATTTAATGCAATGTATTAATTGTTATCCCCTTCAGATTCCATAGCAGATTTAAAACTGGATTAACGTCTCTGTCAGCATGGTCTTGGCCGCTACCAGCATCAGCCATGCCAGTCCAGCAAATCTGTGGCATGATGATATGGATTCGCATCGGCTTCGCCAATGACGCGCTTGAACTGTGGACAGGGCTAAAAGAGAGTGGTGCGGTTAGCTGGAGACGACATTGTGTCACATTTATTTTCCAATTTACGGGCAACTAATGGCAATAATGAATGCATTTTATAGGCCCATTCATAATGTGCCGAGACAATCGAAACTCGGCGCGAACGCGAATTACACAAATCGGGCAATTTCTGCGCGACGTCCAGCCAAGCCAAAAAATCCGCACATTGAATCACATAAATGACTTTCAGGCCCCGCAAAATGGAGCTGCGACTAGCCCCGTCGACCATCTTTGGGATGGTTACTCAAGTTAAATTAGAAATTGACGCAACCACCAAGTGATCATCATGGGACTGAGAAAAACACAGAACGCCGCAAGTAAACTTAGGATCGTTAATCTGAATGCCTGAATTTTTAAGTATTATTTTTAATGCATCTGCGGGAGAAGCTTCAAAATCAAATTCAACATTTCAATGCCGCGAACAAGAGACGCTGACTGCTCGCCAAGTCTGAGGAGAGCCGACGGGGCTGCTTTCGGCCATTGCAAGTTTTATCACCATGTTAATGGATTTTTAAAGCGATAAAGCGGGAAATTATTTGAGAGTGGACGTGAGCCCAAAATGCTTTAAGCGTCGCTGTCGCAGACTCGTGTAATTATGATCGATTCATGTGCAAAACTTGTCGGACGGGATTTAATCGTTATTCAATTATATTTTATGCTGATTTTAATATAAATTGACAAAAGGGTTTTATGGATTTGGTAACTTGACCATTTACGACTATTAACTTTTTTTTTTCTGCTTCTTTTATTTATATTATATAAGTGCTAATAAAGAAATGTGCATTTTATATAACAAAATACGTTTAAATACCAACCCTTGGTTTTGAAGTGTATTTTTTATAGGCACAGTCCGCAAATTTTATGTAATTTATCTGCAAATGTTATAAAAACAAAACATACAGAAATAAAAATCAAAATAAGAAGCGTAATCATAATAAATACTAAAAAGCTGAAACGAGAAGAATGTTAAACCATTTATTAGTCTTACTGTCTTGATTCGTTCTTAAATACTTCAAGATTTACTATATTAATCTAAACTATTCTGAAAAATTGTAACTCGTTAACTATATTGCTGTATCTTCAGGTGTCGAAATGTCGCACAACATGGATTTTAAAATGCTTACTAATAATAAATAAATTGGATATATTAAAAATCGAACTGGAAAAATCTATTTTGGGATGGAGTAGTGTTTTGTTTGACATTAAGTTCAAGCCGGGAGAATGAGTGGGAACTCTTGATTCAAGTCTTTGGGCACTCGGCATTCTTTCACTCAAAAGTTTTCGCTCAAGCTTTACGCATACATAGGCACAAGCAGTGGCAGATTCTCTAGAGCCTCAGCCGCCAAATTCCAGCACACAGACGCACACAGCCATACACACTGAGTTCGCGGAGCTGGCAAAGTCTCCAACAACAGGGCCGCTGACCAGCTGCAGCTGCGGTCTCTGTCTCGGTCGACGTCTTCTTTGCAGTTGTCGTTGCTGCCGACGATTGCGTCGACGTTGCCTTTGTTGTTGTCATTAATATTGACTATGTCGTGCTCGCTCCCACCAAAATGGCCGCAACAATCGCATTTGCCTCTCTCACTCTCACGCGCTATCGTATCGCTCTTGCTCTCTCGCCTCGCCCGGCTACGGATTTTCGATGTGGTACGACTAGTTAGCAACGGCTTCAGCTGGCAACGCCGCCGTTGGTGCAACTGGGCACACTATAGTGCACGCATTGGCAGCTGCCACGCCCACGCTGGCCGGTCACAAGAACTGGCCGCCCCACTGGCAGCTTCAAGTTCTGCAGTCGACAACCGCGAGGCCGCGAGCCGCGAGCCGCTTATCGCCCTTCGCGGTTGTTGCTATTGTTGTTGATTGCTGTCTATTGTTGTTGCACAGTATCTGTTATCAATTCAGCTGTGCGCTGTGAGTTGATGCTGTTGGGCACTTAACTCGACGCTTGGTAATTTTCAGTTGATTGGCTGCAGTTCTCGAGATTTTTGATATCGTGTGCGAAAAATTTGCATCTAGACAGTGGCAGGACGCAGGACACACAACACTTATTGCATACACACATAACTGCAAGCTGGCAACAGCCAAAAGCAGATGCTACCACAGTTTCCATATACTTGACTAGAATCCATCTCCACTCAGCCATTCATATTCTCTCTGCTCTCCGTTTACTGAAAATCGTGTGCATTTTCCATGCCAAAAGTAAAAATGCAGTTCCGCATAATTTGATGCTTGGCAACTGCTGGTTGGTGTCCTTTTTTCTGCTTCTGCTTCTGCAGCTAATGGGCCAGCCTCGTTCCCTGGTGCTTGTATCCTTATTTTACCCGTCTCCTTGCTGGCCGAACGCCTGGGCTAACGACAATGCCCCGCTGTAATCGTAATCATTGCTGAATGCAATAGCGATTGCCAAGAGTTTTTCATCTCACGAGTCTTCTCGTTGGGAGACTCTCTCACTCATTGCTCAACTCCGTGGTTGTCCTTCGTTTAAATTGCAGTTTTTTATGGTTTGGCAATTAGGGGTAAGCTCTTTGAAATACGTACACACACATACACACTTGCCAGCAAGTAGGTAATGCTCACTTACACAGTTGCAGTTGCGCTCGTTCACAGACTAAACTGTAAGGGTGGTCCAAGAATTTAGCTAAGGGTAGTTCACTATCTGTGTAGCCAGGTTGTCAATAACATTATAGCCATAATGTATATATACGTACAATATTATCTCGAGGATATATAATATGCATATTTATATATTTATATACTTTTTAAATACGTTTCGTTGAATAGAATTTAAAGAATTTTTCAGTCTTTTTGCTCGTCTTAAGAAGTGCGTATGCATATAAAACTGCTTGTACTGACTGATAGATGATGATCAGCGCAAGTTAACAATTAATTTAAATAATTAATTAAATTAGGTTCTTATTATTGTTTTTTAAGCTGTCTTGACCAAACTCTGCATTTGTTAGTTATACTATTAAAGAATCATAGGTCGGAAAATGGGATTTTACACACAAATAATTTGTTTAAGGTATCTTTGGCAAGCTCAGCAATTATAAGGGTATGTAAACATCGCCATGCGAACACGAACTTCAGGTAATACCACTTTTTACCTATTTCCGAATTTCAGATTAGGTGAGATGCTTTGAAGATTCATCGCCTAGTGGAATTGCTCTAATATGTTTAAGTGCAGCTCCTTGTAGTACCCTTAAGTAAATTCCGTAGGTCTAGATCGGTTTGGGTACGGCCTTATACAACAATATTTTACATTTCTTCCTGAGTTGGTACGCCTTAAGATTAGTATGTTTCCTCTTTTCGGATTTAATACAAAAAAAAACACTAATTAAAGCGCTTAAAATCAATTAAATATAAATTGGAATTACTTGCTATAATTGTTTACATTAAAGAGTCCTCAGACGTAAATTTGCAAAAATAGTATTTTATAAAAGTCTGATAAATATTACAGATACATGCATAAATTTTATTTTTTGTTGAGATTCTTCAATTAAAAATTAAACAATCAATATTTTATAATACTCAGTCCAAGACTGGTAAACCGGTTTCTAGTTTCTTGTAATTTTATATTACATAAATATACATATATACGTCCTCTTCTAATTTTCATGTTGAACTTGAGTCGAACCCCTAAAACGCCAACGTCAAAATATATATTCTCTAAAGTTTTAATAAATGTCCGAGTGCAAAATTTATTATCAACA
Organism: Drosophila ezoana; assembly: GCA_035045725.1. Classification (NCBI taxonomy): domain Eukaryota; kingdom Metazoa; phylum Arthropoda; class Insecta; order Diptera; family Drosophilidae; genus Drosophila; species Drosophila ezoana. The sequence goes on from JAWNOU010000122.1 coordinate 544,216, forward strand.
ACCGATTTATTAAAATAGAAAACCTTCAATAAAATGCCCGATGCGGGCAACGGTAAATGGTTTCACGTTCTGACCGGTTCTCAGGCCATGGCCAAGTGGGGGCCACGGCCGGGCATGGGTCCGGGTCGGAATGCTGGTTCGGACGGGTTGGGCGTTGGTCCATTGGCGAAGTATATGCGCATTGTGCAGAAAAGTCGTAAACATTTCTGCTGTCTACGTACAAAGTGAATGGGAAACCGGATTTTGTGAAAGAACCACCATTGAGAGGATGAGTGCAAAAGAAATGCCAGCAAACAATTCTTGTAAATTTTACGAGCGCAAATATAATTCAAATGGTCATTAATTGCAACAACCACAACAACAACAACAAATTATATATTAAGAAAAGGCCCAGGCAAACAAGAAAAACCAAACTCAAAATGGGTCGCAGACAGCCCTAAAAGTGCTCCATAAAAGAATTGAAGACACGCCGGCGATTGGCACAAGAGCAACAACAACGACAACAACAAAACACAGAAATAAAAGCGAAACAACAATAGCAAGAGCAATGAAAGCGGCGGGGGAGAGGTTAGGTTATGTACAAGAACAGCAGCAAACGCAAAGCTAAAAGCTCTCTTGCAAAAAAAGCACAAAACAATGGCCAAAACAAAGTCAAAGATAACAATGTGGGCATAGCACGTGGCCGGGATTTTATCAGCCGTTGCCGGCGTACAACTAAGGAAATTTCCCAATTTCGAATTCGCAATGCACGTAAAGTACCCGTTACCTAAAACGTTTGTTAGTGTAACTGCCATGCAGTTGAACCGAAAAGTCCCAGCCGTGGGACATTCGCTGAGTCGCTGCGCGCATGGATAGCACAGATACTCACACACATACACGCATGCATAAAAACACACACACACACACTATTGCAGACAGGCAGTCTAGTGGCTCACAGATACGTCGCACTACACACAGATACTCGGTCGGGCTGTGGGGCGATATCTGTGAGATACGCACAGATACAGAACGGGCAAACGTCCGTGTCCGCGTGCGCGTCGCAGCCACAGTCGCCGGCGTCGTCGTCGGCAGAGGCAGCGACCAAGCGGCGCACAAGAAATCGTCGGGCGACGGCTTCAAATGAACGCAAAACGTTGAAAAGCAAACATCCGCCAAAAAAATAGACGTCCAAAAATTGCGGCAGCTAAAAATAAGCTTCAAGTACTTTTTTCATTCACTACTTGCTTTGGCTAAAAATCAAACTGTTTTTATAAGTAATCAAAAAGTTATATGTTTAAATTCATAAATTCCCAAGTTAAAAATGTGTGCTATATGTATGTGCCAAAGTGAATTGAACCATCGAATTGTTTAGTATTTTAGTTGTTTTCTTTTCCGTTAAATGCGCTGCACAAAAACTGGTTTGCATTTCACAACTGCAATGTGAGTGTAAGAGAGCGAGTGTGTGTGGTGTGTGTGTGTGTGTTTGTATGTATGAATGAGAGATGCATGTGTAACTCGTTCTATGGTGAGTCTCAATTCTGTGATGAGAGTTATTTTCATTACGCGCGTTTTTGTCTGAAGTAAATTTAATCGTTCTGATATTCGATTACAAATTACTGATTTCCGAAAACTGATTACTGGATTTAAAACTTTTTGCACTTCTCTCTTTCAGATAGAAGCGTTGCCCTATTTAATAGTCGCCGCCTGTAAACACCAAATAACTAATTTGTACTCGTTTTCAGGTTGTCAGGTGAATGTCGCATGTCAAGGTCTTATTAAACCTGAAAATACTCTTAAAGCACAGCCCAAAAAAAGACGCGTGTCTGTGTGGGTCTCTCGTTTGTCTGTCTGTGTGCCATTGACATTGACTTACGGCTCTCGTTGGGAGAGGGGGCCACGGACAGCTGGCAGCTGGTGGTTGGCGGCTGGCGGCTGACGACTGACGCCTGAGGACTAACGACGGCTAGGGCTCGAGGTCGACCCTTTGACGCAAATTGTGGCTGAATTGTTGCTTTATGCTTCGTTCCATTCCGTTTCTTGTTTTCGTTTTCGTCTTCGTATTCGCATTCACTACTGCTATGTCTACGCATATTTATGGTTTGTTTTGCTTCTGTCCGCCAATTTAATTCGACACACACACAGAGAAAGAAAGCACGCACACAGATACACAAAAAGAGCCCCAAAAAAGCCTTCGTATTGTTTATACGGCGCGCATGGAAAAGAGCAACAAAGAGAATGAGAAAGAGAGAGTGAGAGAGACTGAACGGTAAAGACAAAGATGCCATCTGTCTGAGAAGATAAGTAAGCGCTTAGGCATTGTTGCGGGCCACCAACTGAATAATTGACTTCGGCGGGGGCTGCGGTAACCTCTCTACAATAAAAAGTAATCCACAACGAATGTCTGCCCCCAACTAAGAGAAGAATAAGAATAAGATGATAAAAACAATTATTCCTCATTTCAGTTTCGCATAATTTTTCCTTTCATTGATTTTCATCATATTTCAAACCTTAGCTACGCCTATTATCTGCTCTCATTTTTCTGTTCTTGGGGCAGGTTCAGCTCTGTCACCGTTATGTAGTCTGTTTTTATACCCTGAACCCATTCAAAATAGGTAAAAAGGGTATATTGTATTTGTGCAAAATGTAAATGTATGTAACAGGCAGAAGGAAGCATCTCCTACCCCATAAAGTATATGTATATATTCTTGATCAGCATCAATAGCCGAGTCGATCTAGCCATGTCCGTCTGTCCGTCCGTACGTATGTATGAACGCAAGGATCTCAGAACCTATAAGAGCTAGAGACTTGAAATTTTAGATGTATGTGCTCCTGGTGCCCGCGCAGATCGAGTTTGTTTCCAATATTCGATAACTTGCATGTATATCGAAACCCTGTTTATTAAGCGAATTTGGTAAATAATAAGAGCTAGAGTCACCAAACTTGACATGTAGCTTCTAGCATAGTATATATATTTGCATTTGGTGTTGGAAGAAGAGGGTTCAGCGCATTCCCTAGTCGGGAGCTCCCGACTAGAACATCTTACTTGTTGTTTTTAGACTTGTTGAAGATAATTTACAAGATTCGTCAATATAATTTTTTTTTTTATTTCTAATTAACTTGTATATGTATATGGTTATACCAATTGTAGCTAACCATAGAACAGTTGTCACAAAACCCGGCTATCTACCTAAAACATACATTTCTGAATAGTATTAATAGTTATCTTTAGAGATCCAATTTAGTGTTCTTTAAATACTACCACACTATGCCGATTCCATAATGCCAAATTGACTGCTCAGTATACTAAGATACGAATGTAGAAAAACGCCTTCTACCCCATTTTGGCAGAAAAGATTTTCACACGGCCAATGGGAATGCGCGCCAAATCTGCGCGAAGCAGACTCGTTTGTAAGGTCGGCCAGACTACCACCTGGCTCGTAGATACGTATCATTATATCTCATTTAATTGTAAGATACCCAGCTATTTTGTTTATGGACTGCAGGCAGGCTTCAGTTGATCTTCACACATGTATAAATCAATCAAATGTCAGCCGTCAAAGAAAGAGAGGGGAAAATCGGTGCGAGGCCGGGCCAATCATGAGACACAGCTGAACGGACTTGCTTCGGCGGCAATAAAGTTCAGATTTACGACTGTGAGCGCATAATTACGCACTCTCGCACCTACGAAAGCACACAGGGGCGGATTTGCGCCACTCCCTTCGCCTTTAGGCCGGCTGACAAATGGCAACAGTTCAACAGATTTTTGTGATTTTATTCGCGTTCCCCTTCCAGCGCAGCGCGACATGTGTGCCCATTGTGCAAAAACACGAGAAGAGCTGCCCCGTGGCAGATGTAGGCGTGAAATGTGAGCATCATACACATATAGAACTTGTGCTTACATTGTATCCATATAAATGTATATCTATGACATCGATCGGCTTACAATATGGCGTTCTCTCGCGGTTGTCAGACCCATTTTTCGCAAATTATCAAATGGTAGTTTTGTGTGCGCTATAGCGTGATTTATGTGACTCGTGGTTGCGAACGCTGCAGCTGGTGGTGGGTGCATAATGAAGCTGAATGAAGCAGGGCATTCCTGTCCACGCCGGAGAATTCACACTCTCAGCGGCAGGGGCTTCCATGTAAGGCTGATGCATGCATACCCCACGTCGCATTTAATTTAGACGGATGAAAATATGGATGTACGGAGGTAAAGTCCGCTTTCGTTGGGCATTGTCAAATTGTGCAGCTTGACTTCGACCGTCATCCTTGCATGGATGTGCATGTGTATCTGCGGGTAATTGCGACTGTTGCCCACGCGCTGCTTTAAGTGGAAAACTGCTCGCAGACAGAGTGGGGAAAGTTATGGGGAAGTCGGCAAAGGCGTGGCTATAGAATAAGCGGGGAGTCTTATTTGAACATTCAAATTGCGGCGCAGACAAGAGGCAATCATCGTCTCGTTGTCAGCTGCTGCTGTTGTTGCTGCAGTTTTATGGCGCATAAATTGCACACTAATTGTGTCCATTTCAGAGTATCCACTTGGGGCTTAGCACGGCTGTTGCTTATACACCACCGACCAATCCAACCCATTAAACTAAAATACAAATACGGTGGCAAACTCTAGGCGCATGTGTCATGGCTGTGGCGTTGCGTTCGTCTTGAGCTGAGACTGGTGCTCATCCTCAGAGTCAATGCGACGTCTTAGTCGTCGCACCTCCACCTCCGCGTCTGTCGCCGTCTAAGGACCAACGCCTTATGTTTAGTTTGGGTGTGAAATCTAATTTGAAAAGTTTGTGTAGTCATTTTGATTCTGGCGCGCACTCAGCAGCATATGCTACCCACCGCTTGGGTTGCCTTTTCTAATTTTGTTTGCAAGTCATTGACGCAATATTGCCCAGCATTCAACACGCACCATGAGTACAGATGCCTCGCCGACTACAAATGAGAGACGTTGTACTTTCAAGAACCGCAAACACATTTGCCATGCACTCACTGAAGGTTCCAAATTTAAATTATTTTGATATCAAATAGGTTTGATTATGGGTTGAGGCGGCAGTTGCTCCATACGAAAGGCAACTGTACTCAGTTATGAGCGCCATTCAATATGCGACAGTTGATTAGATGATTTGCGAAATTAAACGGAATATCATTAAACTTTTGATACATTTAACTATTGCCTGATGCTGTTTAAGCTCTGTTGGCAGCTTGTTCTCCGATCGATTGCATATACTTAGACTAAAAAATTTTAAATTCAATGGATACATTTCGCTTCGCTTCCTTTAGCGTTTGCAGTCAAAGTCAGACCGAGGTGAAACTAATTTAAAACCTAAATTTAACTTCAATCATCAAGCCATAATCCCCAATGAGTGATAAAAAATGTAAGCACAGTCTCTCTTCAAAAGAAAGCAAAATCCAAATGCAAGAAAATAATTGAGAATTCAAAGTAGAGAGAAAAACTCATTTGGAAACTACGCCCCAAAGACACACACAGTACAGAGGTAACAAATGTAGAATCAAGCAGCAGTTGCTCCGGGCTTGGGAGACTTTACAATCGATGCGGGCGAGCAGGCGTTTGAAGGGTGTGGTTGCGGTTGGACTGCCGCCCAGCGAGGAAACAATCAACTGAAAGCGCTGATGGCTTCTACGGGGTAACATGGTGGTCTAGGGCAGGTAGGAAGCATGGGTAAATTTAACAGAGGACTGGGGTTGGGGTTGTGTGCTTTGGTATGCTTCAGCTGCCAACAATGGCGCAATGGCGTCTGTAATTTCAAGCAATTGTTTCCCCTCGTTTATGACGTCTTTGTCTGTTGGTTGGACCCTCTGTTTCAGTTTCTGCTGCCTGTCTGAATGGAGCGTGCAAATTTCAAACGTTGTTGCAGCTCCAACGCCTCGCAGCGGTGCTCATAAGTAGCGTTTAGCACCTTGGCAACGCTGGGCAGCCGTTTGCCATAAAGTCACGTACCATTGTGCTATGCGACTTCTGAGGCGAGAGATTTTTGTACAGTGGCCAAACGCATTCCGACTCCACTCCCATTTGGTTATGTTAGTGACGGCTCCACACGGCTCGTTGCGCTTGCAAATTGTCGCACATTCTTAAAGGTAGGCGTAGCGACAAGAACGTACATCACCAACCCCAACCCTAACTGCAATCCCATGTTCAGGATAAAACCGCCCTTGGCGCTCATTATGTGGGCTCTTCTGCCTAAATGTATGTCGATGTATCAGTCCGTTTGCCCGTGAGCCCGTCTGTTTGTGCGCCACTTTTTTCCCCGTGAACGGAGGAGCGTTTTGCATTGGAATTTGGTTTGCCAAATGCCGCCATTTAGGGTTGTGACAATAAAAAAATATATTTATGGTTGCAACGGCCGTTTTGTGTGTACGCCTCCCTCTTAGAACCGGCAACCCCCATTATAGCGCCTAACCCACGTGGCGGTGGTGTCCCTAAGCAAACAAAAAATCATACACACAGATACATGTACATAGCCCTGTGTACGATGGATAAAAGTCCGACAATGTTTGAACAAATTATATTTTCTCGTATTTCTACTTAATGAAAATATATACAAGTTAAACAGACACTGTAATGTGTAGTCATTAAGAATGGAAGGCTTTATTAAAATATGCCCGTTGCTAATCGTTTTCATACATCTAGCACTTAATACATTATTTTGTTGAACTTTAGTTGGGAATCTTAAAGCAGACCATAGGACACAGGTATCTTTAAGTCGAGCATTATATTTGTTTAATGGGTATTCAGTTCAAAATTCAATGGATGTACATTTGTGCTAATGGTAGTATCTATAGACCAATTAACTCTTTAAGAAGGGTTGAAGCTGCTTGATGCTCTTTTTTGCCCACAGTACTTGGGGGTTGAACGTTTAGCTGAACACAAATGAAATCTCACAAGCATAACGAGCTCGTGACTCTTGGCTGGCAAGGGTTGGGCACAGCCCAAGAGTCGACAGAAGTGCCTGGCTATGGCATATACACAGAAAAATATGGCACGTACTCTTCGAGAGCCATAAGTTTACGTTTTATATCGGCCAAACTGTGCAATATTATAAATTTTGAATTTTATCTTAGGCATTAGATTGCCAGAGAGTTTGGCTGGTTGGCTGGCTGGCTGCCTTTCGTCTACATCGGGTGTGTGTTTGCCATCATGGATTAAATGGAAGGACGTGCGCGGGAGCCTGAGTCGGAGCTGCGAGTCGAAGCGAGGCTGAGCATGTCTCCGCTTCTGTGTGTTGCTTACTGCCAGTTCCAACAAAGGGTGATTATCGCGATTGGCGAAATAGTTGCAGTATTAGTTGAAGTCTGCCCTCACTGGGAAGAAAGCGAAATTACCAATTCACTGGCAGTAACTTGGTAATCTTATTATTGTATATCTTGCGCTCTATTTTCTTCCACCTGCTAACAGGAACTAGTAAAAGCCGCAAAGCTATGCAAAATGGCGCCACTAGGCTGCAGATGCAAATTCCATGAACCACAGCACGTCCTGTGGGACAAGTGCTAAGTCTTATCTAAATCATATGCTAGACTCTTGATACTTATGGTATTGTCAGCCACCACCGAAACGGTCAGATCAACTTCATTGAAGGACAGGCGGCGGCAAAGGCGTAGGCCGGAAGAGTTTCCTGGTTCTGCTCAGGGGAAACCGCTGGTAAACGAAACACACACTGCACGACACGGCACGGCACGACACGGCGCGACACGGACACGAGCCGGTACGAAGAAGGAAACGACAATTACGGTTACTCGACGGTTAGTTTTTCCTGCTGGCGACTCAGTTGCGGCCGTGCAATCGTCGGGTCAACAACGGTAGCTGCCTGCAGCACGAATATTATTATTTGATTTGCAGAGCGTGCGATGAAAACTGAGGTGTTTACAGCGGAGCACTTATTGTAGAGCCTGTGCAACTTCGTATACGTATACTGAATGTATCCTGAGTGTATCCTATCCGGTATACCTTCAGTATACGTAACACGAGGAAACACCAGCGACGCGGGATGTGTGATATGTTTAATTTTCATTGAATAAACCACCAAACACTTTGGAAAAACTGTTGATTTTATATAATAAACGTATTACGTATTTTATATCCGATTAATCTAAATTGGGCGAAAATTAAATTATGTTTCTGTTTATGTGATAACCAAACGTGTTTTATTTTATTATCTTGCTTTTTATTCTGCGTGGTTCATGACTAACACTTTTTAGGCAACCTGTTGCTGTGGCTGTTGATGGACGGCTCTCTTCGACGGTAGCCATAGATGACAATGAGAAGCAGCTGACTAGAGCCAGAAGCCATTCCTTAGATATTACAATTATTTTTAATATTTGCTTTTGGGTACAGAGAAAAATAAAAATATGCTCTAAATCCATTTATGTTTAATTATATTTTCTGTATATCAATAATTTCGCTTTAATAAATATTTCCAGCACTCTGTTGCGATATCAAGCAAAGATACTTACCGGACTTAAATTTTAGATAAAGTTTAAAAATTAAATGAAGATAACTTGTTCTTGTCAAAAATTAATTAACGAATTAACTATTTCTAAGAAATTTACAACTTCATAATAAAAAAATGTAAAAAAATTATATGTTAATTAATCATCGTTTTATTATTATCAGCTGAAGGACCTTAAACTCCTTATTTGTCGTCACAGTACGTCGGTTTAGAATTTACACAAATTGGTCTAGAAGAATTCATGCGTATCAAAGCTATAATATCCCATCCACGGACATCTTTATCGATTAAGGTGGCACGGGAGAAGCTATTGACATTATATTATATATTTTAATTTCAACTCGTTCTATTTAGTTAAGGTATATTTAGAATGATGGGATATTTACATTGTAGGTGAAGGAGGACATAGCATAATACTGTGAAGTATTTAGATGATTCGCTGGGTGTAATCTTTGAAGGCGCTGATGGGGTAGACAGGACCCGGGCCACTGCGTTCGGATGCCCCAGCATGTCGGCGTAGCGGCTGCTAAACAAGTTTATCTGATCTCTGACCTTTGTAAAGCGAAGATTGCGTCCGGATTTTGACAATTTAAATGATATACGAGAAAATGTGATAAAATCCTAATTTGGTGCCCCTGCCTTTAAAAGTAGTTCTTTATCAACGCGTTCATGCATATCTCTTTCCATTGAAGAAAAGTTTCATGTAGATTTAGATACATTTCCACAGATACACCTTCATACTTATTTGTAATGGCTAACGGGTAATCAAATGGAAACTTAACTCTTGTTTTATATCCCATAATTTTTTTTATTAAATAACAAAATCTTTAAAAAATCTGTAACAATCTATGATAAAGCGAGTCTGGCACGTACATTTATAATACAACATACGCAATGCTGAATTTACCTGTTAATTTACTTCTAAATTATTATACTTATTTGGAGACATTATTGACAAAAGGAAGCACATAATAAAATAAAACCACGCTTGCACAAAATATGGCAGGCAGGCTATTCAGATAATAAAACCCATTCCTTCCAATTTCATAACATTGTGCAGCGCTGTAGGCGACAGTTTTTGCAACTCACTCAGCGCCATCTATTGCTGAAAGCCCGCATCTAAAGTTCAATGCGTTTCCATTGACTGCGCAAAATCTTATAAGCAAAGATGGGGGATGAACGTATTCTAGTTAGAACGAAAAAAAAACCGATGACTGATAATCTTAAATTTCATTAGAAATCGTTTGATGATTTAGGTTTGAATTTAGGAATTTGAAACTGCTGTTTCAGTTGCATAAAGATGGTAAAGATTTTAAATTTGAACATAGTTTTAATATTTGACCTTATCCAGATGGACTAGATTAGCGACATTTTGTTGATCGTGTAGAACGCTGAGAAGCCATTGAACCTCAGCAATCAACGCACTTCACAAGGGGAGACACGGTGCAAGAGGAAAAAACCGGCAACGACAGAGACCAGAGATAACGAAACGAGAAACCTACTTGACAACAAACACAACAACAACAATAACAGCCAAAACACCAAATGAATTTATGAACATATTGCGCTCCGGTATCGTCTGCCAGACCCGTCAACTTCCCTGTCTCTCTCCTCTACTCCCTCCCTAATGGAATGCAATCGGTTGTCATGGCAACAATGGCCGCGGCGAAGGAGTGCACAAAGAGCAGAACAAGAACATTTAATTCGGCCATATTTGATTTTGGAAATGCTTAAATTGTTGTTGCTGTCAGTGCCACTGCCACGACTTGTCGTTCCTATTCATGTTCTCGTTCTCGCTCTCGCTCTCGCTCTGCTTGTTGCTCTCATTCTCCTTGTTCTGGTTTTTGCTCTTGTCTGGGTCTTCTTGGGGTGGTTTTTAGCTGGAACAGGCAATGCGATTGCTCGCTCGACACATTGCTGGGAATTTTGACTGATGTCGTATCTGTTTCCATATTCCATTATTTGCATTGAACTAGAACTGTCTCTATCCATGTATACATACGTATGTACATAATTAGATTAGTATAAACAGTATAAATATAGTATGAATATACATATAAATTTGATGTTATCTCTTGGCTCATAGCTCGTATGATATCAGCAAGAAGAACACCATCTTCGACGTTTTTTATGATGATGATGTTGTGTAGTCGTTTTACGATTGGGCAATTAAGAAACTGTGCGCTAAACACGTCTTTAAAAACAAATAAATCACCTCGACATTGTCTGTCGCCCATTCAGATTTATATCGAAAGGCATAGCGTCTCAAATCCTCAACCATATGTATTTAATATGCAGTGGAGGCTTATGCGCATAAATGGGTATCGATTAACTATAAAATTAACGATTTACGGCCCGATTCTTCAAATTGGAAGCACGTAAACTTGGCGTTTGGCAAATGGACTCTCACTGGGTCTAGTCACGAGTCTACAGGGTAAAATATGTTAAAATAAAACAGAGTGCTTTATTCCCTTCTAACTGATGACACGCATCGAAATATAAATACCACCGCAATATTAAGACGAAAGAGAAACGCAATTAAATTGTTATTTGTATCTATTGAATATGTATGTTCATAACTTAAATGAGAACGCTCCACTTGAGGGTAAATTGCGCATTTTCTTATATGTTTACATATTTGTATAAAAACATATATATCTCTATATATAAAACTGTTGGTCCCGACTGACTGACTGATTGGTGATCAACGCACAGCCCAAACCGTAAGAGCTAGGAAGCTGAAATTTTCACTGTAGTTACCTTATGTGATGAAGGTGCACGTTAAGACGGGTTTCGGGAAATTCCACCCGCAAGTGTGGAAAAATCGCGAAAAACGTTTGTATGAAATTTTTTTGTTTACCATCCGATTGGCCTCAAACTCAATTTCAAAGTTCTTTGTGCAAATTCATTTGAGGGGTGTTTCACACTTTTCCAAAAATCTATTCCTCCTTGGTGGAAATGGGGGTCAAAGATTTGGTGGATGACGTTTCGCGCTCAAATTAATTTCCAAGGATCTATATGAAAAATCATTTGAGACGTGTTTATCATTTTTGGCAGAATCAAAGCATCAAAAACGTTTGTATGAAACTTTTTTGTTTACCATCCGATTGGCCTCAAACTCAAATTCATTTGATGGGTGTTTCGCATTTTACCAAAAATGTATTCCTCCTTGGTGGAAATGGGGGTCAAAGATTTTGTTCTACATAAAAAATCATTTGAGATGTGTTTTACATATTTCGTAAAATCTAAACTCCTTCGGTGGAAAGTGCATTTTAAAGATTTTTTTGGTGAATTTTAAGTTTTGTCCGATTTGCATCAAACTTATTTTCAAAGCTCTACATAATTATATGATGAATACGTGTTTCAGCGATTTGGGAAATTCCACTTGCAACAGTGGTAAAAGGGCGGAAAACTTTTGAACGTACATAGTTTGAAAGTACATAGTTTGTTTACCGTCCGCTCAGTTTCAAAATTATTTTCAAAGCTTTTTGAGAACATTGATTTTGCCACGAGCAAGGCCGGGCTATACCCGCTCGTTATTTATATATTCAATGTTTACAGCAGTCGATTTGATTCGCAGCAGCTTTCTTCGAGCTAGAAAATATAATTTTTAAAGAATTTCTTTGCTTATTATTAGTTTAGATGAACAATTTTACAATATTTTGTTATCACACGAAATAAAAAAGCATATCGGAAAAATCTTGGCATTTCATTGTTTCTTAACATTATTATTAAAGTTTTAGCCTGTCACCAAAACCGTACTTATGACCAGCCCTATAATATCGAATCAAATCACTTGTAGGTTTAAGAATACTCGCATAATACAAAGTCAAGTCTTTTCACGCGGCAGTAAAATATATCTCAAGCTTAAAGACTTTTATTTAGTCTAAGGCATTTTGGGATTGTTCCCGGTTATACAACTCGACCTCCCTAAAATTACCGTTTGATAGCTACGTGCTGCGGTTTTTTTTATCTTCCTTAAAGCCCGTGTCCCTTGACTCTTGAATAACGGCGCAAGGCTGTATCTTTCTAAAGTGTATTTAAAGTGTATACGATGTAAGAACCTACCTGTTAATTTTTAACCCTGAACCCATTAAAAATGGGTAAAAAGGGTTTATTGTATTTGTGCAAAATGCAAATGTATGTAACAGGCAGAAGGAAGGATCTCCGACCCCATATATTCTTGATCAGCATCAATAGCCGAGTCGATTTAGCCATGTCCGTCTGTCTGTCCGTCCGTCCGTCTGTCCGTCCGTACGTATGTATGAACGCAAGGATCTCAGAACCTATAAGAGTTAGAGACTTGAAGGTGCTTCCGGTGCCCGCGCAGATCGAGTTTGTTTCCAATATTCGATAACTTGCATGTATATCGAAACCCTGTTTTTAAGCAATGTTGGTAAATAATAAGAGCTAGAGTCATCAAACTTGACATGTAGCTTCTAGAATAGTATATATATTTGCATTTGGTGTTGGAAGAAGAGGGTTCAGGGCATCCCCTAGTCGGGAGCTCCCGACTAGAACCTTTTACTTGTTATGTTTCTGGCTGTTATGAGTTGATTATGATTATGAGAGACCTGCATAAGCATATGAAAGTCGATTCTTATCGATTTCGTGGAAACGGCGTGAGTTATCAATAAAACCTTATTTTCCCGTGCAAAAGTCTGAGATGCGATCCAGTTTTTAAGTGCCTCGCTCGTATAGATCTGAGATCGACGCATTTGTACCAATGGCAGAAAAACTAACGAACAGTCAGACAAACGGTCATGGCTAAATCCATTCGACTGTTTATACTTTTTGGAGTAGGAAATAACTTCTTCTGCACATAACTTCTTTACACACATTTGCACGAAATTTTTATCCTTTTTTTGTTACCAATTTTTAAGGGGAATAGCGTAGCAGCTACTTACAGAAATATTGTAAATTCAAATAAGTTTTTTTTTTCATAAATTTATAAAGACTTAGACAGTAAGTTACATTTCCCACGAGTTTTATAGTAAAGTATACCTATTTGTCGTATTTTATACTGTTGCTATGGTCCTTACTTATGCCATGGCTTAATGCATTCATTATTCGGTTCAAATTAACTTTTTTGAAAATGTTTTTTTTTTTAATGTAGACTTACCTATGCGTAAAGTATCCATCCGCAAAGTCTGTAAAAAGAGAGGAAAAAGATTTATAAATAAATTATAAAGCATACATTTATAAAGTCCGCCAAAAAAATAAATTTTCGTATTTGCAAGCAATTTTATGAATTCTTTGGGTCATTTAAGCGTCTCTCCTTTGGTACATTGAACTGCTCAGAAGCTTGCCTCCGAATTGGACGAGCACGACGAGCCAAGAAAGACCATTATTTGCATTACTTTATGACAAAGATTTTAGACGATTCGATGTGGAATAACGAGGTGCAAGCCAAAATCGGTGAAATCAAGTCTGCTGAAGTAATTTATTCATTTCTTGTTCAGCCTGATCGTCCACATGAAACTCGTATTAATTCATAAAATAAAAAAAGAAGAAAGACTGACAGATATATGTGTGTATATATAATATATATTGGTAAACGTGCATTGAGGAAGGAGTCGCCCGTTTGCTTGAGCTCGAGTCTGGGGCTGGATTTGTGCTTTCCAAGGGGCACAGAAAATACAATGAAATTGAATTTTTAAATGCATTTGTCGATTGCGAGTGGGATTTTGACTTGGAGGAGGGAGACGGTGGCAGACACAGAGACAAGCGTATGTAAGTGGTCAGATAGTCGATTCCCGGGCATGCAACTGCAATAAATATCAAGCCAACTGACAGGCATCATTTTGAATTCCTGCGGACGACCTTCTGTCAGAAGACATCAGCAAGTGTCTGTATGCGTCATGAATAATATACGATATATGCATGAATATGCAAAGCTATATAGATATGTGTAGATACATAAACATTTTTACACATATATACTTGAGTTTGAATGTGTACACACACATATGTGCGGCATTTGAGAATTTCACTCTGATAGCTCGTATGCGCAAGTCTTTTAATAGCTAACCGGCCCACGTTATGTAGCAGAAATCCATCGTGCCTCATTTGGCGACCTCGAAATTATAATTCAGCGTTTAATGTTCCTTTAAAGGCCATTAAGACAGCCCTTAAAGCAACTATGTGCCTCTTTAGAATGGCCAGGGACAACCACTTTTTCCCGAGCATTCAGTGTGCAATTAAAATGTATAATTGCAACTCTTTGACGAGTGGCGCACCGAGAGGAAACTAGTCAAGACAAAACAGTCCATGAAAATTTTCGCCTTTTGACGATTTTTTAGATTTTCACTTTATTTGCGAGACTACACAAAAACAACATCCCCTGCAGTAAAATGAACGGCAAGCGACCATTAAAACTAATTTATGATCTCTAAAGGCGAAAGCGAGAGTTCCGCATACATTTAGAGGTAAGGACAGAGGCGGTTCGAGCTCGTGCCTGGACCAGGCATTTGGGTAAGGGAAACATATGCAATAGTTACAGTTGGACGCGGCAAACTGCCAAGAGGAAGGATTAATATTTTAATAGGGCAATTTTCTGGACGATAGCTGAATTTTGCAACAAATTGTTTTACGATCACACAATGTCTTACGCCTGGCATACGCATTTTTCTTAGCTGAAAATATACTTGCAACTAAACTCAGAAGTTTCAAAAGGGTACGTTTTTTTTTATACCCTGAACCCATTAAAAATGGATTAAAGGGGTATAATGTTTTTGTGCAACAGGCAGATGGAAGCATCTCCGACCCCATATATTCTGGATCAGCATCAATAGCCGAGTCGATCTAGCCATGTACGTCTGTCTGTCCGTCCGTCTGTCCGTCTGTCTGTCCGTCCGTCTGTGCGTCTGTCCGTCCGTCCGTCTGTCCGTATGTATGAACGCTAGGATCTCAGAACCTATAAGAGCTAGAGACTTGAAATTTTAGATGTAGGTGCTCCTAGTGCCCGCGCAGATCGAGTTTGTTTGTTTTTCCGATAAACGATAACTTGCCCCGTTTCCAAGTAATCGATAAAAATTTATATCGAAATCCCGTTTCTTAAGCAATTTTGGTAAATAATAAGAGCTAGAGTTACCAAACTTGACATGTAGCTTCTAGAATAGTATATATATATCGATTATCTTTCATTTTATACCTATCGCCAGCTCCCCGCTACTCTTTATCTATAAGCGCGCGCTGCATTTGGTGATGGAATAAGAGGGTTCAGGGTATCCCCTAGTCGGGAGCTCCCGACTAGAACCTCTTACTTGTTTTCTTATAAATTTAAAGAACTTTTATGCTGCCTCGACAATGTTTAGAATAATGTTTTGTGTTTCATAAAAAATACGATGTAATTAAACGCCTAAAATGATTTTTTCTATTAAAGAAATTTATGTATTATATTATGAGTTAAACAGCTGGCAGGTTTTACTGGTTAAGCGAGAAGTTGCAAAATTCTAAAAATAATGCTAAAGTATTAAAGCGACCAACTGATTCCAGGCGAGTCGAAGGGATTGGGAAAGGTGTCAAATATCCACATATGTATGTGTATGTTAGGTCATATCTATTCAAGCTCATCATATGCAATAATATTAACAATCAAATGATACTTATTCTAGATGATGATTGGATATCTAAAGTGTTAACAATGTCGACCACAGTGTAGCGCCTAAAATTTAGTCAAATAAACTCATTTCGTAAGATTTGTATGCAAAATGAAACAAAAGCCGTCAAAAATATGTGACATTAATGCAAATTCGATAATGGCGTATAAAAAGTCATAGGCTAGACTGTGCTTTCTTAGGTGAGTGTTTTCGAGGACCAGTTGCTGATCCGGTCTGGAGATCAAAATGCAAGCGAGTAGCACTACAGCTAAAATCACATTATATGCAACTGCAGCTAGACATAATTGGATAAGAGCAAGAGACTTTTTAATCTCCATATGGTAAGAGATCCCCCCAGCGACTGGCTGCCATTTATGAGCGGACTGTAAGCGGCTAAATTAAACATTTAAATGCGCCATTAATTGCGCGGTAAGTGTGCCAGATGCACATGCTCATGCCGGTATAGTAGCTCTGTGGGCCAAAGAGAGATACAAAGAAGGTGCAACAGAGACGGCGACTGCGACTGCCTTCTTCTCGCACTGCCAGCGCACTGCCAGGCAAACAAAACAAACAAATTCCATTATTTAAGTGCTCAGCGGTGCATTCGTTAGCCACAGTTTCGATTCCCATTTCCCGCTGCCCTAACCCACTGGCTTTTACGAGCGTTCGAGTCTTCCATTAAGGAGCGCCGGGTTGGAGGCCTGCCATTCCGATACTTTCCCGTCTCAGTTGTGCTCCTTGCCGGCGCTGGCACGGACAGGTCCCGTAACTGAAGCTTAAGGCACATTAACTTTGTGTTTTTAATGCGCAGAATTATTAGCAATACAATCGACGTTTTACGATATTTAAGTTGACAGTTTTCGGCTTAAATTCTGTCGTTCTTTTTGTTTTTGATGCTCCACGCCCTGTGCTTTCAACGTCCTGCCGCATGTTGTCACCAATTCTTGTCATTTCTCTATGATAAGGAAGTTTTCTTTGGTATACTTTAAACAATTTTAATAAATATAGATCAAATAAAATGAAAACAAGATGCTCCAATCAGGAGGGCTCGATTAGGAGATACACTGAACCCAGCGCCAGGCTGCGAATACAAACATGCGAACTTTCTGTATAGATATACAGCTTCAGCTGCTGTTGTGTAGCCTTAAAGAAAATGTTTTCTTCAAATACGTCGTTGTATGATTCTTTCAAAAAAATGTTAGGGCACAAATGCTTTTAAATATGAATTAATACCAAATTTCAAGGAAAAATTTAAAAAACAATCTAAAAAGCGAAATATAATATGCAAATTCAAAGCTTATAGCTTTAATGATAGAGTTCGAAATTGTAAATCTCAAGCTGTTATAGTTTCTGAGATCAAAGCTTTAGTCAAGACGGAAGGACCCACAGATAGATGGACATGGGTAGAGATAACTTCCTCTATTCACATATATTTAATTAATCATAACAGTGTATAAACTTTCTATGCGAATAAAGATTCAAAGAATATATAATTAATTTAATATTACTTAGTACAGCTTTAAACAGAAAAATTTAATTAAATTAATACAAAACAAGTAAGAGGTTCTAGTCGGAAGCTCCCGACTAGGGGATACTCTGAACCCTCTTATAAAAACACCAAATGCAGCTCGTTTGAATTAATAACAAGTAATAGGTTCTAGTCGGGAGCTCCCGACTAGGGGATACCCCGAACCCTCTTATTCCAACACCAAATGCAGCGCGCGCTTATAGATAGAGAGTAGTGAAAGATAATCGATATATATATACTATTCTAGAAGCTACATGTCAAGTTTGGTAACTCTAGCTCTTATTATTTACCAAAATTGCTTAAAAAACGGGATTTTGATATACATTTTTATCGATTACTGAGAAACGGGGCAAGTTATCGTTTATCGGAAAAATAAACAAACTCGATCTGCGCGGGCACTAGGAGCACCTACATCTAAAATTTCAAGTCTCTAGCTCTTATAGGTTCTGAGATCCTTGCGTTCGTACATACGGACGGACGGACGAAAGGACGGACGGACAGACAGACGGACATGGCTAGATCGACTCGGCTATTGATGCTGATCAAGAATATATATACTTTATGGGGTCGGAGATGCTTCCTTCTGCCTGTTACATACATTTGCACTTTGCACAAATACAATATACCCTTTTTACCCATTTTCTATGGGTTCAGGGTATAAATACAAATTAGTTTAAATTGGTAATAAGCTAGTAAATTCATTATTATATATTATATTCTTAGAGACTATTTTTTCTGTCATTACCTGATATTACCACTAGTTAGATTGACAAATAATTAATCAGATTTATCAAAGGCATTCAACTTTATGTTTAAGTCAAAATCGAACTTCTGCGGTCATAAAATATTTAAAAATGTATATTTAAACCAACAAGCTTAAGATATCATATCCTTCTTCAATCTCTTAATAGAAATTTGAAGCCGTCTAGCAAAACATAAAAATAAAACTCTCTCCGAAATTTAATTTATTTGAAATGGGATGCCAGGGTAGAATCTAAGTGGGCGGGCAACAGATGGACAATGAATAAAAACCCAAACAAAGGCCGCAATTAATATAAAATCCTTCGCGAGGGTATGTGCTGGTCCAGGGTTGGGCGGAGGCCTGGAAGCGGAAATGGTTAAGGTTAAGGGAAGTCTTCAACGGTGTGCCTGGACAACTTCGATCTTGTATATGTGCCTATATTTAATTCGGACCTGTAACTATGTACACAACGGACAATAAGCACCCAGAGCCAACAACAAGAAATAACACATATAGCTTCAATTTAAGCACGCACATTCGATTATTCGGGAGCAAAGCTACATTAAATTTAAGAAAACACAAAATGCCTCTTCTCATGTTGGCTGGCAAACAATTTCACATAACTTTGCTTCAAAATACAACCGACAATATCTACAAATGCACAGAAGGGAGCATCAGACGCAAGGTAATGGGCAGGCGCAGGAGTGGGGCTAGAAGCCCTCCCCAAACTTTTGCTTAGCTCTCATTTCTTTTTGGCAAACACGAAAATGTATTCCAGACACGCATCGGGCCATTTTGCAAACGTGCCACCAAGTGAGTCTCGAGCTAAGAAGGGTGGTGACCGAGGACGCGCCCATCAACTGGCATTCGCATCCGCCCACACAGTCATCAGCTCGATGAAATTTTCTGCCTTATGCGCCCCTGTAGCAAATCACAAGAAAGGGCAAGGCAAACTTTTTGCAAAACATAAGTAAAGTTTGAATTTGGCAAACATAAATTATTTGTTTATATTGCGAGGCCCACGCGATGGCGAATAGATCCCCACGGCTTGCCATAGTTTTCTTTTTTTCGTACATTTTATAATCGCTAGCAAAAATGTATGAATGAAATAAATAAATAAAAAACTCTCACAGCTTGGGAGCCCAATTGGGCGTGGCACTGTCCCCCACTTCCCCTGTTCATCCTTAAAGCCATGCCATTTGCCTGTCTCCTGTTTCATTTCGCTTCGTAGCTCGTCGTGTGCCTGCTGCCATTTTCCTTATACCGAGCATGGTGCGAAACTTTTCCTGTTATTGCATTTGTTGCTCTTGCTGTTGCTTTTGCAGCCCGGCTACAGATACTTTGTGCTTGTAACTTATGGATACGACAGCAGCAGAAGGAGCAGAAGCACCTGCAAGGTGTGCAAATTGCCAGAAAAACAGAAGGCGGACAAGGAGGACGTCCACCTTGAAAGTTGTGGTGTAATTTGTATCTAATCTTGCCTCATGTTTATATAAAAGCAACGACGACCTGGAGGAAAAACTTCAGCAGCAGCGTGCACACTCATACACTCACACACACACACACACTGGCAATTTGTGCAATATGGCACTATCAAGGATGCCCTTATCCTTCTTGTCATGATTCGTCCTGTTCCCTGCAGTCCTCGTCTGCGTGGCGTTAGTCGAATTAAAACAACATATATGCGAGTGTACTAGTACCTATATATACTATACATATACTTTTACGTATGGTATATAAATGGGGACTGCTGTGAAATGCTGCTGCTAGATGAGGCCCCTTTGCCGGTTTCAGAATTTTAATAAAATTGCTCAATTTCGCAAAAAAGATAGATCCTTTTCTTTCAATTTATGATGAAGGCAGATATGTTAGCAACGAAAGCAAAACAAAGAATCAACAGTGGGTGAGAAAATGGACAGTTAAAGACAATGGAGATATCCGTGATGTATATCAAACAACTTTTAAGAAATGTTGCTATTAATATTCTATTATTTTAAATTTGATTAAAAAGTTTTTAGCCCAGTAGGTTGCTTTATATTGACATCTTTATGGAAAATAAAATTGATCTATGGACAGGCTTCTATAATATATATTATATATATATACTAGCGGGTATAGCCCGGCCTTGCCCGGGGCACGTGTGTTATAAAATCAATGTTCACAAAAAGCTATGAAAATGATTCCCAAATCGCCGAAACACGTTTTCATCATATTATTATGTAGAGCTTTGAAAATAAGTTTGATGCAAATTGGACAAAACTTAAAATTCACCAAAAAAATCTTTAAAATGCACTTTCCACCGGAGGAGTTTAGATTTTACGAAATATGTGAAACACGTCTCAAATGATTTCTTATGTAGATCCTTGGAAATGAATTTGAGGGCGAAACGACATCCACAAAATCTTTGACCCCCATTTCCACCAAGGAGGAATTCATTTTTGGAAAAGTGTGAAACAAACCTCAAATGAATTTGAACAAAGAACTTTGAAATTGAGTTTTAGGCCAATCGGAAGGTAAACAAAAAAGTTTTTCCATACTTGCGGGTGGAATTTCCCGAAACCCTGTCTTAACGTGCACCTTCATCACATAAAGTAACTACAGTGAAAATTTCTAGCTTCCTAGCTCTTACGGTTTGGGCTGTGCGTAGATCACCAATCAGTCAGTCAGTCAGTCAGGACAAACAGTTTTATATATAGAGATGGCCGGAAGAAACAAAGATGAGCAGCATATATATATATATACATATATTTACCAAAATTAAAAAATGTGTTTCCTTGCTGCTGCTCATTTTTGTTTCTTCCGGCCATCTGGCAACGCTGTATCGCCTAGAGCCACCATCCCCAAAATATACGACATAGCAAAAACAGTACTCCACATAAGACGTGTCCATGCCCTGGCTTATTTATTAATGAAATCAACTACAAATTGACATGCAACTCCCAGGTCGAGCCACGGGAATGGGTACCGAGAAAAGGCAGAAGAGCGCTGGCTTAATTTTACCCAATTGATCAATTTACTTTCATGACCTCCTGCACCCGCCTCATCTTGGTTGTATATGCAGATAGACGCCGTTGTCGTTGATTGGCCACAAAATCGAAAGCCTCTAATATGTATTAGTGATAATGATAATCAAGCAAGTGAAAGTCAGCAGGAGCAAAAGACTCGTGGACTTAATGTAATTGCATGAGGACTTGCCTAGCCGCGGTCGCCCAAATTTTCCATTAAGGACTCATTGGCGCTGAATTGTAAGACCATTAATTGAACTTGGAGCGACCGCCCGCATTTCTAATAAGAAAAAGTAAGAGGTTCTAGTCGGGAGCTCCCGACTAGGGGATACCCTGAACCCTCTTATTCCAACACCAAATGCAGCTCGCGCTAATAGATAGAGAGTATCGGGGAGGTGGCGATAGGTATAA
Organism: Drosophila ezoana; assembly: GCA_035045725.1. Taxonomy (NCBI): domain Eukaryota; kingdom Metazoa; phylum Arthropoda; class Insecta; order Diptera; family Drosophilidae; genus Drosophila; species Drosophila ezoana. The sequence continues at coordinate 565,950 of JAWNOU010000122.1, forward strand.
AATGAAAGATACTTGATATATAAAATATCAAGTTGCCGTCTTGCGATATTAAGGGAAGCACAGTCGGCCGATGTAAACGATATCTTCTTACGATGATCACTTTTGGAGTTTCGCTTCACTCTCGTATCGCTGGCCTTGTGGCTCAGTTATTGTATCAATAATAAGAAAGTATTTTATAACGGCAAAGCCGGAGCAATGTATGTTTATTGTCAAATGTTAAGTACAGAACTGAATTGTGGTATAAAATGAATTGAAAATATACTATTCTAGAAGCTACATGTCAAGTTTGGTGACTCTAGCTCTTATTATTTACCAAAATTGCTTAAAAAACGGGATTTCGATATACATTTTTATCGATTACTTAGAAACGGGGCAAGTTATCGTTTATCGGAAACAAACTCGATCTGCGCGGGCACCTGGAGGATATACAGCTAAAATTTTAAGTCTCTAGCTCTTATAGGTTCTGAGATCCTTGCGTTCATACATACGGACGGACGGACAGACAGACGAACATGGCTAGATGGAGTCGGCTATTGATGCTGATCAAGAATATATATACTATATGGGGTCGGAGATGCTTCCTTATGCCTGTTACATACATTTGCACTTTGCACAAATACAATATACCCTTTTTACCCATTTTCAATGGATTCAGGGTATAAAAATAAATTGTTCTTCGAATAGAGCTTCGTAGGCGCTTTGAGAGATGTACGTAAGTTCCTGTAACTCTCATGATTTGATGACCAAATTTTACTAGGATTGCAGATCGCTGCGAGGCTCGGTCCGGCTTACCTGTGTACCGGAGTCTAATAAAAGTATTCGGGCATCAGGTGCCCAGCCACGAAGGGGTTAGGGTTAAATCTAGGTATACGTACCCTTGTAGCAAAAACACAACATTTTCACGGTTCAGCAAAAATCGCATCTTTTTTATGAAATGCGGCATAAACGGATTTATATTGCTGTCAAACAGGCAGCTGAGACGCATTGTCTCTGAGTCAAAGCTAGATATTGCGTTTTCAACGATTTCTATGGAAGCGAAACTGCGTCGTCGTCCTCATCGTGGTTACCTCTCGTCAGGTTGCAGGCGCGTCAGTATCTCACAAAGGGTTGTAGGGATATCGGTGACAATTGTTGCAATTTCATCGGACAGAATCATAAAAAAACACAGGTACACACACGCTCAGAGTCTATAGTCTGCAAATCGGCAAGGACACGGCCGTAAATCAAGGATTGCTCACTGGAAAAGTGAAAGTGGCGGACGGGAAGCGGGAAGCGGTAAATGGCCATGTTGCAAAACTCTTTTATTTGGATGAATTCGAAGACTATCCCGCCCAGCTTGATTTGAAATGTTCCCCTTTCTCTTATTTAATGACTGCCAAGTTGAAAATCGCAAGAAGCCACCCCGTTTCTCAGGTGCACAAGGCAATCACTTGGCAAAGTTTTTAAAGGGCCTCTGTCAAGGGTTGCTTTTGTCTTGGTCGCTTCTGCTATTCCCCGAACATTAATGTCCGCCTTAATTTATTTAATGGCCACATTTGTTGCAACTCCCATGGAAATTGAATAGCTCCTCCTCTTATTTGACATACAAAGTTTTTTTTAAATTGCGTATTATTTTATATCAGCTAATCGTAGACCATATTTTTTATAAGATTATTTCCATTGTTGAAGAAGGGGGATGGACACCAAGTACTACGACGGAATAATATAAATGGTTTCCAAGACTTAAGGAGTAATCAGATTTACCAAGGAATTTACAAAATTTTGGACACGAACTGCCATTGAAAAACGCGGAGTTCTTCTTGGATATTTATTTCTTTTAAGCTAAATATGGATTGATAGAAAATATTTAAAATTAAAAAAAAAAAACAACAAAAAAAAAAATAATATTGAATAATTTGTCAATAGAAGAAATAAAAACAAGTAAGAGGTTCTAGTCGGGAGCTCCCGACTAGGGGATGCGCTGAACCCTCTTCTTCCAACACCAAATGCAAATATATATACTATTCTAGAAGCTACATGTCAAGTTTGGTGACTCTAGCTCTTATTATTTACCAAAATTTCTTTAAAAACAGGGTTTCGATATACATGCAAGTTATCGAATATTGGAAACAAACTCGATCTGCGCGGGCACCAGGAGCACATACATCTAAAATTTCAAGCCTCTAGCTCCTATAGGTTCTGAGATCCTTGCGTTTATACATACGTACGGACGGACGGACAGACGGACATGGCTAGATCGACTCGGCTGTTGATGCTGATCAAGAATATATATACTTTATGGAATCGAAGATGCTTCCTTCTGCCTGTTACATACATTTGCATTTTGCACAAATACAATATACCCTTTTTACCCATTTTTAATGGGTTCAGGGTATAAAATGATGAATATATTTGTTTGTTCAAAAATGAAAAAATTTCGATATACATATACGGTTAGTAAAGAGATGAAGGAAAAATAAATAAAAATAGAAGTTATCCGAAATATGAAAAGAAAAAGAGAGAGAAAAGACAAAACATAATTAGTAAAGTTTATTGTTAGGACAAGAAAGAGATTGCAGATATGGTGAGAAAGTATTGTGAAATTCGTAATTGTTGATTTTGGTCAAGATATCTCGGCAGACAGACATTTTTCTATAGAAAATCTTATTTTTCCACTAATTATTCCCAGGCATTGGATGCAGTATATAACATGTGAATAAGCTTTTGCTTATAAATAAAGAACAGTGTAGAACTATATGATGTATGAGAAGCTATATGGTACCGACATATATACTGGCTGCAAGAAAAAGGTGGACTTATCCGAAAGAACTATAAAGTTCCTGGGAATATTTAGTTTCCCACTAGTGACTTAAAAATAAGTTTGAAGGAGATCAGATGAAAAACAAAATGTTGCATGTAACCGTTTTTCGCTTTTGGGTCAACTTTTTCAGTGCGGTGAAACAAGAATATTTGAGTTTTCATGGAGGATTCCAGCAAATAGGCATTCAATAAAATTTAATGAATTATCGAAAAACTCATGAATAAACAAAAAACATTCATACAACAGACGTACACTTATTTTCCACAGCTGCGGGTGGCATTTTTATAACACCAACTATATAGTTAATGTCAGAAGTCTAGCAGTTTTTGAAGTTGGCTGCAACCACATATTTTTTGCTGCATCTCTTTTGGTCGATTTTTCTGGGGTAAAGCTTTTAATATTTTATTGTTTCAAAATGTAGTTGTTTTTAACCCCTAAAACCATTTAATATGGGAAAAATAGAATAACTTTTGTAGGCAAAGTCTTACGCTTTGGTGTTTACACACATTTGAATGGATATATATTCCTGAAAATTTCATAAATCACGAGAGCATTTACAATAGGTTGGAAAAAGAAGAAGATCCGCAGCGTAAGCTGTGCGTCAAGAGGAGTGCGTATGTGTTCGCTTTCATAGAAGTAAGCTAAGTTTGTAATGATAGCCTGGTTTTGGATTCAGGGTATGTCGAGCTAGTCGAGCTCTCCCAACTGGAGAAATTTGTCATAGGCCTATTTTAAAAAGTCATATCATGTATGCAACCATAACTTTCGCATATATTTACTAATTTTTGTGATTTTTATACCCTGAACCCATTGAAAATGGGAAAAGGGTATATTGTATTTGTGCAAAGTGCAAATGTATGTAACAGGCATAAGGAAGCATCTCCGACCCCATAAAGTATATATATTCTTGATCAGCATCAATAGCCGAGTCGATCTAGCCATGTCCGTCTGTCTGTCTGTCCGTCCGTCCGTCCGTCCGTCCGTCCGTATGTATGAACGCAAGGATCTCAGAACCTATAAGAGCTAGAGAGAAATTTTAGCTGTAGGTCCTCCTGGTGCCCGCGCAGATCGAGTTTGTTTCCGATAAACGATAACTTGCCCCGTTTCCAAGTAATCGATAAAAATGTATATCGAAATCCCGTTTTTTAAGCAATTTTGGTAAATAATAAGAGCTAGAGTCACCAAACTTGACATGTAGCTTCTAGAAAAGTATATATATATCGATTATCTTTCATTTTATACCTATCGCCAACTTCCCGCTACTCTCTATCTATAAGCGCGCGCTGCATTTGGTGATGGAATAAGAGGGTTCAGGGTATCCCCTAGTCGGGAGCTCCCGACTAGAACCTCTTACTTGTTATAATAGCTATGATGAATATCTACAGAATCTATTATTATTAAAAGTTTTATTTTTGTCACTTCCAATATTGGGCACAAACAGAATCGATTTTTTACATGTTAGTCTATAACTTAGTTGCTTATCCATAAATCTGTGCTAATATGACTATAGGATTTTTCTCACTATTCCGTAATTCCGTAAAGTACTATAAGAAACAGCTTTGCATAACAATTCAAATTACCTTTCAAATAAACTACAGAATTATAAACTTTTCGTAAGCCCCTCAGAAAGCTTTACATAGGCGGTACGATAATTAAGATCGATTAAGATTTGCGTAAGTAATGTTATATATGAAATTATATTTAAGAAAGGCTACAAAACTGTTTAAGTAAACAATTTCAAAAAAGTATTTTACTATAAACAACAAAAATATTTTCTTTATTTACCACAGTCTTATACAAAAATAAATAATGCTTAAGTTCAATTAAATTTATATAAATTAAGCTTCAAGAAAAGATTAAGAAAAGTTAATCCACTCATTTGCTTTCCAAATTTAATTATCTTGGGGTAAATAGTGAGTTTGTCGTTTTGAAATCTTGTAAAGTAGCATCTGACAACTAAGCAGCCTCGATAAGATTTCTGCATGTTAATGTGTCCAGAGATATATTAAAATGTACAGCATGATTCTCTGAGAGAAGGCCCAGTCTCATTCCCAAGAGACCAGAGGGAAATGGGGCACCAATCTGTTAACGGGAACGAAACATGTGTTAATTCAGGATCGTAAAAACTGAATTACAAAAAAAAAAAAAAATAAATAATAGAGTGGAGTCTCCGCTGACACCCGGGTGAGTGAAATAAATATTTACCGCATTCCACATTAAAAATAAAACAAAACACCAACCACAAAGGCTGGTTGCTGATCGCTGCCTCCGCCAACCAGAAATAGGCACACAAAATCATTTATTTACTTATTCGAAATTTCCACCGCTTTCAAATGTGAAGAAATGGGCAAGATAAGCCGTGGGTCAACTCATGGAGTAAGATCTGGGACTGGTGACTGATGTGCCAGCGACGGCGTGGAGTTTTGTTGATAAATTACGAGCTGGAAATATGAACAGAAACAAAACACAATACAAAAGCGCATTTGAAAATATTGAAATCCAGTTTTCTATCAAAATGCCTTTTGGTGGTTTGGCCTGCCTTTAGGTCTGCCTCTAGCTGGGGCATAAAAATGGGCATGAAGACGACCGCCACTTGAGTGTCAAGTGCCAAGCACTGGATAGGGTTTGGGTTTGGTGTGCGCAATAGCAATTAGATCGGAGACATTGCTCATTTTGAAGTGCCTTTACGCGCGAGGGGAAAACATAAATAAAACTGTTTTAAAAAACATTCAGAAAAAGACCAAGAAAACTTGTTATCTTCATCTCACCGATGATGAAATACCCTTGCGAACCTATTTCAGATGTGCTGCAAAACCAAGAAATTTTAATTTAACTTTCTATATATCAAGTTAAGCCAACCTAAAAACAAAAGAAAATATTGTTTATTTAAGAAATCCATCATTTCAAAAGCCATCTTTATGACATGGCTGTCCAATCCAACCGACTCTTGTGAAAAATGTTTCTCTGCAAGGATTCAGATAGGGCACATAGACTCAGCTGTTTATGCAAATTAAAAGTATGTGTATATACCTCATAGAATCGTAGATTCCTTTATCTACGCGTTACACATTTCCCGACAAAATTATAATACCCTCAGCAAGGGTGCAATATTCGAGCTATATGAGCAGCATATACAAGTTTCAGTATGTGTATCAATATCAGATATTATGCCTGTTAAACAGTCCGATCGGTTATCCAAGGAGTCGCCCGAGCCTGATAAATGCAGCAAGCTTGCGCTTTGAATTTCAATGGCGGCCGCATCTCCATCTCGCAATGGTGCCGAGAGACCACATCGTTCTGTGATGTACTTATGACAAGAGCCAAGCGAGGGGCCAAAGAAGATGGGTATGGATAGTCGTGTGACTGGGACTATTGCTTAGGGAAAAGTGGACGGAGGTGCGGGTGTGGTTGGGTGGAAGCAATGTCGATAGCCGCAGCGCGTCGCCCATTTTAATGCGTTTCTCCGACAGGCCATGAAAATATGCCTGGTGATTTTAAAAATGCTTTAATTAAGGCCCCAAGCCCGAACTCGAATCTGGGCACCAGACAAAATGTCTGTTTTTCGTTCTTGAGATGCAAAAGTGGGCAACCCAATTAAAATTCTCAAAGCATTCACTTTACTTGAAAATCTTTTCCACTGCCCGCGGCGAGTTCTTTGTCTTAAGTCAAAAGCGAATCTCTTATATTCACAATGAATTCAAAAACAGCGACGGGAATCACAAAGAATCGATCATCGCTTATCTAGATATTTACCTGCATATTTCACAATACTATTATTTAAAATTAAGGATACCTTGCTGGGAAAATGAAACAAGATGTACATTCTTATAACTGTTGTTATTATAAATATTTAAAGAGATATTGACAAATGCCAAGTTATAAGGGAATTCTTTAGCCAGTCGAACACTCGTAAAGCTAAAAGCAATAAAATTTGAACGATTTATTTTATGTATTTGAATACTAAGCTCATATAACAGAAACTATTTGGTACATGTCTGAAGAGGCTTAGTTTTGGGGCTCATAAAGCCTTGCTCCCGTTCCCATCGTTTAAATTCGTTATAATAAAAAAATATAAATGCGATTAAACACAATTTTCTATATTTATATCTATATATACGATTTTATTACGGTTTTTATTGATTGAAAGAAAAGAATATGATTTGTTTAAAAAATCAAATAAAATTTAATCAAAATTAAATAAAAACGAGAAAGAAAGGCTATCTTCAACACGCCGAAGATTTAATGTCCCTGCAGACCCAACTCTTTCATAATGCTCATTGCCGGTATCTAAGAATCACAGGAAAAATAGTTAATGCCGCGGTATCTTGAAAAACAAAGAAGTTTTCCATGCAACACCTTGACAGCTATGATATAGTGGTCCGATCTTAATAGGATTATGCATATATATGGGGGAAAAAAAAAAATATATATATATGATATAGTTGTCCGATGTAAATAAGAGTTTGCTTAAATAGAGGGAGCATAGAAAAACTAATAAATGCCGAGATATCTTGAAAAACAACAAAATTTTCCATAAAACAACTTAATTTTCAACCGATCGTTTCAATGGAAGCTATATGATATAGTGGCCCGATCTTCATAGGATTTTGCATATATATGGGGACAATAGTAAAACTAATAAATGCCGAATTTGGTCAAGATATCTAAATAATCAAAATGTTTTTCATACAAAAACCTGCTTTTCGACCGATCGTTCCTATGGCAGCTATATGGTATAGTGGTCCGATCCAGCTGTCTCCGACATATGTACTGCGTGCAACAGAAAGAGACACATCTGCAAAGTTTCTTAAAGATAGCTATAAAACTGAGGGACTTATTTTGCATAGAAACAGACAGACGGACAGCCGGACAAACGGACATGTCAATATCGACTCGGCTGTTAATACTGATCAAGTATATATATACTTTATGGGGTCGGAGATGTCTCCTTCTATGCGTTACACATTTCACGACTAAATTATAATACCCTCTGTAAGGGTATAATAAACATGCTTATAAATTTTGTTTTAGTACCATTGTTTAATGGGTAAATAGCGAAAATTAATCACTAACACGAGTTGTGGCCGGTTGTATGTTAAATCAGCGTAAGCTGATATTAACTTACTTTAAATAGTATTCAAATCAAAAATCTTAAAGCTCCAATTCCATTGGGTTATATATATGTAAAGAAACTCTTTGATCTCTTCCGGTTTAATATATATATATATATATAATAATATAAAATATTAATCCGTTCTTGAATGTTATGAATAATCAGCAAGGTAGCCACAAATTGTAAAAAAAAATATTTGTTGTGTATATATTAAAAATAAATAAGACGATTTAAGACCGAATGAACTTTGAATTAAAAAATCCACAAATGTGCACTTTATTATGCCTAAACGACTTTATTTGACTGCGCAAAAGTACAAATTAATGCAATTTATTAAACATGTCCAACTTAACGTCAGAATTTTCGATATTGCTTGTGAGAAATATAATTAGCAATTTTTCTGAGCTTGAATAACAAATTATCAAAAAGTTTATGGCTTGAATCAGGTAACAATATACATTCAAGAGAAGCGACTTTATCCTTTTGCGAAGTGTTATAATGTAGTTAAGAGGCATTACAAGTTATTTCTCCGACTCCCTCTCTTCTCTAAAGTCTGCCATTCGCGTAAAGAATGAGATTTATAAAAATATTGAAATTAATCTGCAATTTGATAAAGTAAGGGAAATGGAAATGTGCCTTTATTTAAATTTGCACTTATTATCATCTGGGAGTGGCATCTGAGCTGCTGGGTAATGACAGGACCAAAATTGATTTAAGGTTTAAAGGGCGGACCACTTTCATATTACGCAGCTGGTATGCAAATGGGGGCCGTGGTCGCTCGTTGCTTCTTTTATTGCGAATAATAAATGAAATTAATTAAATTTTCTGCACCATAAGCCTTTGCAAAACGCATAAATTTGCTCATTTAGTGTGGGCGTGTGTGTTTGTGCAAATTTCGTGTGTATTCAATGTTGCTAGATGTGTATAGTAAACTAACTCCATCCTCTATGTACAAGTATATATTTATATTGATTTTTATCTTGCCGGCATCGCATAGGGGATGTTGGTTTTTCTTGGTCCATGCCCAGGAATAGTCCCTAACGTTTTTACATAACCTGTTTACGTTACTCTTGGTATACCGTCATGTATAATGTACAAGACTCATATATATACTATGTACATTCCATCAAAGCTTGTTGTACATGCTCGACGCCCTAAACGCAAAGCTCTGTGTTTACTTTTTCGAAATTAAACAGAAGCCAACTAAAAAATGTGAAATGCGAGTGCGAAAAACGCAAGAGGGAAATTTTGCGTCTTGAAGTCCTATATTATGTAATCTGTACAATTACGTTTAGTTGGTTTAAGACATACATTTTATTTGTTTGTGTCATGTGTAATTAATAATTTTATTAATAATTAAAAGTTTTTAATAGTTTTATTCTGTCTAAATTTGTTGTTCAATTGATTGAGAAAAATACCCAATTTTTGGAGTAGTCAGTTGCTTAGCCAATACTCGAACCATTCCAGCTGTCGCCATCTGCTGCTTTGTAAGCGCACTTACCGCTTTGCAGAGCTCCCGACAGAGGGCGTCTAGTAGGTGTGCCCTACGCACGCACACATCCACAATACTATTTATGCATGTGTTAGTGCAGCAGCGAGTGAAACCGCTGTAGAAAAGAGACGGCTGCACTACGCACAAATCCAACATGGCTGCCACACATACACACACACACATGCGTTCTAGCGTCGATGAGTGTGCTTGTGTGCAATATCAACGTTCCACCCCTCCTTTGAAAGAATATATTAAGCACATGCGCAAGCATACGCGTCGAAGTTGTTTGGTAGCAGCTGCTTATTCACTTTGTGCTCATCTTTTTTTTGCATGGGGGCTCATCCGCGTGCAGTTAAAACTTCACTGCTTCACTTGGGAAGCAATTTTTGAAGAAAAATTTCGTTCACTTCTTTCAGTTTGACGGTAAGCCGTCAAAACCTCTTCTGCTTTCGTCTAACAGAGGACGAAGTCAATTTCTATACCGAAGACTTTTGACAGGTACGACTAGGAGTGCTCATTAAACTTTTGTCTACCCATGGCCTGGCCATAACAACTTCATCTGGAATGCGTAGTGCGTCTGCATAAATGCTATCGAAAATTGTCAAATAAATCAATCATATTTATTTAAATGCACCTGGTATCCAAGCCACCACCGCAGGTCTCTACTGTCTCTAGCCGCAAATAGTTGCCACTTGAAAATATGCAAATTAATAAGCCACTGCCCTGCCGTATTCTCTTTGTCCACGGCAGCCAGATAAGCGTCCCCTGCAAACGTGTTTCCGCATAAATTACTTATCGTCAGCTCAGACTGGCGGCACAGTGCTGGAGGTGACAGCAAAAACAAAACAAGCTCAACATGGCAGGCGGTACGACAACTATGGTGTCGGGTGTGCGTCATGTGAGTTTCACTGCCATGTTGAATGGATACTCGATTAAAACAGCCGAAAAAGTGGTAATGTCTGCTTTAATATAAGAAATCTTACTATAATTTTTGGTTTTCGAGATAACCTATACAAATAATACACATTTATATATGTTTATCGCACTTAACATTTTTTTAACATGCTAATCTATTCCGCTAAAAGGTAAAACACTCAACATTTAGCGAGCTAAATTGGTTAATTTTTGTAAATTTTTATTATAAGTTACAAATTATCAATGTAAACCTTTGGCCAAGATTGGTAGTAGTGTCTTACCCAAAACGTTTTTGTATACTTTTACTTATGGGATATGAAAAAGTGAGTAAAATGTAAAAGTAAGTAAAATGTATTAGAGTGATTGTTTCTATTAAAAAACTCTTAAAATAACAAGATTTAATTGAATAGAGCCACAATTTAAATTCACGTGTCATCTATATAATTTGTCAATCACATAACAAATTAAGTTTTAAGAACCTAAGTTTGAATATAGGATGTACCCAAAATGTTTTCACTTCCCATATTTATGAAACGGGTTAAATGGTTGATTGTTTGTCTGTTGCCTTCGACTCGGAGAAGTTTATATGTCTACAGCTCCCAATTAGAGAATTCTTAGTTTATCAAATACTAAAGCATGCTCATATTATTTAAATCTTTATAAGGATAAGTAGGGCCTTTTCAATAAGTTGCACTAACATTGACTGCAAAAAAAAACAGTAATATAATATTAAGAACGTAATTACGACATTAGAAAATTTTACAACTTCTTTTTTAAATAACAGTTTTGAGGTATCACTGTGACAGGTAGATATTTAAACACTCAAGGCATCGAATATTCATTGATTTTTTAAGTCAAACGGTTCAACTACTGATGTTCACTTACTGCACATAATGTGACATTAGAACAAATAAAATTGTACTGAAAACGAGCAACTGCTTAAAAAAAGCATAGGCATTGCAGTTTCATTCATAAAAACTGAGCAGCAAGACGCGCTGCACAGACTTCTACTATTAAGTAAATGAATGGGTGGTTGAAGGACAGAGCGGTAAGATGGGGACTGCTGTGTTCTTCGCGCGCGTATAAGTTGCGCGCCTCGGTTTTACGACTGACATGGGCAGCACAGTTGAGTCTATGGTCGCTTCCGTCAGCTTCCGTCAACGTTTTGAGCGGCACTTAACGATGTCGGTCTTAGGTCGTCGGTGGTCGGTCGTCGCTTAATGGTTGCAATAATAATGCTTTATTTAACTATCGCATGTGGGTTTCTCTATCACACTCTCCGTCTTATACTTTTCCTCTCTCTCTTGCTCTCTTCCTTCTTCGCTTTGTATGTTTCTTTGCTACTCTATGTACTATTTGAATACATTTGCGGTGTCTGGCGAGCGTCTGCCGTTGACCGTAAAATTTTAATATCCCCTCGTTTCGGTGCGTGCTCATTTCCCCCCGCGGACAGAAATGAAATCAATTGCCTGGCAATCTGCAACACCTTTATTGCCATTTTATGTGTTACATTTTTCACCTTGACATTGACAATTTGACTGTGACGTCGGCAGCCTTAATAACCAAGTCCACAACCACAAGTACAGCCGCAACCTGCCTCAACGTGTCCTACATCGAAAGTACCATAAAGCACACCAAGTGACTGGGAGAATACGCGTCTTTGGGGAGGGAGGAGAGCGAGCATAATCCATCATAAACATTTTTATGGTCGTTCGCATTTGGCCCAGTGCTCCCCATCTGCCGCACCATGCAGCGGCTGGCTTTGTTATTCTTGTTACTGGCGGCAGTAAAATTCGTTAAACGCTCAACAAATTGTTTATTATAGCAATTTGGCAATAAATGCGGCTATTAGCTCATTTTAGGTGTTGCCACCGCACTTTTCTCATTTTTTATCGCCCCTTTCCGAGGAGACTGAACAAATAAAGCTGCCGTAGACAGTATTGAAAATACGCATACATTTTGCATATAATAGTGTTTGAATATTTTGATTAGAACCTAAATTCATACGTGAGTGAATTTAAAGTTTATTCAAAAACCTGCTAACTTTATTTGCACCTATATACGAAGAGATCGTACACCCATTATATGCATATTTGTACCTGAATGAATATTTCGATTAAACCAAATTTCAATATGCGTTTTTCTTTACAAAATACAAAATACATTCTTACTTATGTACTGTATAACCTTTTCTTTTTAAAGTTGAAATAGGTAACGCATTCTTCAACCCCATTATACTCTATAGATTAGTATCAACTGGTGAGTCGTCTTTCTCGTACGTCTTTTTTTATAGACAGTATACATTTGAATTTGTTTGTACTTTTTGGGCAGTTACTTACATTTGTCTGCAACATCAACTTGCAATTAAATAACTTTTAAGTTGACCTATTTTTGATCAGCAAGGGGTATAAAAAATTACAATACTTTATAACCGCTATATATCTGAAGGGTTTTTTTTGATCCAGTAGCAATACCCCAAAAAGTTCTCTCTCGGTATATTAAATATAAGTATAAATACTGTTAAACAAAAATTTTTCTTATTTTTAGACTTTGTAAGTTGTGGATATACACTGTAAATATCATCGTACGAACAAAACGAATATGCTTATTTTGCCCATGCTATAGGGTATTATAATAAGTATATAATTTATTTATGTAGGCATACAACCGAAAAACTTGTGTATGTATGTATGTACGAATATAGATGATTCCCGGTGGAAACCATTTAGGCGATGTGGAATCTGCTGTGTTTGTTGAAACGTGTAAAAAATCAGGGTATGTAAACAACATTCGTATACGCTCTCATGCCACAACACAGAGCGCGTCATAAGGAAGTTTGAACGTAGCCATTTATATATGGATTCCATAAATGAAGATACACACAATTTGAACTGCGTGTCTCTAAATGCCCATGCTCATGCTCACTCACACACTAGCAGGCTCACACAATCACACAGAGAATGCGAAGCTATTTATAAATATCTTGTCCGTAATGCGCACAGCGATGCGTCAGTGTAAACGCACAGCTTTATAACTTGTATAACTGTCCCATTCAATCCGCACAACGTGGACTTCTCCAGCCAGGAAAATGATTCTGTGTCCAACCTAATGTCTTTGACCTACTTCGGGCCGGTCGCCTCAATATGTGTGTGGCCATGTGGATAAATAGATGTACAAGCTGTGCCTGCGTATCGAGTTGTTTATGAAGCAGAACAGATATATGTATAATTGCGTCGTCGAAATTCTCAACTTAATTTCGCAATTAATTCCATTGGCTTTGATTAGAGTTAATTAAAACGATCTGTGCAGCGGCGTCAGCAAACCACGACAAGCCACTCAGATCGCGTCAATTGATATGAAAGTAATATCTGAATGCTGAGATGGGAGACAAAAATCCAACCTGTGATGTCCATGATATACAAAGGTGGTTTCGTTTCAAATGCGAATATTAAGCCCTCACACAAATACCCTGTATTATATGTCCTTAAACGGTAGAAAACGGCAAAAACCTACAAATGTTATTATAATTTTTAAGTTTTTTAATTTTGTAAAAGCTCATCTTTATAAACATTATAAGATACATTCTTGGACACCAGCTAATCGGAAGTCGATATTTCGATATTTAATTACGTGTTTATTTGTTAGGATGGATTTATACATTGCAAGACTTTAATGACAAAAGTTAGGAGTTCACTTTGTAAGAGGTATTCTAACTTACACATGGTTTCTCCATGACCTCTCTGCCCAACATCACAAACCAGACTATCGATAACTGCTCCTATCTGATGCCTCTATCCATCTGCCTGTTGTCAGTATATATGCATAAATATGTAAAAAGTTTTTTTTTTTACCGTTCCAGGTTGCGTTTGCTCTTGCTTTACAATCTCAAAGGTTTTATCGCAGGTCTTTATAATGTTATTAGTTCAGGTTTTTGGTTTGCTCCAAGTGCCTGCCCTTCTCCGCTTTGCGCCACTATCGTGTGTGTATCTTCGGCAAAGTTCAACTCAAAACTCATTTAAATTCAATTCGAATGTTACATTTTGTGTTATTTTTTCTTTATTTTTCTGGGCTGGTGCATTTTTGGCTCTTATATATGTATATGTCGCACATCAACGCAGAACGGGAGGGGCAGAGCCCCTGTCATTGAAGGTTTTAATCGATTTGGGTTCGAATTCGAATTTTACCTTTGCAGTGCTCATGGCTCTGTTTTTTGTTCATGCCCCAACTGTGACTGTTGTTGTTTTTGTGTGTGTTTCTCAACTTCCATTCTTATCCAAAATGGCTGCATTATTTGTACACACACTTTTGTATTTTTCACATCTTTTTCTGCGTTCGACTCTGCTGTTGTTGCTCTTTTCGTTCTCGTGCTTGTCCTGAGCCCCAGCGACTTGAAACGTGATTCATGCGAGTGTTGTTGTGGCCATTGTTTTTGTCGTTGGTATTGCTATATATATTGATAGAGTGTATTTTATTTTATGTTTGACTACATGGTTGTGTGTGCTCTTGTGAGTGTAGCATTCTTTTACAGCACTCCACATTATGTAAAAGCTGCCATCGTCAATTGCATTCCCCAGTTATGGTTTTCTGTCTGATTGTTGGCAATTTTTATAAACACACTAAATAAAATTCATGTGCTTTCGGTTATTCGCTTATTGTTTTCCTTACCTCAGTGTTAAATAAACAGCTGATTGAATCGAATGAACGATATGAACGGGTATTTATACTTATTTGAAAAATTGAAATTAATGAATATAAGCTTGGATGCACCTCATTTAATAAAATTTACACTTTCCCTCTTTGGCTTATGTGCACAATTCAAATTTGACATTATCATATCTTAACATTAAAAAGAACTCATTTCTTTTCATTACCACCACAGATGATGGAATCATTATCATCAAATGCAAATGCAGCTGGTGCTTGAATAAATAAGTCCATTAGGAACATTAAAATGGAACTGGCACGCACCCTCGTCTCGCAGTGGTGGACAATGAAATCCTTTTTTTTTGCTCAATTTTATAATTTAAAGAAAATATGGATGCAGCATAAAACCGTGGCAAAAAATATAAAAATATATTAAATTCGTTCGGGATAGGAATTGTTTGCTGAAAATAAATGTAAAAAAAAAAACAAATGTGTCCAGGACACCACAGAGTGCTTCTCGTGGCCAAGCTGTTTTACCCAGGCTGAAAGAATTAAATGCTTAAATGCATGTATATTATGTATATACTTAATGTTTGGACTTTTGACTTTTCCAATTTTGATTTGCTTATTACTTATACAGTGAACCCTCGGTTAACGAACGCCTCGCACAACGAACATTGCGCATAATGAACACATTTTGCGAGGGAAAAAAGTTTCTCTTAACGAACGAAGTTTCGCATAACGGCCAACGAATAAGAGGGAAACCTTAATTGCATGAAAAATTTCTGTCTGTGTTTAGCAATGGCCGCATTCTGCAGACTTAACAGTTGCACAACAGTTGAGATAAAATAGAACACTTAGTTTGCTACACGAACTGCTCTATCTGCATTCTCTCAACATGTTCAGATAGCAATCGGGCAATCCATTTCAGATTGTCTCCTTTCGTCCAATACATATTCAGTTCCTTAAAAATAAAAGTACAAATTGAAACATATTGGAGTGTATTTTTTTCGACCTGGAACGCATTTTTTTATTTTACATTGATTTATATGGGACTAATGGTTTTGCTTAACAAACGTTTAGAATAACGAGCAAGATGCTGGAACCAATTGTGTAAGTTAACCGAGGGTCCACTGTACTTATATTACAATTTCAAAAGTTGTTTGCATCGTCAAAACTAACAATTAAGACACAAATTATTGAAAGCTTAACGAAAATTAAAGTAATATTAGCCTTGTCTGATCCGAAGATATTCTTTTCAAAACTATATAAAAAAACATGTAAGAGGTTCTAGTCGGGAACTCCCGACTAGGGGATACCCTGAAACCTCATATTCCAACGCTTATCGATAGAGAGTAGCGGGGAGGTGGCGATAGGTATAAAATTAAAGATAATCGATATATATATACTTTTCTAGAAGCTACATGTCAAGTTTGGTGACTCTAGCTCTTATTATTTACCAAAATTGCTTAAAAAACGGGATTTCGATATACATTTTTACCGATTACTTGGAAACGGGGCAAGTTATCGATTATCGGAAACAAACTCGATCTGAACTGGAACTGGGAGCACCTACATCATTTCAAGTCTCTAGCTCTTATAGGTTCTGAGATTCTTGCGTTCATACATACGGACAGACGGACGGACAGACAGACGGACATGGCTAGATCGACTCGGCTATTGATGCTGATCAAGAATATATATACTTTATGGGGTCGGAGATGCTTCCTTCTGCCTGTTACATACATTTGCATTTTGCACAAAAACATAATACCCCTTTTACCCATTTTTAATGGGTTCAGGGTATAAAAAACTACATACCCATTTAACTGTTTAGCTATAAATTTGATTTATTAATAGCAACGATTGCAATTGCAATTGATAATTTGATCCCTATAAGGGTTCAAATGTTGAGCTTTGTCTGAAGCGAGTTCACAGATCATTGAACGTAATTTGCAGGCTGTCACTTTAGCTGTTTCTGCCCAATCCCTGTTTGTCGGGCTTCAATAATGTTTAAAAATAATGTACTACATTTCACCTTCTGACCAGACCGAGAGAGATAAAAACTACAATGACAATGAAAATCAGACATGTGAATGAGTCGAGTAGAAATGCAACAAATTTGCGACCAGGCAGACATCCGAAATGAGCCAAATTCAAGCAACAGCAACAAAGATGCAGGGAAAAGAGAGAAAGACAGGCAAAGAGAACGAAAAAAAAAAACAAAATACAAGAAAAAGCCAGACAAATTTTATATAAATTATTCATTGTTGTAACGTGCAAAGCTCGTCGAGAGCATTTCAGTTAATTAATGAATCGCAACCAAAACCAAAACCAACAACAAAGACAAAACCCAAAGACGCAATTGGCGCGAAACGGCCCCGAACTAAACAGAGCTTGGAGTTAGAGATGCAGGACGAAGGTTGCGACAGAGGGGTACGAGAGGATATTCTGATGGAGCTGTGGGAAAATTAATAAGAGACGCACAGCTCAGACTGAGCTCCGCAGGCAGCGCTTCAAATTTGAACAAATGGCGCAACACGACGCTCCGCTGGGGCCGGGGAGTTCTCAGCTGGGAAAGAGTTTGGCTTCATCTAATCGGATGCAGGGCAAAGTGCAAATAATGACGACGGCAACATGTACGCCTGGCTACGAGCAGGAGTTGTTGTTCAAGTCGGGGTGGTGGTTGCAACGGTTTCCACCACCAATAAACGTAGCTCACCCATACAAAAGCACACATACACAGAGTACACTGAGTACAGTGTACGTGGGCATGTAAATGGCTATGATTTCCAAATGAGTTTGGGTGGTTGCTAGGTAGGCGGACGATAACCAAAAACATGGCAGCCAAACAATATTCAAATTTCTGCACAAAGCTTATGAAGCGCATCGGCAGCAACAGGGCCGTCACCGGCAAGTGACGGGGAGCGCGGTTTTTGTCTAATATGAAAGCGCCCAACTCTAGATTGTGTGCTCATTACACAAAATTTGCATTTAGAAGCAAGCAGCTTGCGTTGTATCACAAGAACAGGAAAGGGGCACCGACGTTGGGCGAACGAGGGCAGAGTACAGGACTAAAAAAGTGCACTAAACCATAAGTCGCGCTCGTGACATCGCCACAGTGTTCCATTAGTTTTTCCCCACCGAAATCCCAAGCTCCAGCTAAGAGCTCAGCATATCGGCTGCATACAAAATTTGTCGTTCAGTAATAATCGCTTTGGCATCAGCAACGAGCCCTGAGTAGAACATTATCGTCATCATCAGCATCGATAATCGTGAATGAGGACGCATCCAGCCGATGGCGAGATGGGGATTTAAGTGCTTGTTGCCGGCTAGCAAGAAAATATTCCGATGCGCTGCTTATTTATGAGCCAATCCAATACAAAACGGCAATGGAAGATGTGGGGGGCCATTGCTCGGCGGCTAATAAACTCATCGGTTGCCAAATTTATTGCTTGTCAACATTTCGCTTTCGCTTGTGCGAGTGGTCGGTAATGAGTTGCCCACAGAATGCCAATTACCGGGCCAAATGCAAATTTCCTATCGAGCTTTTTTTAGCTTTAATTAAACCTGAATCGAAACATATTTCGCTAGATGCTACCCACAGATATAACTCGGTTGAGTGGACAAAAAAAATCAAAATTGAATCAATGGCAAGATTAAGTACCCTCATAGACATATGGCTTAGAAGTGCCTCTTATTTACTTTTATTCACTACCGATTTTTCTTGTAGGAGCCATAGGATTTGCAAGTTCTTTAGATATTTTTTTAATTTTTACTATTGCCATTTTTTAATAAAATGTCTTGTAAAATGTTCTGACGGTGGCTACGATGAGATAGACTAGTTTGCATAGAAGGTAGTCAGGAATTTCTATATCGATTCGCCTTTTGATAATTATAAAAAACATATATACTTTATTCGATTGAAGACGGTCCTCTTTTGCGTTACATTTAAAGAAAATATTGTTACACCCTAGGGTAGAGCAAATAAGAATATTTCAGTAGGGTGCAACTGAATGCTCAATACGCTACTTAAGAGGTAATTAGAATTAATGCCATTAAAAATATTATTGTATGCTTTTTAAAAATATAAAAAAGATAATTTTTTCCTGCAATGTCATTCCGGCTGTTCGCCCCCATGTCTGTCTTTTTGTCAGTATGAACTTAATATTTGTTGCCCCACTAAATTTAGAGCCTTAAAACATGAAATGTATGCTCGTGTATATGCGTCTGATAAATAAACAAAATTGTTTAGCCGTGTCCCCACCGATGTAGATGGATTATACAATATTAACACAAAAATCAAACAGATTATAAACAGCTGCCTCACCCGAGTCACCCTGTGCAGGTATCGCAAGAATATTATGACCAAAAGAGAACGAGAACTCTCTCTTTTGCAGCTTGTGCGACTTGTTTCTCTTTAAAACTGTGCTATTTGGGGTTGTCTTTTCTATTACCAGCGAATTATAGGTTGGTGCATAAATATAGTATTTATGCATGCACTTAAATATATATGGAATCTGGAGACTGGAATCGTATATAGCTAAATTAATTCAAATGAAATAGTTATTATTATTTATTGCTAAGGTTATTATTTATTGAAGCATACGTCTTTTATTAAATTCAAATTCCAATAAATTCAGAAAAGGGATTGGTTGTTCTTTTTAAAATATTTATATGACTTTTTCTAAGCTATAAATCTTTTTAAGTTTCGAACTAAACATTCATTGAATTTGAAGTTTCGAAACTTGTTAATTTCTTAAATTAAAAAAGAACAAGTAAGAGGTTCTAGTCGGGAGCTCCCGACTAGGGGATACCCTGAACCCTCTTATTCCAACACCAAATGCAGCGCGCGCTTATAGATAGAGAGTAGCGGGGAGGCGGCGATAGGTATAAAATGAAAGATAATCGATATATATATACTTTTCTAGAAGCTACATGTCAAGTTTGGTGACTCTAGCTGTTATTATTTACAAAAATTGCTTAAAAAACAGGATTTCGATATACATTTTTATCGATTACTTTGAAACGGGGCAAGTTATCGTTTATCGGAAACAAACTCGATCTGCGCGGGCACTAGGAGCACCTACATCTAAAATTTCATATATCTATAGCTCTATAGGTTCTGAGATCCTTGCGTTCATACATACGGACGGACGGACGGACGGACGGACGGACAGACAGACGGACATGGCTAGATCGACTCGGCTATTGATGCTGATCAAGAATATATATACTTTATGGGGTCGGAGATGCTTCCTTCTGCCTGTTACATACATTTGCACTTTGCACAAAAACATAATACCCCTTTTACCCATTTTTAATGGGTTCAGGGTATAAAAATTACAAACATAATGAATAGGTATTTTGTTAAAAAGGGATTCATATATTATTTTGTTTTTAATAAGCTTTGAGCGCTTGGAATAAAATTTGGTTTAAAAGTTCTATGGTAGTTTGGGTACCCAGTTTCAAGTTAAGCTGCGATTTACTTTTATTTTCCGAAGCAATTTTTCGATGCAATTATTTTGAATGGCTTCCAATGCAAGAAAATGCGAAAACTTCAATTTCAAAATGCACAAGTAGAGAAAATCCAGACGCAAGCTTGGCCCTACACCCACTTAAATATGCCAACCCTTACCTCATCTCGCAAAAAATATTTATTCTTCAATACGTAGGATTGGACGAGGAATTTGTTACTTTTCGTTTCCCCGTTGCCTTGCTCTAGCTATATCACATATTTTATTATTTGTATACCCTTTAACTTCCAAGTTTCCTAAAACGGGGTTTAATGATTTCATGTTTATGTATGTAACATGTAAAAGGAAGCTCCCACCGACCGCACATATGCATTCTGTCGCACGTGCAGATCGAGAGTTCTAAAATCTGTTAGCTATGGCTCCTTTATTTCCAAAAATGTAAGATCTATAGATCTTCATAAAGAGAACATATGGGTTCCTGTACATGAAACACGGATTAAGACGATTTGAGATTTTGAATACCAATCCCACCGAATAAAAAGAAATAAGAACTTGGCTCTCGCGTCCAACGCATTGCGGAATATCATTCCAATTTTTGTCAGTGTATCTCTAAATTTGTTGAGGTTCCCCATTGACCACGCCCGCACTAGAAAGCCTTAAACTTTGGAATATATGAAAATAAGCTTTAAAAATTTAAAAGCTGTGTTCTAGTGTATTGCTGAGGGAAAGAAGAAGCATAACCGCTACGCAAAGTTTGTGGTATGTGTGTAATATGTACGTGAGAGTAAATTGAATGTATGTTACGGTAACTTGGAGCTATGTGCAGGGAATCTCCTAGTCGGCACTCTCGACGAAAAATGTGATATTTGATTTTGGGGAAAAAAAAACAAAACGTCTAAAAACTAAAATCCTTACAATCACAATGCTTTAGCTGGTTTCTATTCGTTTAGAGCAGAAGGTGTAAATAATTTTTTTACATGCAGTGTGAGATACGTGGGTGAAACCCTTGTCGAGTACGTTGGCTCCGCAGGACCGAAGTAGCAGACTTTAACTGCAGCCCTCTACGCAACGCACCAATGCCCCAACCCCAAGCGAAACTAAGCTCAATTGAGACTGCAGCCGAACGGAGAGCAGCTCGACTGGCGACGCGGGTACGTGTTCAATTTGCGCTCATGAATGTTTCAGCATATATCTATTGGATTTAGTTTCGGCTCCTGCTACTAAGCATTTTTGTCGTAGTTCGTACATTTTTTCTCAGTTTTTTTCGTTGGGAGTCCGAGCGTGCCAAAAATTGGCAAATAAGCTAAGTGGACCTTTGTAGTTTATAAAAGTACGATTGGAAGACTCCAGCTCTTACAACCTCGGACATGGTTTTGCTTCTGGAGACAGCTAGGCCAAAACTATGTAAACTTTTTATACCCTGAACCCATTAAAAATGGGTAAAAGGGGTATTATGTTTTTGTGCAAAATCCAAATGTATGTAACAGGCAGAAGGAAGCATCTCCGACCCCATAAAGTATATATATTCTTGATCAGCATTAATAGCCGAGTCGATCTAGCCATGTCCGTCTGTCTGTCCGTCCGTCCGTCCGTCCGTCCGTCCGTATGTATGAACGCAAGGATCTCAGAACCTATAAGAGCTAGGGACTTGAAATTTTAGATGTAGGTGCTCCTAGTTCCTACGCAGATCGAGTTTGTTTCCGATAATCGATAACTTGCCCCGTTTCCAAGTAATCGATAAAAATGTATATCGATATCCTGTTTTTTAAGCATTTTTGGTAAATAATAAGAGCTAGAGTTACCAAACTTGACATATACCTATCGCCACCTCCCCGCTACTCTCTATCTATAAGCGCGCGCTGCATTTGGTGTTGGAATATGAGGGTTCAGGGTATCCCCTAGTCGGGAGCTCCCGACTAGAACCTCTTACTTGTTATCTTTAAATATGCCTCCTTCTATTATATTTATATGTACAGAGATATGTTAAAAATTTTATTCATCTTTTAAACATAGGATATGTAAAAATATAGCTTAGTAAGGTAAGGTTTCAAATACAGTGATAACAAATTATTTGACAATTATTTTTCTTTGAATAAGCTGAAAATATTTGTACAAATTTAAGAAACAGACAGAGAGAGGCAACTGTGGCTCCATAAAGTATATATATTTTATAATGTGATGCCGAGCTGGCGCGATCTAGAAAAATCAGTCGTCGATCTCGTAGACTACAAGAGCTACAACTAAAAATTGACCATACCTGCACCCTGGAATTGGTCGATATTTCACCTAATTTTAAAGTAGAAAAATCGATTTTGGGACAACAGCAAAATTCAAATATAATAAAAACTAGATAGAAACTATTTATACATATTCTATATTTTTTTTTCTTTTAAGGTACCTCAGTCCATTCCTATCAAGTGAATAAATGGCATGTTTAAAGCTAGATCCTTGCCTTATGGAATTTATATATATTTATTCTTTCTATAAGATATATTTATACTTTCTAAATTTCATAAATATCGGACTCCAAATATATTCAACAGT
Source organism: Drosophila ezoana (assembly GCA_035045725.1). Lineage (NCBI taxonomy): Eukaryota > Metazoa > Arthropoda > Insecta > Diptera > Drosophilidae > Drosophila > Drosophila ezoana. The sequence goes on from JAWNOU010000122.1 coordinate 588,935, forward strand.
ACATTTCCCATAGTACTGACTAAACTGTATGTTTGTATGTTTGTGAATGTTCCTCGCAGCATCTTGTTTAGGGTTTCTTCCAGTCGGGCACTCGTGGCTAGAGCACTCTTACCTTAAATGTATTTGTTTCTTGTTATTTCAAAAGCAAATTGAATAAACAAGAATATAAATTTAAAATGGTTACTGAACCGGCGACATTTTGATTGTTAGTCCGACGCTCAGACATATAGACAATCATTAGTCTCCTTTGAATACCATCAGATGGTATTGTTGTTTTTTACACAAACTTTGACTTACCTCTTTCCGACATGGAGGTACAAGTTTTCAAAACGCAGTCTTTTCAGTTGACAATTTAGCACCGTAGCTCTGACGGTTTAGGGGACAACAGTTTCATATAAGTAGTATATAGATATTTTAAGTTAGCGGAGTTGCCGTCTTAAGCCGCTTTGGATGACGCATCCTTAATAGATATGTCGAATAAATGACAAAAAATATTTTAAATGTCAATTTATTAACCTTACACCCTCTGTACTACTAACAAATCTTGATTTGCCTAATAAAAGGGACTTTCCTAATCTCATCTACACTCGCACGAAAGGTGCTGTATGCGTGAAACATACAATGGACCATACATCAAATTGTTTAAGTGCTTAAAGTATATCTTAAACAAATTGGGTCACCTGCCAGCAAATGTTGACAGCCGTCGCAATGTCTTGGTGACGACTGTGCTATAAAAGTAAAATAAAATTCACGCAGACGACCTTGAGAAGCCGTAAAATTATTAATAGCTCTTACTTTTTACAACCAATTCTCGTAGACCGTAAAATTTTAAACGGGGAAGCAGCACTGTAAAGAGCAGACTTAACAGATTCATACGGACAACGTAGGCTCACTTTGGTGATCGGCCGCTGGCCGCAAATAGTCAATGGGCCCACTGTGTGGCCATTATGTTTAGATTCAAACCGGTACCAGTCCGTTCGAAATGGTCACATATGTATGTACGGCGGCCTTTGGCAAGGTATCTTAGCAGTTATTCTTAAAGAGCAAACAACAACAACCCTTCCTATCCCTGCCCTTGGCCGGTTTTCACTTTCACTCGATGCCGTCTCTTTTGAGCCCTTTGTTTGTTTGTTGGTGTTGCTGTTGGCTCTATGGTTTTTTATGCCTTCTCTGGTGTTGTTCTCATTTTATTTTTTTATGATACTCAGTTAAACTGACGCTGCATTGACATTGAGCTCATCACTAACAATAACTCCAACAACATTAAGCCTTCCTTAAGGCTACGCTGTCTGGATTCGCCCTTAGGCTTTGAGTTCTTGGCTCAACCCTTTGCAATACAACGCGGAAAACTAACGATAATTGCGCGCAGGTTATGCCTAATTTGCTTTCAAGGTCTGCTGTTTTTGCAACGAGTTGGAACTCATAAATATTACCAGACCCAGGGCCACTAAGTCATATTTTCTTGCAGCAATGTAGCAAAGACAGCAAACTCATACAATTAACTTTTGGAAAGTGTAAATAATGGCAGAAAATATAATTAGCTTGCAAAGCAAGGATAGGATAGGGCAGGGCTCAAATATATTTATACAAGAGAATATTAAATAAATCCGCAGAAGCTTTTATATTTTCGTATAAAAAGACGATGAATTAATTGATATTTTTTTTTAACCTTTTTAAAAAATGGTAAGAAGGGTATAATGGCTTAGTCGGCATCAATATGCGAGTCCATCTAGTATTTTCGTATCAGTCCGTCTGTCCAAAGGGATTAACGCGTTGCTCTCAGAGAATCGATCGAATCGTTGGAAATCGATAACTTAGATGCGAAGAGCTAGAGTGGCGGAATTTGACATCGAGCTCTAGTACAGTATATGCAGATCATGTATTTTTCTGGGAAAACGAATGAAAGGGTTGTTTAGTATTATGCGATTGGCGGATGAAAGGATATATATCTTTGATAGAGCTGAATCGATCTAGTCAAGTCTGCTCCTCCACCAGAGAGTCTGTCTCTTGTTCTTCTACTCCTGAAGATATACCCAGGAAACATAGTTATAGCTTGAAATTTTAAATATAAACAGGTACCTCTTCGCAATTTCTGAAGATTGATAAATGTAGATATTGAATCAATGCAATCATATCTCCGAAATTATAAAAGCAATATACACCAAATTTTCTCATGTCCCTAAAAAAACTCAGTTTTGAATGCTTTGCGCTTAGATGCCACCGAACACCAATGTAATTGAAAAATGAATTTCCTTTAGAAAGTGCATGCTTGTTAGCTTCATTGTATAAAGGAATTTTGTTACGTCAGCTGAAGGCTGGGTTTCTCCTAATCGGGCCTCCCCAACTAGAGCACAGGGCACAAGTATGGCAAGCAAATATGGATGAATAACACTACAATTTTATCTAAAAACTGTGGATCTATATATATTGTACTCGAGAGCCTATATACCAAATTTGTTGTATCTAACTCCTAAAGCATAGTTCAGAGATTTTAGTAGCTATTGGATAACTTAGCTATGTAGATTATTATTTAGAATGCACAGATTAACTCTCTTTGGATGTGTATCTAAGTGCATTGACACCATCTTATGGTAGGAATAAAACAATCGCTGACACTATTCTGGGAACGGTGCTATCTAATGCTGTTCTTCCCACCTCTTTCTGGATCTATTATTAGGATGGCTTTCGTCTGCTGATAAGGATGCTTGATGGGAACAACAAACAGCAAAACCTTTTATGAGAAATGTCACCAGTGCATGCGGTTCCAATTTTCTCGTCGCATTTGCAGTGGAATTTGTTTTTGTCGACAATTTTCGTTACGAGCGAGCATCTTGCCAAAATGAGAAAACTTCTCCTAGCTGTCAACGTGTCGATGTCGACGGTTGCGGCATTTCGAGGCAGAACTGGAGACGATGGGGGAATGCTGCTCATAACGCTTGCCAGTCAGGGGCCATAAGTTGCCAAAAGTAAATCAGTTTCAAGTGGCAGTCACTCGACGAATTGGCTGCCGGCTGTTGACTCTCCGCCCCCAATGGACCTGGCAAACAGCGTAGGTGTCTGTGTCGGTGTCCACATAATGGGTTGAGGGAAGAGCCAATGCCTCCTGTCTGAACAGAGCCAAAGCTTTTTTTTTCGCATTATTTGCACAGCAGTTGCAGTGATCCGGCAATAGCGATGACCACTTTTCGTTATTTTTTTTTCACAAAGTAACGACGCGGAAGACAGCCTCCATTCCACTTTACTTTCTTCAGGTGGCTTTTCTTGTTTGGTGCTTTTAACCAAATACACTGACAGAAATGAAAAATAAAACAATTAGGAGTGGCCTAGTCTAAAGTGTGCGACGAAGATATACTGAACATTCTATCGATGATTTGAAACAAACCTGACCTTAGAATATTTAATTTAATTCATTTTAATTTTTTAAATTAATTTAATTTTTTAATTTTAAATAGTATATCTGTTACCAAATTGAATATAACTATTTTACCTATTCAACGCGTAGAGGGATATAACTAGCTTGATTAAAAACAAGTAAGAGGTTATAGTCGGGAGCTCCCGACTAGGGGATACCCTGAACCCTCTTCTTCCAACACCAAACGCAGATATATATACTATTCTAGAAGCTACATGCCAAGTTTGGTGACTCTAGCTCTTATTATTTACCAAAATTGCTTAAAAAACAGGATGTCGATATCGATTTTTATCGATTACTTGGAAACGGAGTAAGTTATCGATTATCGGAAACAAACTCGATCTGCGTAGGCACTAGGAGAACCTACAGCTAAAATTTCATATCTCTAGCTCTTATAGGTTCTGAGATCCTTGCGTCCATACATACGGACATACGGACAGAAGGACGGACGGACGGACGGACGGACAGACAGACGGACATGGCTAGATCGACTCGGCTATTGACGCTGATCAATAATATATATACTTTATGGGGTCGGAGATGCTTCCTTCTGCCTGTTACATACATTTGCATTTTGCACAAAAACATTATACCCCTTTTACCCAATTTTAATGTGTTCAGGGTATAATAATGAAGAACAAGTAAGAAGTTCTAGTCGGGAGCTCCCGACTAGGGGATACCCTGAACCCTCATATTCCAACACCAAATGCAGCGCGCGCTACTAGATAGAGAGTAGCGGGGAGGTGGCGATAGGTATAAAATGAAAGATACTCGATATATTTATAATATTCTAGAAGCTACATGTCAAGTTTGGTGACTCTAGCTCTTATTATTTACCAAAATTGCTTAAAAAACGGGATTTCGATACACGTTTTTATCTTTTACTTAGAAACGGGGTAAGTTATCGTTTATCGGAAACAAACTCGATCTGCGGGGGCACCTGGAGGACCTACAGCTAAAATTTCAAGTCTCTAGCTCTTAGAGGTTCTGAGATCCTTGCGTTCATACATACAGACAGACGGACGGACGGACGGAGGGACGGACAGACAGACGGACGGAAGGACGGACATGGCTAGATCGTCTCGGCTATTGATGCTGATCAAGAATATATATACATACTTTATGTGCTCGGAGATGCCATTTTTATACCCTGAACCCATTGAAAATGGGTAAAAAGGGTATAATGTTTTTGTGCAAAGTGCAAATGTATGTAACAGGCAGAAGGAAGCATTTCCGACCCCATAAAGTGTATATATTCTTGATCAGCATCAATAGCCGAGTCGATCTAGCCATGTCCGTCTGTCTGTCCGTCCGTCCGTCCGTATGAACGCAAGGATCTCAGAACCTATAAGAGCTAGAGACTTGAAATTTTAGCTGTAGGTCCTCCAGGTGCCCCCGCAGATCGAGTTTGTTTCCGATAAACGATAACTTACCCCGTTTCTAAGTAATCGATAAAAATGTATATCGAAATCCCGTTTTTTAAGCAATTTTGGTAAATAATAAGAGCTAGAGTCACCAAACTTGACATGTAGCTTCTAGAATATTATAAATATATCGAGTATCTTTCATTTTATACCTATCGCCACCTCCCCGCTACTCTCTATCTAGTAGCGCGCGCTGCATTTGGTGTTGGAATATGAGGATTCAGGGTATCCCCTAGCCGGGAGCTCCCGACTAGAACCTCTTACTTGTTAATTTTGGGTAAGCAATTTTCAGAACTGAGCAGAGACATATTTTTATATGATGATAAAATGAAATGATTGTATTTTATGATTAAGAAAAGGCATTGATTCTACACATCTAACTATTTGGATTTCGATATGAACATTAAAATATTTTTATTAAGCACATCTTATAGTTCATAAAAAATGTATCATGTATTAACCTGAGTAAGGTAGTATTTATTCCAATATTTCTCAGAAGAGATTTTCAATGATTCTATACACTTTAGTACAAGCCAGGGAGTTGCGAAGTAACTAAATATTTTGGCAAATATTTCCGAGAATACGTTCCTGCAGTGGTGTAAGATATCTTATAGGAATTTCTTATAAAAAAAGTTGTTGCCTCTAAAGTTTAACCTTTTAACATTTTCGTGCAGTGCATAGAGAAACTAACGTAGCTGTTTCACAGCTAAGGATACTCCGTTAACTATAAGAATAACAAATTCGTCATTGTTGACTTTTTTTGGTAATGGGAGGCGCTGCAATCGTTGCATGGGACTCCAGTACAGAGCACCCAGTATTCAAAGCACAGCAGACGACAGGGGAACACACCTAGATGTACACACGATATGGAAACAAACAAAAAAAGCAGCAAACTAACATAAATAATAAAAACGAATCTACTTAGCTTTGGCGTTGTTTTCCTGCTTTCATAATTTTATGATGGACGCAGCGACAAAGTCCAAATTGTTGTTGTGGCATGGAAACGGTAAAAACAAGGAATGTCTATAGGACGCAACCAGTAACGAACTGGTAATCCTTAAGCTGGTTTGAAACTAGTCTCTTCTCTTGCCTGACTTTTGATATCTTTGCATAGGGTATTTTGTTACGAAATTCGTTACACATAGAAGGAGAAATTTCTGATCAATTATATGATGTGCTATTGATTAATATCAACAGCTGACTCCATATAGCTATGTCCATTTTTCCGTCTGTCTGTTTCTACGCAAACATGCCTCTTAGCTAAGAGCTTTAAAGCTATCTCCATAAAAATGTACGTATTTTTCTTACCTCTGTAAGGTGTACATATGTATATCGGTGCCGGCAAGGTTGCATTGATTGCATTATATATCTATATATGCTATGTATAAATGCTATCTTGTTTGCAACCGATCGAAACAACTGTTTTCATATGATCTTAATGATAACTTGACATAAATAAGCTTCATATGCCTCTAATGTATGGTCAAAATCTTAATAATATCGAACGAGTATTTCATGTTGTTTTATAGGATCAGTTGGTTGAAAGTAAAGTTGTGTATAAAAATTCTTGTATGCTTGGTGTCTGGAAGGGTATTCAATAATCGGCGTGGCAAAGATTGCCATTCTTTCCTGTTTTTTAATTTGGGAACCAAAAGTGTTAGCAAATATTTTGGCAAAGTTTTTATAGCCTCAACAGATTTTTCTCGCTGTCAGTCACATCCCGTCAATTTCTTTGGCTGGACGTCTAATGAAATTCGCCACCTTCTCGTAATTATTTTCGTGCCTTATGTTTGGAACACATTGCGCCAAATTCGCCAGACAAAACTTTAGCCAAATCTCGTCGCCGTCACTCGCTTAATTGCTTCCGCCGCTGGAGCTGCGTATTGCTCCGCAGCAGGCAACGGACGAGAGCAAAACTTTAATTCATCAAGCCGTAAGTCTCAGGCACAGTTTGTCCACCTAGTAAAGGCTGTGCCGGAGCTAGTTGTCATGGCTGGGGATAGTCGATTCCCGTACGCCAACTCCATTGGGGCAACCGAGACCGTCATAGAGCGTTCATAAATAAGCCTGCTTTTTGTTGGGCTGTCGAGGGTATTAGTATAAATCGAACGCCTAATGGACTGACCTGTATGCGACATACCTGAGCCAGTTGCTGGCTCGTCGGATGTCGCCGGCCTTCCCATATATTTGCGTGCATCATGAGCACAAAATAAGTTAAGAACTTTATTTCTGAATTAAACGTAAAATGAATTAACGTGACTAAAATATTAATTTTGGCCCACAGGCCTTGCAGTCGCATCATTTGCATAAATGACCAGCGGTTCGTACGGGTAGTACTCATTTTTATACTTACTATTTTGCGAGCTAAAGCATCTGACGCTTTTCTGTTTTTGCTTTTGTTTGCATCCGTCCATCGCTGAGAAATGGGAAATAGTCATGCATATAAAAAGCGAGTTTTATGCAATGCCAGAATTAAAATATTTTCTGCATTCGATTTATGCAAATCAGTATTTTGTTTTATCTAAAATGGTTTGACAATAGATGGAAAACTAATTTTGCCTTTTGCGCGGCGATGGATGCACACCACAACACAAATTTCAGAGGATTTGCGCAGTTAAGGGTAAATATTTATGAAGTAGTCCAGAACATTTCTCTTAGATTATATTCATAAGCTGAGATCTTAATTTAAAATTTATTAAATTATATAAAAGTACATTATGTTCTGCAAATTTAGATGCTTAAAATATTAGAAAATTAGTTATAGTAAATTATGTAGCCTCTTGTAGGCCACTGCCAGAAATAAAAACATGGCCAGGTCAAGGCAATTTAATCATAAATTTAAACAATTGTCGCCTCAATTAGGCAAACTTCCAAGTTCAATGAAATCGTCTGGCTTCAACACAATTAATTGGTACGCACTTTGAGGCTAAAGACCCAAAGACCCCGCAAGTCGGAAATATCATTCGATCACTAATTGTTCATTCATTTAAAAGCTTTTTGATGAAGTTCAAAAATTAGGTATGATGGAAATTAAAAGGCGCCGTAAGTATTTAAATGAAATTGGAGCGCGTCTTAACTAATGAAAACCGAGCAAGTCGAAGTGCCGGCGGCAAATTGTTTGTGTAAGCGAAGATACGAGAAATGGGGATAAATAGACATAAATTTACCTATGTCAAAATATGAAATATAATAATATAACAAATAAATAAAATTAACAAGAGGTTCTAGTCGGGAGCTTCCGACTAGGGATATCCTGAACCCTCATATTCCAACACAAAATGCAGCGCGCGCTTATAGATAGAGAGTGGCGGGCAGGTGGCGATAGGTATAAAATGAAAGATACTTGATATATATATACTTTTCTAGAAGCTACATGTCAAGTTTGGTGACTCTAGCTCTTACTATTTACCAAAATTGCTTAAAAAACAGGATTTCGATATCGATTTTTATCGATTGCTTGGAAACGGGGCAAGTTATCGATTATCGGAAACAAACTCGATCTGCGTAGGAACTAGGAGCACCTACATCATTTCAAGTCTCTAGCTCTTATAGGTTCTAAGATCCTTGCGTTCATACATACGGACAGACGGACAGACGGACGGACAGACAGACGAACATGGCTAGATCGACTCGGCTATTGATGCTGATCAAGAATATATATACTTTATGGGGTCGGAGATGCTTCCTTCTGCCTGTTACAATATACATACCATATTCTGTTACATAATACCATAACCAATTTTTAATGGGTTCAGGGTATAAAAATATAAACAACAATATCATCAATAATTTTAATATTCTACTAAATATAATATAGATATCAGGAATAAAATCGATATTTGTGTAGGTTCAAGCGAGTTTGCTACAATCTTACAATCAAGACTTCCTTCAATTGAAAAAAGAGCATTGAAACGGGTGCCTGTCCGGGCCCGATCCAGGGCTATCGCGCACACTTTCCATGGTAACGGAGACACAAATAATGGAAGTCACGCGCTTTGGTCAATGGCCACGGGAGCAACAAAGGGAAGGGAATAGCCGCTGTGGCGGAGAGAGCTGGTTTTGCTTCGGCGTGTGTCTGTATTTGTGTATGCATTGGTCTGTGTGGGCACGGCGCCGCTGCTGTCGACGTCGCAGCGACAGCGGAGACTGGCTGACCTGATGAGTTTTTGCCACGCCTGAAGCTGAAACGAGTCGAGCGCATGTGCGGGAAAGGGACGCACAGCACTGCGTATCTGACAGATACATTCGTTGGCCAGATAAATTCAACATGGCCGACAGCCAGATAAACTTGACTAGCAGCTTGCCCTGTCAGCGACGACGTACCAGCGACATCTAGCGGCGATATATGCAGCAGTTTATAGACTATTTTTATCTACAATTCTCGAGACTCGAGGCACAGGCAGAGCTGCCATTGCGGTAGAAGGATGCCGGTACTCACAGCTCGCTGTGAAGTTTCAAATTTTCACCGCTAGGTTTCTTTTCATACTCCCAAATATGTAAGATAAAGTAATTGAAAGAGAATGGGCCTTCTTTCGGCTATCTGTGACAATATTAATTGTTTCAGACAACTTTGAATCTTCTAGTTGTGCGCCACTGACATCGAGCGATATAATAATCATAATTGATGCCAGGGTAACAGAACAGGATGTTCAATGCACACGGCTATTCGTAAGCTACTACTACCACTTATACTAAAACGAAAAATGAATTTAAAAAAATAAATAAATATAACGACATTAAAACAAACTAAAATATGATCTATACTAAACGCACAAAGCTTAGCACTTTATCTAATTTGAAGGCAAAAAAGGTGGGTACATATACCTAAGCAAATTTGGCATCTCTAGCTTTTATAAGCTCAGAGAGATGCTCCAAAAAGCTTATCTGCAAATCGATACTTATCGATTTCGGGGAAACTTGATCTACGCGTGCATTAGGATGACATAAATAGCGATTTTTAAGTCCCTAGCTCCATACGACTAATTCATACGAAAAGACAGATAAACGGACATGGCAGACAAAGAATAAAATATCTTAGATCCCAAAATATTTCCTATTTACAAAAAGAAAGTTTTAATAACGAATGCTATTGTAAATTAAATATAAGCTGATAAGTTGAGTCAACCTCAGGTCGATCAGTCGAAGCTTGAAAGCCTAAAAAGTCATTTAATATTAAATTATTGTTAATAAAGAGTAAGTCATCTAATTAACAAGGTTGATATTATGTACTGTGCCTTGGTATCAGCATAGGCAACTTTTATATATATATATATACTAGCGGGTATAACACGGCCTTGCCCGTGGCACGCATGTTATAAAATCAATGTTCTCAAAAAGCTTTGAAAATGATTTCGAAACTGAGTGGACGGTAAACAAACTACTTTCATATAAAAGTTTACGCCCTTTTACCACTGTTGCAAATGGAATTTCCCAAATCGCTGAAACACGTATTCATCATATTATTATGTAGAGCTTTGAAAATAAGTTTGATGCTAATCGGACAAAACTTAACATTCACCAAAAAATCTTTAAAATGCACTTTCCACCGGAGGAGTTTAGATTTTACGAAATATATGAAACACGTCTCAAATGATTTCTTATGTAGATCCTTGGAAATGAATTTGAGCACGAAACGACATCCACCAAATCTTTGACCCCCATTTCCACCAAGGAGGAATACATTTTTGGAAAAGTGTGAAACACCCCTCAATTGAATTTGAACAAAGAACTTTGAAAATAAGTTTGAGGCCGATCGGATGGTAAACAAAAAAATTTCATACAAACGTTTTTCGCGATTTTTCCACACTTGCGGGTGGAATTTCCTGAAACCCTGTCTTAACGTGCACCTTCATCACATAAGGTAACTACAGTGAAATTTTCAGCTTTCTAGCTCTTACCGTTTGGGCTGTGCGTTGATCCCCAATTAGTCAGTCAGTCATTTATTTTAAGTAATGGCCTTTCTTAAATGTAAGAATGCTTCTAAAAGTGTGCCGCTTCCGATCTCCTTCCTGATATAGCGATATCAGTTGAAGCTTATAATGATTAGGATTAAAATCGTCAATCGTTAGGATTACGATGTCCTTATTTGGAGTATGAAAAACTGGGAGTCTCATGGCTTATGTATTAATTATTAAGTTCATATATAAATGTTTTCTCTTCAAAAATTTATTAATCTAAGAATGGAATAAAGCACACAACTTTTTGGCCACTATCTGGATTTAATCGCGGAT